>SJYO01038709.1:24841211-25024307 GCA_006410555.1 Capra ibex
ACGCAAGGGTTTGTACTTGGGGGGAGGGTGGAGGGAGGGGTGTTGTAGTGCAAAACTACTCTGTCTCACGGGACACGACCCATTGAGTCTTGAGGGGACGAAAGGAAGGTTTCCCAGAATGTGTTCCACTCTTCACCTCATACAGAGTCAGGAGTACACTTTCGGAGAAGGACCCTTTCTCACCCACTTTACTTCCTTTGGTAGGGGAACATCTTAAAACGATAGACTTTAGTGACTTTCCCGTCACTGTCCAAACTTTGGATTTTTAATACGAAGGAGGTAGAGAGGACGATGAGGAAAACACCGAAGGAGAGAGGGGTAATAACTACTTTCTTACCTTCACCCGAGGTACAAATCCTGATAACAACTAAAAATCGTGACGTTTTTCAGCTGGGAATATGTAAAAGACTATCGAGTAGTGGTATAGTCAATGTCGAAAATCACCTCACCTAAATGTTAGGTTTGGAGGTCTCCTCTTCGGAAGTTGACATAGGATGAAGAACTGTGTACCCATTAGTCTGAACCAGTAAAGGTTAAATACGTTCGAAACAGGAGATTTTCACTCCAGAAACATATCTTTGGTATCTTCGGATGTCTTCGGGTCGCATCCTAGGTTTTGGGTATAGGTTACCTGTTGAGAAAATCAGGTTGAACGTCGGATCTTCCCGAAGGGACCACCGAGTCTACCATTTTCTTAGACGGACGTTAGGTCCTCTGGACCCAAACTAGCGACCCACCCCTTTTAGAGGACCTCTTCCCTCACCGATGGGCGAGATCATAAGAACGGACCTCTTAGGGTGAGTGTCTCCTCGGACCGTCCGATGTTAGGTACTCCAGTGTTTCTCAACCTGTGCTGAGTCACTGATTGTGATTGATTACGGGTTGGATCTTGAAGTCCTTGGGATCGTGTTGCAAAGGTATCTACGAAATGGTTCGTCTCACGGAACGAGAACTGGTGTAAACGTCTCTTCTTTCAAGAAGATTGGTCAGAAGGAGAAGATAGGACTTGGTCTCGTAGTGTTTACGGGGGGATCCCGTACTTCTAGACACTGAGTTAGGTAATCCTTATTCCCAGTAAGTGTCCTTTCCACGTTCTTCCAACTTGAGTCGGACATAGTAGTAGTTGTAGGAGTTAACTTTCTTCAAATTAAAATGGTACTAACTGATGAGAATCAGAAAGAGAATAGGAGTAAACCACCTCTGATCTTTCTTTGTGAAATTTAAAATCCTGTCGAAATTCTCTTTATTCTTGACCAATTCATAGAAGTAATTGACGAAGGATAATAATTGTTGTACAATAATTAAATATTTAGTATCATGTAAGTTTGTGGTTCAGTTGACTAATAATTCCCGATAAAAATAAAGACCCGTGGTTATACCGGAGTAGTTCACAGTTTAAGAGTATCAAACTGGAAGTTTAAAACCGAATCCGGGGTGCAATCTTGAACAAACCTGAAAAGACACTAGTAATTGAAGAACTCATTCTTTTCTTGAAAAAGACATCATAAATAAACCCCTGGTACATCGGGGTTTCGTCTGCATGTGAGATTATTCGAACCCATCTCAATCTCTTACAATCTTTGTCTATCTTGGTATCTTTATAGATCTGGTTAGACAAGAAAAACACCTACTCTTTTGACTCGGGGTCTCTTCCGTTGACTGAACGAGTTCTAGTGTGTCGGTCACTGTCCTTTCATCCATCCCGAGTCTCAAAAGTCGAGGAGTTATACCGGAAGGAAGACGGTCTCGTCTGTTGTCATCTTACGGGAAACTCAAAGTCTTCCAACATCTGATCAATAGATTATAAAGACTATTTATTTACATTCTGTGGCCCAATATCCTGAGTCCGATCTTTATCCAAACCCCTCCTTCTCTACTTTTGACATCTATCCACCCTCAAACCTAGTGTCACTCACTAAAGAGACCTAAAGGACTTTTTAGTTCTAAACTTCAAAGTCAGTCCAAGGTTCAGGTCAGAAGGGTGTGGTCAGGACGGGGTCTGTCATTTTGATAAGGTAGGTTCCTGTGTGTGTGTCCACCGCGGTGAACTGTCAACCAGTCTTTAATGAAGATAAGGGTCAGGAAAAAGTGTAGGGAGAAATAGGATCGGAAACTAAAGAACGAAGGAAGAACCCGAGATAAAGAACAAGGGAAAACGAAAAAGGTAGAGAAACGAACAAAGGTAGAGAAGAGTGGTAGTGGGGACTCAAACCGGTACAGACGGACCTCTTCCTTTACCGTTGGGTGAGGTCATAAGAACGGACCCTTTAGGGTACCTGTCTCCTCGCACCGCCCTACGCCACGTCCCCAGTGTTTCTCGACCTGCACTGACTCGCTGACTCGTGCGGAACATTACGTCTGACCCTCTTTTCTCGAGAGTCTCTGATCTCTCGACAACAAATTAGGGTTCTTACAGTAGAAAAAGGATTCTACTGAGACACCCCCGTTCGTAACGGAGGGTACGAGACGGTGGAGATTCACGTCTTGTCTGTGGTATGAACTCTACGGTCCCCATCCTCGACGAGGTAGGGGTGACTGGAACCCCGACGGGGAGGAACCTCTATGGACCCCACCCGTCCGACCTCCCGACGGAAACCCACTCGGGTCCGAACTGGAGAAACAACGATGACTACACGACAGTCTATCCTTATTATATTTTTTGGTAAGTAACTCGTGTACCCTACGAAATATTTTAGGTCGCACGACAAATGTCAAATATTTAATTCACGGAACCCTTCTCATAGACTGAATAAGAGGTTCCGTAGACCAACTGATCTAGGTTAACCTTAAGAAACTCAAGGACCCTTCCCCGATGAATCGTGAAGTGTGAGAGACTACTCTGAAATTCAAAAACAAAAAGATTAAGATCACACTTCACAATAGATCACCGTTCGAAAGAAGGTGAAAACTTAGAGACTAAAACACACACACGTTAAGGAAACTCTCTCCGAGATACAACACGGTAGAAATGGAATGAGTACGGACTCTACTAACAAAATTTACTATCATTTGTAGTTTATTAAGTCAGACCGTGTGACTGCAGTAAGGTTTCAGTAATCTAAAATAGACGAATTGAACTAGAAGAATCCTTACTACGTTACCTACAACGTATACTTAATCTACAATTCGTTCAAGTAGTCGTACAGGTTTTTCTAATGGGTCTTTCTGTTGTCCGGTTCTGAGACGATCACCTACGTCACTCGACCTTCTTCCTTGATCTTATCCTGGATAAAAAGAAGGACTGGGAATTCAGAGTAGACGATCTCGTTTTCCTCTGAGTATCATCGACAAGTCACACTTATACACAATTTATAAATAAACATTTTTATTCGAAGTCCTCCATTTTGGACGTACATAATATGACTTTTTGTCAGGTCCCCCCTTTATACCTACGACTCATGGTGGGAGGGAACAGACCGTTCGTCCCGTTCTTATTCCGGTGACCCGTGTACAGTGAACAGAATCGGCTGACGACCTTATCGAACACACTTTGGTCGTGAAATAGGAAACGGTCCCTCTTCCAGTCGGGTTCTCACTCAACTAGACACCTATGTTGTGGTAGAGAGTGGGTCCTCCGACCCGGGTGACATTCGAGACGATATAATAAAGCGACTCCTACTGTCCACCCCTTTAGACCCGTGGTCAACAAGAAAAGGTGACCATAGTAAACCTCCCATCGAGGTTTCAGCCCGTGCGGTCGGATGCACGGAGAGGACGGCCGTCTCCGAGGTGTAACCTCGATAATCTTACACCCGAGACATATAGCCGGTTCAAGTACAGAGTCTCTGACATAGGCCTCGTGACTCGTTGGGTCCAGATGGTTCAAGTTACTCTGTCAGTGAAAGAGTGAGTTAGGTAGTGATCGACCCGACTCCAAGATTCAGAAGTAACCGTCGTAAACTAAAAATACGATGTACCGAAATTTCGTTCAATCTTAATTAAATTAAAACTCTTTTTATTGTCTTCGAGGATGTTCTGTCTGTATCTATGGGGATCCGACGGTAGTTTCCCCCTAGAGTAGAGCTCACTACATTTAGAGGAAGTAAGAACTAAAAGGAGAAACGCTCACGAAGGGTCCCGTGAGACATGTGGAAGTGGACACGTGTAGGTCTGGTTGTGTTACAATTCCGTTGAACTGAATTAGTCTTAGTGAGAAAAGAACTCGTAAGACGAATGAAGAAGAAGTTGTGTCGTCACAACCAAGTAAGTTAAACTCGTGTTCCGTTTTTAGGGTCACAAGACAACGTTCCTAATCTGAAAGTACGAGGTTCCCAAGACACTCAAGACACCGTATAAATGTGACAACGAACGTAAGAGTACAGTCTCAAATTATATTGTTGACTTGTTTTTCATAGTACGAAATACTCTCACAACTTTACTTTTGTAGATAAAGAATAATTACGACTTCGTTATAAAGAAGACAGTAAGAAAATGTGAAATAGAAATAATGATGAAAAACCGAGTCGAATAATAGAAATTTCTCTTTTAGTTTATTATCTCAATGTAAAACATACTGTAATTGATCGAGAAATAGTCATATTTGCAGTATTGTAAACCAATGTTTTAATAAAACAAGTGGAAAACCCCTTTTTAAAAAAAATTTGACACGAACGTTAAGTCTTATAATGATGATCCACCGTCATCACGTGTTCTTGTTTGACCAGGTACCCCTTTTGATAAACTGACTCTGATTGTACAGAAGGGTATGAAGATTCCTTGTTTCCAAATTATAATAATTTTGTGAGTTTCACCGTGTTTGTAGTTTGTAGGTAATTGAAGTAATGATCAAGATTCGGTTCTAAACTAAACTTTTCTCTTTCATAATAAAAAAATTACTTTAAAACCTATCCATTTTGTAAACGTTCAAGTCTGTAGATGTTTAATTTTTTTTCTATATATCGTTTTTCAGAAAAAGGGTCCGGACAGGAGGTTTAGCGTGTGTATTGATTGACATATCAAAGAACTCATAGGAAAGTCTCGAAGAGATACATTTATGTTTAATTGTATTTATATATAAGAATAGGGAGAAACAAAATTGTGTTTAGTCATCTTAAAGACGTAAGGAGAAATATCTCCATGTATAATAAACTCACATACTTACAACATATTATATAAATTGGTCGGGGGATGATTACCTTGAAAACACGACAAAGGTCAAAAGACGATACTGTTGGTTACGACATCACTTATTGGTATACGAACACACTAGAGTGTACCTCCTCTCAAGAGGTTTCACTTTAACGACCAGATTTAATATATGTAAAAACCGAATTATTTATAACGGTTTAACCGAAGATATCTTAAACGTGGTTAAAAATGACATGGCAGAGGTTTTATCCGAACAAAAGGGTATCGGAACGGTTGTCTCATGTATTAATCTAAAACCCTAAAAATATTTAGACTGAGTAACTTGTTTCATGGAGTTTCATGAAATTAAAAGTAAATATTCACTTTAAAAGAGAATATATTCACTCCCACGGGTAGAAGATATAAATTCTCGGACAATATAAAGTAAAAGACACCTTATTTACATTTACGGTTGTGTATGGTGGTATGTATGTGTGTGAAAATATCCTAAAACAACAGCTACAGCAGTGAACAAAAATGGTAGTAAGATACGTACGAAAAGAAAGTAAACGAAACGAGTAAATTGGTATGGAGGACCGGTACCGAGACTTTTCTTCAACCGTCACCTTTCCCTTCCGGTCCTGACCTTACAGACGAAAAGGGGAAGTAGGGGAACGGTAACTAAGGACCCCCTTTATAGACATCTGGTCTCACCACTTTCCTCTTCAGGTTATTTAGGAGAAAGATTTTGATTAATTCCGAAGTTTCTCTGTCTATTGGTGAACCCTTTTATATCAGTATAACTTTGAGTCCTTTACCAGTCATTATGGAGTCGGAGAACTGTACCTTGACTTCTTTCGAGACCGAGAAACTCGACTTCAGAACGACTGAAACACATTGTACGTCTCCTTTTAGATCTTATACGTCGACTTTTCTTTCGTTTTTACGAGAAGACGTAGAAAACGACTAAACCTCGAAATCCAAGTCTAAACTAGTTAAAATCACTCTACAATGGTAATCGTACGTGTATTTCCTTTCACCACGTTTCGACGCACGTTTATACCACAGAACTTGAAATCCTAATAAGAGATGTATACTTCCACCCCCATTTACTTAGGTATTCATACATTTTACAACCGTAAAAACTAGTTCTCCCCCGACGTCTACGGTAAAAAGGGTTGAGGAGATGTCTACTCCTTTGGCCCCGACTTTGTCAAGTTTACTAGGACATGTACTAGGGGTCGATTACTTACCGTCACGATCTTAGGTCCACTCAGGGGAGTAATGACAAGGGACGGGAAGGACGTTAAATATCCCGAAGGGACTTTGTGTGCATGAGTTCAAAACGGTAACGGTCCCTACGAGGTGAGACTTTGTCGGGACACAGTGTATGGAAAGAGGTGGACCCTAAGGTGACAGGGTGTGAACGTTCTGTCGATTTGACTCCAATTCCCCTAGACCCCGGTGAGACAATCTCGTTCTCATTGGTTGAATATACCTGATCTTAAAGTAGAATAGTTATGAAATGGAACAAATAAGTCTGACAAACACTCATCCTTCGAATTTTTTTACATGATACTTCGTTTTATAAGTTTGAAAATAGACTTTATGGAGACTTTCGAAGAGACTTCGAAATTAATAACACAAGGAAAACAAAAACTACATTACAGTTCAGGAGGTTAAAAGAAAAAAAAAAAGTCAAAAATAAATAAATAAATAAATAAAAAATTAAAATTTCAGAAATTAAGAATGTACGCAAGGGTTTGTACTTGGGGGGAGGGTGGAGGGAGGCGTATTGTAGAGAGACCCAGTAGGGGTACGTGGTCTGGGTTCGTACGACATAGGACGCAGTCTGTATCTGACCGCTAAGCTAAGAATGTACTATCATATGTACAATCTTACGGAGGTTAAAAGAATTTACCAACTTTTATGAAAACTACGAGAGTCAGAAGACCACACTATTACGACCGGTACGAAACCCCCACCCCAATGACTTCACTAAACTCGACTGATACCTGGGCTCAAAAAACAAGTTCTCTATATACGAAATTTTTTTTTCCGTTTAAAGTCCATACCATACTAGGGTGAAATTACTGTTCAGAGACGAGGTTGTTGGTGAATGAAAAAGTTTAATATGGTACACGAACCCGATGTTTCCGAGAAGTCTTTATACACTCAGACAACCGTTGATACGTACACAACGGAATTGGTGTGAGCTCTCGTTAATCGTATGACACATAAAGGCTACGTCGAATAGTAACTGCGACCCACCGCGTCTCGAAGTGTGTTTTTGTCCTACTCGGGTCTCACGTCTTCACCTTTTGATCCACCTACCCACCCAACCTGAACCTGTACCTTTTACACGAAGGAAGGGCACCCTGTACGGGACACAAGCAATGACGACTGGACGGAGAAGAGATCGGGACCTTCGACTGTACCTGTAGTTTCGAATGACTCTATGATTTATCTGGGAGAACGGGGGTGGTCGGTCCTCATTCTTACTCTGGTGGGTTGACTCAATACGATTCCGGTCTTGGTGTACCAATTAGAACTGATACCCAAGTTTGCTAGAAACAAGGAACCTTGTACCTGAGGTCGCTAGTCTCAGTTGTAGATGAAAGTAATTTGGTGACACAGGTGGAAGTCTACTAAAATTTATATATGGTATTAGATACCCCCTTCGCCATACTTTACCGACTGTCGAATACTCTTACTGTGAGATCTTTGGTTATAAGAGTTGAGTATTTACTGTACCTTTTTTAAGATGAGTCATGGAGGTCCCAAGGTAATCAAAAAGACCTATTTACAAAGACCCCTTTTATTAAAGACGAAAGTAAGGTCAACACGTCGTCTATGTCACTACTACCTGGCGCTCACGTTTCTCATTCTGCTTTGAGGCCGTATGTTTCCTGTTACTGTTCGTCTTTCGAGGTTGGTCTAGGACGGGAAAGAAACTTTCTTGACCTCGGATCCTCCACTTCCGTAAAGGTTAAAAATCAGGAGACGGAGGGAGACGACAAGAAGAACTCTTCAAAAGGGAATGTTGTTACTCTTTAGTACATGATCGACGTAGGAAAAGATACGAGAGGGACGACCGCGATTACCCTCTATGTCTGTCATTTTGTCTCTCGAGTAAGTACTACCTGAGCCTAGGAGCTGCGACGTACTCCGTGGTGATACAACTAAGATAGTCAGTGGGCGATATGTTCACATCGAGGTTCCATTCTGGTTCTAGAGACACTCTATAGGAATGAGGGTCTTTGTCCTCTCTTCCGGATAAGAATATTGTTCTCTACCCCTTGATATACCGACTGGGTATCCCTAACGGTGTCTTAGTGCGAAAATCCCAAAGGGTGGTAATAAAGTTGACAACAGTTATTTCGACGGATTGACTGGTACATGTATGGGTCGATGGAAGTAAGATAAGTCTGACGAGTTTCAGTTATTCTTTCCGACCTTCGAAGGTGTTATTTCAACTACGATCCGAGTTCCACCCTCCCTATACAAAATAGGAACCGACACTTTAACTACTCGTCACCATAGGAACAAGTTCTTTCTTTTTACCACAGATGTACAATAGTATTGAGGAAGATAGAGGTGGTTGTCACTTCTTCTTCCCTTATGTTCGTTATACTAACATGTCACCTTGTATGAAGAACCACCCGAGAAGTTTATCAAAGGACCAGGTACGGAAAGAGAATGACGGTACAAATACAATTTTACTTAAGTTTTCTTTTTACCGGAAAACTAGTCAATGATAAAATGGAACTAATATGTTCAATAAGAACAAACCACGTCCAATATATATATATAATAAAAAACGTGTCCGTTTTTACTATAGAGTCACAACTCTACCTCGCATACTTCATTATGGTACGAATTTGCAGTGGTTCTCACCGGTCGGTGTACCTGGTGGGTCCTCCCTGCGTGTGTCATCCCTTTTTATCTGAGTCTTCCTCTGAAGAGTACTGACAGTGACGGGAGTCAGTATACTTACTTTAAAAGGGTGTAAACCATTTATTCTTAACCAAATCGAGTTGGAGTCTCTAAAAGTAAAGGTTGGGACTCTGATTTTGGTGAATTTATAAGAGAATACCGTACGTAAAAAATTTAATGGTCATATTAATTCTTCAAAACCATTATAGTTGGTGATTTTAACTCTGGTATATTCAATTACCGAGAGGAGAGGTAAATTTTTGTAATGCTGAAGACAGAGGACAATTTTAAAGGTATCGTAGAGACTCATATCGAGTCACTACTACCGAACAAAATCAAATCCCTCTAGTCTTAAACCTAATTGAGTGAAATTGGTTGTGAAGAATAAACACGAACAACTTGAATTTTTTTTTTTTTCGTCATTGATCTATTTGAACTTTAAAATGTTCGGACGTTAAGGAAGAATCCTTTCTAATATTTTGTTTAATTCTTTTTTGTTATCCTGTACAAGAGTGTCGACACTAACGACTCTTCGACATCCGACTCCACTCTACCTGATCTCGTTAATGAGTAAAGAGGAGGTGAAGGGGATGTCTCTCGTGATCATGAAGCACAAAAAATAAGGTACCTACTAAAGAGGGAGATGACTCAACAGGAGATATTAGTACTAAGAAAGATTTTTTCTTTTTTTTTTAGTCCCTGAAGGAACTACCGGGTCACCAATTCTGAGACGTGAGACTGACGTTTCCCGTGTCCAAGCTAGGGACCACCCCCGTGATTTTCTAGGGTGTACGACGTTCTACTCCGGTTTTTATTCAAATTTTCTTTCCTTTATTTTAATAAAGTTTCTTTTACAAGTGAACTACTATCCTCCCTTGTCCTTTTAACTTTGCAAAGATTTTTGATTTCTTGTTCGACTCTAAACTACTTTACTACCACCTCGCCGAATCGTTAATAGTGTAATCAATTCCTTTCCAGTTTCCTCTCTATCGGAATTGAGCTTGGGTTGTTTGAGTACCACGAACTCGTACTCAGGATCTTTGTCTGAAATCAGGTGGAAACAAGTGGAGACAAAGAAGGTCTTATGGTACTATTTATCGCATTTTAACACTAACATCTTTTTGCAAACATTAAAGTACCCTTGTTAAACAAAAGTTTGTATTGTTTGATAGGGATTATATCGTTATCAAAATACATTTACCACGAACGTTAATATTTGGAACGAAGGAACCGGTATTTTATACGGACCGTCTTAGAGTTGATGGGTCTGGAAGAGACCTAATTTAAAAGAGACACATAAGTCCTTATTTTTAACGAAAAGTAAAACTCTACAAGACATTCAGAATTAAGAGTGTCTGAGTCCGATCAAATAGACCACAGACCAGAAACCTTCTGTCTATTTCCCCTCGAAAAACTGCGTACGAGTCCCTTCTTTCTCGTAAACGAATTTTGAAATTTTACACAGTCCGTGGAGTATGAGATACTAGATTAGTAACGACTGTTTGGATACTACCTTCCGAAATAGTAGGGCTAAAATGACCATTCCTTTCGACTTTGGACTTTTCATAATTCATCTAACCAGTTACAGTCAATCGAGTCCTAACCGTTACAGACGGAACCTCACAAGTAGACAGTTAAGTAGAAAGTAAGTTAAGTGAGCAGAAAGTAGACCGAGAAGGATAAAACCTCTATACGTTTATCTTACATTCTCGGTAATAAATAAAAAATAATAAATTTTTTTTAATAACTTCATATCGACTAAATGTAACGACACAATTAAAGAAGACACGTCTTTTCACTGAGTCAAAATGTATGTATAACTATATATACATACACACATATATATATATATATATATATATATATAAGAACAAGTATAAGAAAAGGTAATACCAAACAGTATCCTGTAACTTATATCAAGGGACACGATATGTCATCCTGGAACAACAAATAGGCAAGATATATATTATCAAACGGGGACGATTACGGTTTGAGGGTAAGAAAGAGAGGGGTGGGGAAGAGGGGGAACCGTTAGTGTTTAGACAAGAGATACAGACTCAGACAAAGATAAAACATCTATATGACTAACCATGGCATAAAATCTAAGGTGTGTGTTTACTATAACATACCATAAACAGAAAGAGAAAGACTAAATGAAGTGAATCATACCATTAGAGATCTAGGTAGGTACAACGACGTTTACCCTCGACCATAAGTCTTCAGATCCGAGTTGAAGACCGGACGACTTTTTATTACTAAATGTGAGTTGTTATAGACATCTTTTTATTTTTTATTATCCCTTTCGAAAAGACCCTCGGAAGGTACTCTGACAAAGGGGAGTGAGACTTGAACGTCGACCGGTCGGGGCCCCCGGACAGTGGATAGAGGATCGTTAAAACCTTTCCCGACTGTCTCAGTTCGTCTCTCCTGGTCGGTGGTATCAGGTGCTTCCTCCAGTCACACCGGTGTCCAATACTACGTGGACGATTGAAAGTCATTGTGGATGATCCTAGACCACATTTTCTACGTCCCTCATCGTCGAAACAACTGTCAGAAGGAACCTTAAAAATCATTTCCAACATCTCGTTTGTTCATTCCCCAGTCTCCAATCACCTTTACTCAATAGACCCCTTAGAAGTTCCCTTGACTCCGTAGGGTCCGAAACTTCACTCTCTCTGGACCAAAAGTTAAGGTCAGGGGGTCAAACATTTTAAGGTCGAAGTGTGGGTGATTCCCACTGAATCCCCGTTCACTTTCGTACGAAACCACGGAGTCAAAGAAGGATACACTTCGACTACGGCAGAAGGTTTTCCATACCCAGACCCATAACTACCATTATAAACATTGCGTAGGTCGAATTATAGACCGTAGATTATCTGTAATTATTTACTATCACACTAGAACTACTTCAAAATTTGACCTGTCCACAAATCTGAGTGAGAAGATAAAGTCAGTGGTGACTTTGGAGTTATTCATAACCCTAGAGGATGTCGGAATTTCCTAATCCTTTTACTTCGAGTGACGTCAAGAACAATTGGTGTCTCTGGACCACCCCCACCCCTTCACGCGTCTCCCCGGTTCATTTACATTCGGTGCCATGACCCACGACTTTCCCTGCTAGGTTCCGTTTTCCCTTGTCTGACTCGGCAAACTGGAGGGCAGAGTCCACTCGCCTCCTTCCTCCCGAACCTTCCCATACAAGACCAAAGTCCAGTTCTTCTCCACAAGTCCTTAGTTCCGACCCTTTCGCTCAGGTGTCCTGTCCCGACACTTCAGACTCGACCTACTCCTTGTCCTCTGCCACCGTGACTCGGTCCTCACCCCTTCTTCCCGTATACCAACACACTTGAGGCTTCCCGGTGTCCTCGTTCGTCCGTCGCCGGTTTCCTCTTCTTCCTCCTCCTAAGTCCCCTGTTTCGGACCCCTTTAAGGGATTCCTTTCCCCCGGACACTACGGGTCCGACTCGGAGTTCCAACTCTTCTCCGCTAATCCTAGGGACTCGGTAAAGGATCACGACGGGTACTTCGAGTGGTGCACCATCCTCTTTACTCCCCTTAGTCACTATAACTCAAATATTGTGTTAACGGATGATCTGCCTATGTTGAACTAAATTTTTTTTTTTTTTCCTTGTTTAAATATGACACCACCCATCAACTCCGTGTTTTCAATTTTCTTTCGTGTCCGATGTAAAAACGGGAGTAGTTCGAATACTCATTTCGTCCCTCTCTCCTTTCCCTCGTAAGTCACACGTCTTCCGAGAAGTACAGTCAAACTCAACATTGGCCTCACTTCCCTGGTCCAAGATCGACCTTAGGTGGTTCAAAGGTGGGCGGGATACTCTCGAGTGGGGTGGTGGGTGTTGATGAAGGAGGGGGACCCACGGTAAAACACCTACGGGATTCGGACTGTGCCTGGGAAGCCTCCAACTGAACCCAGAGACCTCTACTCGACTTGTCAGTAAATAGTTACTACAACCACTCCACTCCTTCCTCTCTTCGTCTCCTCTCAGTACAAGGACTCCTCTTTCGCCCCACGAAGTTCCCCACGGTACCTTATTCCCTACGAGTGACGATTCTTTTGTGTTTTTTAAAAAGAGTGAGCTAACTCGATTTTATCGGTTTTGGGATGTCCACCCAGAAACAAGACTATCACTACCTCGGTACTGGACGTGGTCCTTAAGTACCCCAGAGGTGTACTGTCCTTTTCTTTCACCGAAACCTCTCCCACTCAGAAAGTTGTCCCTACTACTTTTGGTAGACACAAACCCAAAAGAGGGAGAACCTTCTGCGAACACATAACGTCGTTTTCTGTATTGATAGATTCTTGACACCATCCAGTGGTCTCTCTCACCCTCGGACTCCATAGACCGACGTTAGGAACCCGACCTGGGTCCTTAGTGTCGACCGATGTTGGGAGTGTTACATCGGACTTGAACAAATACTGGTTGATCGTAGAATACGATCTTTGAACTCTCGAACTTTCCGACTGAAAATACGAGACTGTTATATCGTGGCGTCAATCCTCTCTCTCGAATCCTTAGCACTCCAGAACCAAGTCTTAGAACCGGGAGATAACATGTCGACACACTGAAGTCCGCCTATTGAATAGGAGACGGAAACTTAAAGAATTAAACATTTCACCCCTTTCAAATGGAAAACTTTACCAACAATTCATAATTCAACGGACACTTCCCGAACCGTGTCACGGACCTCGGATCTTTTACGAGTTATGTACAATATATAGTAGTAGTAATAATAAGAAAGAGAAGGCAACGAGAATCGGAGTCGTGTACCTTTAGTCTAATCTTGTACTTTTTCAGATAGGTACTCGTTTATGAGACTCGGGCCGTCGAGACAAATACAATTTTTCTTGATCTAAAGTGTAGGTCGGTCTTGGTTCGCTAAGGTTCCAACCCCTCTATGTTACTCCGACGACCTCTTCAACGAATCGAAGGATCGTAGTTCGGTATTCTATCGTTTTTAACTTGGACTGGTTTTCGTTTATGATACATAGACAATATGTTTGTGTGTGTGTGTGTGTGTGTGTGTGTGTGTGTGTGTGTGTGTGTGTGTGTGGCTGTTGTGTTCGACACTTTTTAGTTATCTTCAAACATACTCGTTATTTGGGTGAGGACATCCCCACGTCGAGGTACACCCAAGAAACAGGTTTTTACAAGTAAAGAACTAAAGTATTACCTCGTCACACTGACCAGAGGTAATTCTCATCAATTCACGTGACGTTTTACGTCTCCTTAATTATTTTATGTCGGTCCAGTGGGTGCATACTCCTTACACGAACTCGCATTCGACCCCCGGTTACACAAAACGGTCCATTTGACTACGAACTTCCACAGTTTCTAGATAACTTGACTTCCTACCTAACCACTGGTCAATCTCCCACACACCATAGTAGGTTACTTAACGACCCTCCACCACCCTCAGGAACTTAGTGACCCCTTACCTCAACCCGTTCTCTGAATTGTCACCTCCTCTATAATAAATCCTGACGGTAGCGAGAATCTTCTAAGTCGACACGAATTCAAATCTCTATCACTACTACCCAGGGTTCTTCGGGTATGTATTCTTTTTCCAGTCTGAACAATATACCGATCCTGAGGTATAACATCCGTCCAGTTTCATCTATTGTCATTCCCCACTCAACCGAGTACGGAGTCCTTTCGTAGAATTATAATCCTCCGTACTATAATGTCACAGAATCTGATCCCCAAACCAAAATCTGTCTGGACCTAAACTAAAGTCGAGACGGAAAATGGTCTATCCACTCAGACCCCTTAAATAAATTTGAGAGATTTCGGGGTCAGAGGAGAATACATTATTACTATGTCTATTATTATCATGGAAAGCGTCTTCTAACAATACTCTTAATTTGCTCTATTGTACAACATTCGTGAGCTATTTACAATCGACGGTAGTAACCACCACACACGTACGAGTCACCACAGGTTAAGGAACTCTGGGGTATCTAAGAAGACAGGTACCCTAAAAGGTCAGTTCTTTTGACCTCGCTTAACAGTAAAGGAAGAGGTCCCCTTAGAAGGACCAGGTCCCTACCTTGGGCGGAGAGAATGTAGAGGTACAGAGCAAACCTGTACTGTGTAGTATATAGAAACGGGAAGACTTACTTCAGACGACCGCGTCGAATCGAGATAGGTAGGTCTGACTTTGACTTAGAGCTTTCTGAGGTAAACATCTCCACTAGAAACTTCTTGAGAAGTAGACGGATTATCTACTAGGTGTAATCTCTACTCGTTAAAATTGTAATGAGGTTTCACTCTACACTTCCTTGATAAGGGTACGTGATAGTTCCCACTCTTCTCTGACCCTTCTGGAACTTGAGAAAGAGAGTAATCTACCTACCTCGCCCGTGGGTATTGACCGTACACACTATATCCAAACGCCGTGTAAGAGAGTTTTGGTCAAAGTCTAGTACAGACGAAAGGGACAGTTACACTTCTCCTCCGTCCCATCTTAGTTTCCAAATTATGTTAGTTTTAATGAATGTCGACGGTAAAAAAGGGACGGAGACACTGGAAAGTCTCTTTTATTTAGTCATCCAGATCAGGTTGTATAGGAAGTGGTTCGGGACGATCAGAGTATAAGAGAACAACCAACGATTCTATAATAACTTAAGTGGGTCGTAGAAAAGTCTATAACTACAATTACTCAAGATTAATGGTCTTCAGTAGCAAAGGAAAACCTTTCTACCCGTCCGGTAAATGAAGAAAATTAAGAACCCGTAATTTAAGACAGGATATCCTACTATAAACTCTATTATCAACCACTCAAAAGTTATTATTAACGATTAAGAATTTTATGGTACTCTATTTACAGTTTGTCAAAGTACGTATAAATACCTGACAAATTAGAAAATAAACTTATCAAGGTGAAAAATACAAGAACACCCAAGACCTTCATATCCCGTTGAAAAAAAGGTAGTGAATTACACTTTAAGTGGTTCGTTCTGGGATGGTGTATTTGTCTGGTTATTAGAGTCCAAAGGTGGTGGAAGACACGGGGTTATATATTACAAGATATCGAATTACTTAGTTCGATGGGTGGAAAGAGGGTGACACTGACGGTGCGGGTCCTATGGTAAATACATACCATGTGTATTTACTCAGAGACAAGGTAGGAAAATTAGACATACGTTTTATATTCCAAACACGAATATAGGTAACAAACGGCCTTTTGAAGCCATCGAGCGTAGTCTAAGAATTTCCCAGACAAATGATTTCTGTGTAATTCTCGGGGACATTTCTTGTATCCCGAAGGGTCCATCGAGTTCACCATTTCTTAGACGGACGTTACACCCTCTGGGTCCAAGCTAGGGACCCATCCCTTCTAGGGAACCTCTTCCCGTACCGTTGGGTGAGGTCATAGGAACGGACCTCCTACGGTACCTGTCTCCTCGGACCACCCGATGTCAGGTACCTCAGTGTTTCTCAGTCTGTGTTGACGACGACGACGATTCAGTAAAGTCAACACAGACTGAGGCACACTGGGGTTTCTGTCGTCTGATGATCCGAGGGGGTAGGGACCCTAAGAGGTCCGTTCTTGTGACCTCACCCAAGTCTGTGTTGACTCACTGATTGTCAAAGTCAAAGTATTTCTTGTGTGTCGGAGACGACGAATTTGGATTCGAAATAATAGCGGGATCGGATGGAAACCTCTACCTCTACCAGTCTTACTTACGTAGGATTATAAACGGAATTTGCTGAGACTTTTACGTTAACGTGTATTGGAATCAGAGGAAGTTGTATATACGGGTCTTCACACTAAGGTCCAGAGTTTTGTAGGGGACAAAGATAAAGTGACAGAACAAAGTTCAACATCACGGGGCTTATCAAGAAGGATTCGTAGTAATCCAATAAGAGAAAAAGAAGAAGTCTTTGGTATAAGAAAAAAGAAATCATTAAAGGACATCTATCTAAAAAAAAAGAAAAAGACATCAGTAAGAAATAAATGGGGGGTCAACGTTAAACCTTACTGTAAAACTGTAAAGATGTAAAACTCTGACTACCTTGACGGTACCTCGGTTACCATTTGATGGTGGACAGTCATTTTTAAAGAAAATAAGAAACCAAAAATAAACGTGTAGTACCACCACCCGACACAGGTCACCATGATTTGGGGGTCACGTGGAAGTCTTAGTGGATTTCTCGAACCTTTTGGTACTTTCAGACCCGAGCTGAGGTCTCCTATATTTAAGTGAACCGGACTCTACCCCGGACTCACAACTGTAAAATCTTCGTTTAAACGTCGTTACATCTCTACCAACCTATCGTAGTGGCTAAGTTACCTGTACTTGGAGCCATTTAGGAGCCTCTGTCACTCCCTGTCCCTCCGGTTCGCACGACGTCAGGTACCCCAGAGTGTCTCAGCCTGTACTGAATCGTTAACTTGTTGGTGGTGTCCACTACGATAGTATGAAGTATAAAAGCACATATTACTGTCTATGTCTAAGAAAAAGTGAATCCAACCCTTTAAAGTAACTTATCGTCGACTTTCCGGTCAAAGTCAACCTTTTTAAGTAAATATAGACACCATTTGAAATAAAACTACTTTTCAACGTGATCGTAAAATGGTGATCTACCCCTTTTATACTCCTTGAAATTTTTTAGTTGCATAAATTTTACTTCGTTTTTCGCACATATATAGTCCGAAACAAAACTTACTTAGAAAGGGGGGTCAGGAATTACATTTCTAGAACACAATATTGAAAATTTCGGTATTGTTATTCTCACGATTTGACACCTGAATTTTCATCCACACATTTATGAAAATGTGACCAGAGAAGGTCGTCCTTGAGTAGGTCGGTCCTCACAATCCCGGAAAATTTCCTACGAAACCCTGAACCGATTCTAAAACCGAAGGGGCGCCCATTGACCCGAAGGGTCCACTGTGATCACCATTTCTTGGGCGGTCGGTTACGTCCTCTGTATTCTCTGCGTCCAAGCTAGGGACCCAGGCCTTCTAGAGGACCTCCTCCCGTACCGTTAGGTGAGGTCATAAGAACGGACCTCTTAGGGTACCTGTCTCCTCGGACCGTCCGATATCAGGTGTCTCAACGTTTCTCAGACTGTACTACCTTTACTGAATCGTGCGTCCGTGTACCCCATTGGTGAAGAAAAGAGAGGGGTCTATCATGAGGACCGGGCCACACTCCCTGTGACGTCGGTCCGCAGTGCCAGACTCGGGAACCAGAGGAAGTCGTGACAGGAGTTCGTCGGGAAGGCGAGGAGGACAGTGACGACGGCCGGGGTCTGTAGGTTCGACTTCCGTGACGCCGACGCGACGAGTCCCCCGTACGCTGAGTGCCGGTGGATGGCCATGTAGGAGAGGACAGTGACACTCCTCACGTCGAGGACTCCGAACGACAACTCACGGAAGACCTACCCTGTCTGGGAGGGGGAACGACTCCGTCAAGTTGGTCGGTGCCTTCCTGACCGCTCCCTTCTCAATTCCGTTTTTTTTTTATATATATATATATATACATACATACATCGTTAAGGGTGCCCTAAGACGTATAAGATCATTATTTCTCAGATGTACGAACAACTGTCTCTATGAGACCCTTGAACAAAAGGTAAGGGTAGAGGAAAGGGACCATGTTAAAGAAAACCAAGGAAAAGTCTAAGCCCGTAGAGGGGGAAACCACGACTTACGGTAGACCCGAAGGTTGTTAAGTCGTAATCACCCTTTTCACCCGAAGGTCCGTTCTCACCCAGTCCGACAGTGTCAAAATCATAACTATTGCCTTCGTAAACGAAACCTTTCGTCCTTTCGGCTTAAGAAAGACCCTGTAGGAGACCGAAAAAAAAAAAAAAAATTCAGAACACTGACCCAGATTCCAACGGGAACGACGATTTATAATGGTTAAAGTTTAAGGTCCGTGGTTCGTACACCTATACAAATCGGTCCAAGTAAGTGTCGGTCGATTGACTACAATTTTAGTGATTGTTCGTCTAAAAGGATACACTACGACGTTGAGGACTATCGGTAGTAATAATAATTCTTCACTGAAACCCTTTCATTTTCACCGTATTTCTTAAACAGTGGAACTTCGAGAGAGTCTATTTAATACCATTGCATACCATTCTCTCGTCTGAAAATTTCTGGACGTGTTTATACCTAGGACGTGACTGAAACTTTTTCCGTATATACATGATCACCGTACCTTTTACGAGATATGAGTACGTACGTTTAATCTGTTGGTTCATGTTTATAGAAACACCCACACGATATCGAAATCGGTACAGTACCCGTAGTAAGCGAGTATAGGTGAACAGGTACCCTGCGAACGACGGTTTCTACCACCGGACCGAGTAGAAGAATTGTAAACCAAGTTTATCTGAAACCAGGAACTCCGAGTTTTAACCTCAATAAGGGTACAAAACTTTATTTTTCTCTCATAGAAGTTTTAGAATTGCCACATTCCTAACAAAAAAGGATGAGTTGATGATCCTACGTAGGAGACACCACACACTCCCCCTAGGTCTTTATCTCCCTCTATTCCAAAGTCTTCTATGACCCACCCCTGTAAACAAACTTTTAGTTACATGATCCCATCACCCCCGAATACTTTACACCGAAAATCAGAGTCTTAGATCGAATAACTTACCCGTGTTTTAGACCACGTAGAGAATCCGTGATAAGAGTCTTCTTTTATTCATGGGTATTTACTTCAGACTTCTTGGTCTTCCTCTTGTTTATCAAGTGTCTGTTACCAAAGACACGGTAAGACACGGGTAACTAGGTCCCGGTTACCATGAATCCTCGTAACGTTCTTATGAGTGTCACGACCGTATCACGACACAGGTGAAATTCGTAGTGTTGTGATTGCGTCCGACCGTTGAGTCGAAGGTTCCGTTGATACTGTGGAACGACAGAACCAAGTGGTCACTACTGTCACGTAGGGTGACAATCATGTCAATTGTGTACGTAATGTAAAGGACATCACTACTACCAAAATATGGAAAAAACTGTATTAAAGTGTGAAAAAATTCTTTCGGTCGTCCCAATTTAAATATAAACACCGAAACCTTGTCTTACTCTGATTATGATAATTTGGAACTGGAACTAGAATTGGAAGTACCACTGTCTCGGTCGGTCAGGTGATTTGACCTCCAAGAGGAGTAAGACTTCCGTTTACCCTTCACCACTAAACCTGGTAATATCTTCTCTTTAAAACAGTATTTTTTTCTTAATTTAAATTGTGGATTTCAATTTATCAATATTAAGTATTGACTATTGCTTTCATAATTGACGACCAGTGTAAATATCGATAAGAAAGTACAGTGATTAGTTTTTCACTTTTATCACAAAGATGAGAATTTTATAGAGAAGGACCGAACCTTTTGTTAAACTAAACTCTCAGTATACGGGATTTGATTTAGAAATAAAGGAACGATGGTTACACCCTGACCTACCCCCGTCAAAGTACTGAGTATAAAAGGTTTAAGAGACTTTCGGTATCTTTCACAAAGGAAGGTTAAGACAATGCACCAGATAACAGTTTCAAAGGGAGTACCTTTTTTCATCTTATACGAACCTTGCAATCTCTTGTCACCGTAACCCTTCGGGTAATTTTTCAAAGGTAGGAGGAGAGAGACTCGTTTACCTCTGGACGTCTTTGGGACCTTAAACGGGTTTCAGTATGTGAATCAGAACCTAAAGTCTGATCTTGGGTCTGAAGGACAAGAGGTGTTGGTACTCAAGAAGGGAAGGGTAACGGGGACTTTCCTTAGGACGAAAAGAGTCCTAGAACCTACAACTGATACCACTTACCCGACCTTTTCTCGTATCGCTCTGTCTCATTTTAAATTACCCCGTATAGTTCCGACTCTTTCTCCTTTTTCTCAATATCAAAAGGTTTTCTGGATTTTTATCGGGACCCTTACCTCTCTTAAATCTGTAATAACCTATCATTCAATGATACCTTAAACGTGACATAGAATTTTTTTAATTTGTATAAATCGGTATACAATTACAGATAGGGATTCCTAACTCTCTATTGATTTACTTTTGTAACTAGTCAATTTTTGTGACGTAAGAACTTTACGGCTTCCTTACAGAAGGGGTAAAAGAGACTTACTTATTTCCCTTTAATACAATATTAAAATCGTTGAATGTAGAAATTTTACACACACTATTAGGTGTTACCACTTCCCGTTCGGAGAATATTCGACTAGAAGTCAAGTCAAGTTCAGCGAGTCAACACAGGATGAAAAACGTTGGAGTACCTGACGTCGTGTGGTCCGAAGGGACAGGTAGTGGTTGAGGGCCTCGAATGAGTTTGAGTACAGGTAACTCAGTCACTACGGTAGGTTGGTAGAGTAGGAGACAGCAGGGGAAGAGGAGGACGGAAGTTAGAAAGGGTCGTAGCCCCAGAAAAGGTTACTCAGTCAAGAAGTGTTGTCCACCGGTTTAATAACCTCAAAGTCGAAGTCGTAGTCAGGAAGGTTACTTATAAGTCCCGACTAAAGGAAATCCTATTCCTATTCCTAAAGGAAATCCTATCCTATTCCTAAAGGAAATCCCATTCAACTAGAATGGGAGTATTAAATATTCGTAAATTATTATTGCCTCTCCAAATCCCTGACTTGACTAAAAGAGCTCAAGAGTTAAAGGGTCTGGTTAGTGAAATCAAAAGAAGTACATTGGTGGACTTGAAAGGAGTCTTTGAATCTTACTTCTTGTTAAGTTGACCAAACCCAGAACTCCTTTATTGTTAACCAAAAGAAGATTTGAGTTCACAAACGATTAGGTGAGTTGGATACTAAAAGATAATCCATCTTACACCGCGGATGTACAATACTGACCCCTTGACAAACCCATTCAACTAAAGAAAGAACACTGGAACCTCTTCAATTCTATGTCTAAATGAAAACCAATGAAAAGATCCGGGGTAACTTTGTATGTGTGAACTTATTCTGTCGATGTGTTCTACTTTGTGGTTTCCGTACCCATCAACCCTTCCGAATCTAGTCTTTACCTTCGGTATGGGACGACTACGACTAAGTACTGGGGTCCTGTGTCGGTATAGACCCATCTGTCTGTTCGGGTAAGGGAAGTCCTTGATCTTATTACCTTTCCGAACCTAGACCCGTCTTTCCAAGATGAGTTCGAGACGGTATCCATATAACAATGTAGGGTCTTTCTGACGAGTAACTTTGTGGAATTATTGTAGACAAAATTACATAGTTGTTCATGGGTCGGTGGTGAACGACTTCCTGTTATCAAGTACACTTTTACTGTAGCATACGGTTGTTTAGTTTAAAGGGACTTGAGAAGTGATATAAATACTTTATAAAACCATCTTAGCTGGTCTTTAGATACTTTTGTACCCATTTAAGAAGTTGAATTTATACTTACATTAAGGTTTAAAGAGCAACTAATTTCTGTACAATTACGGTAGAAGAGTGTACCATCTGTCTTGTAAATTTTAAACCACTGGTCCCACCTGTACCTGTACGTACGTGGTTCCTTCCTAAACGACGGAGTCGACAGTCAGAAGAGGTTCTGACGGAGTCGACGTCTCAGTGAAACGGGTTCCCATACGAAAAGGTCCCCACCGAAAATGTAGGTCACTGATTACATCCACCTCAGTATTCTCGGACCGATATAATGAGACTACTTTCTGTTGAGATCGGTCTCGACAGGTTGACCCAACCGACTCCGTACAGTCGGGATGAAGAGAAAGACCGGTCCGCACGAAGAGAGAAACACAAACACTACTAGGGATTATTTATGGAACGTAGTGTTCGAGGTAGAGTCGGAGACTCAGAACCCTTGGTTTGGACGTTGTTATTGAAGATGTGTAAAATAACCGGACCTTTTCCTTCGTTCACGTAGATTCGGTAGAACAGAAGACTTCACCGGGTATTATAAATCCCAAGTTTAGTTATAAAGATGAAGGAGATTTACGTGTCGAAGTTGCATACATAGTTATAGATTCTCGACCTCTATGACTCCACTTTTTCGGTATCGGAACTAAAAGTATGCACATGTTGGATCTCTCCCACTCTCTACTGATATTATTCAAGTGACCACTGTGTATCTCTATTAGGTGTTCGTCTACGAGAACACACGAACCAAAATTCCTCCGGCAAAAATTTGGTTCCCCGATACTGAAAGTTATTATTGTAATATTACCATGTCGTGAACGTGTCTACCATAGAGTAGGAATACTCCATTTAATTAATGATGTTTTTAGAGGACCTATTCTTTGGTCTCCAAGAAACGTTAAGACATTGTGGAAAAAAAAAAAAAAGACTTTGAACTTTTGTCTTCTGTTACTGGTGGTTTGGTAGAACACAACCGTAGAGAGTCAAGAGTAATCGTTTGAAGGTAGGGTCTTACATTTCTCGAACAACTGTGTTTCGTACTCCCCAAACTAAGTTATCTTGAAATCTCTTATACGATAAACTTATATTCGAAGACGTCTTTTATTTATATAAAGTTTAATATATACTTTGGTTTCGACTCGAACACTCAAATTTTAGGACAGTATAAACCGACATTAGAAAACTTATCGAAGTTATAAAAGTACCATACATATGTACAATTTGACTTGCAAAATAAAATTTTAACAACTCTCAATCTGTACCGAGGGAATCACGTCAAACTGAACACACCGGACAGTAACAGTAGTAGTAACAACGACAGTAGTAAAAATTTGAACTAATCGTCTCGTGTTACTTCGTCTGTAACTCGAATCGTGAAAGAGACGAAATAGAGTAAATTAGGAAGGTCGTCTGACACTCCAATTATAATGGGAGTGAAATGTCTATCATGCTCATTCAAGAATACCAAAGATTAGTAAGTCTGAAAGAAACCATAGACTCTTAAGAAGTAATAGAAGTTTTGTTAGTGATTTCAATTATAACGGTAGTAGTAGTGTTTCACATAATTTCATTGACAGGTACGTATACACGTCACCTTTTTTTTAAATTTCTCCATTTCGAGAAAGGACCATTTTCGACTATAAGATTTGGGACGCAAACCAAAATTTATTGATTTAAGAATTGTTACACAGGAGAAGTTAAAACCAGTTGTGGTCGTCACAAAAGGGGTATTAGGATCGCAGGTTAATAAAGGAGAAGTGTAACCCTGTCAGAGGAAGTGTACGGGAATAATTTAAGGTGTTGAAGTAAACACTAAGTACTGAAAAATTCATTAACAGTAACCTTCTTCGAGAGTCTTTGATATTATGATTGTCTTATTAACCAGACTATTTCCATGTACGTCCCGTGCAGTAGGGTGACAGAGTGAGATCTCTTGTCCCAAGGAGTTGAGGGGTAGGAAGGGGGAGTGTGGGGAGGGAGACCGGTGTCTCGTCCTCCACTCGGTACCCGGTCCCTCACTTCGAAGCAAACATAAATATCGACGAGGAGTACCGACAATAACCAACTCGAGGTAGAGGACAGTCTAGTCGCCGTCGTAATCTAAGAGTATCCTCGAGTTTGGGATGTCACTTGACACGTACGTTCCCTAGATCCAACGTACGAGGAATATTCTTAGAAAGTCTTTGGTGGGAGGATGGTGAGGGGGGTTGGCGGACCAGGTACCTTTTTAACAGAAGGTACTTTAGTCAGGGACCACGGTTTTCCAACCCCTGGTGACAATAAATATCTCCAAAGACTAGGACACAGAGGACAGAAAAGTTGGTTCCGAGTGCGGCAACCGGTCACGATTTAGGAACTAAGAAGAACGTACCGTCCAAAGGTACTAGGTACGTTTACTTAAGAAGTAATAACAACAACTTTGGTTATAAGATTCTGAAAGAAATTGGCAAACCGGTGAAAATGAGTGATTGAGTCTCACGAGCAACATACAATTCCAGTACTTGAGACACCGTTCTGACGGAATGTAGGGACAAGACGACAAATGATCGGTACACTGAAGACCCGTTCGAAAAGGTAGAAAGACACGGAACCCAAAGTATAGACATTCCATTCTAGTCAGACACTTATCTTAAGTACCAAGATAATACTGTTAATTCATGCAATTATGTACTACACATCTTTGGGTCTTGTTATGGACCGTGACTCGTCGTGAGTACTCATAATCGTTGGTAAACGTAATACGTAAGTCTCAATCTTGTTCAACGTCGAAGAGTTTATCTCGAAACGGATTCGACTTACCATAAGAATAGGTATACAAAGGGGTCTTTTTAAATACGTAAGAATTCTGAAAGACAATATAATGATATGTTATTTTTCAAAAGTAAAATTCTAATATTATGATTTAACCATCTTTATTTAGTTTGAACCAAAGATAAAATATCGAATTAAAAATCAAACGCATAAGACGAAATTTTAATGTAAGTGAGTTCACCGTCTTCTGTGAATAATCTAGTAAAATAAACGGGAGGAGGAACGTACTTAATCCGAATCTACTTTTGTTACACATTCGAAAAATTATAAAAAGACTCTTTAATTAAATAAGACTTCATTCCATGTCGGAAAAGAAGGAGGGCAGTAAGTCAATAAGAGTTTTCGGGACAGAAGAGAGGGAGACGAAGTGTGGGGTGGGAAATTATTGTCGAATGTCGACACTCAATTACTCGGATAAAACTCCATACAGAACTGATCACCGGACGACCTTCTTGAAATACTTCCGTTGTAAAAACCAATACAAATTTAAATTTCTGTGGTCTCTCAGTCCCTGATATACAAGGTGGTGTTCCTTCCCTCCTAATATCATTTATCATGTTTAATTACGTAAATTTAGTAAATACGGAATGTAATTAAAGATGAAATGGTCTTATCATGTTGATACCTACTCATATTAAATATATTAGACGGGGTTTGTCACGTTAATAACTAATCGTGTCAAATTATATGGACAGTTAATAAAGAATGTAATTTAAGATAAAACGGTTTTGTCATCAGTACATGGGAATCGGTCTTCGGAAACAACGTTTAG
The DNA here is from genome assembly GCA_006410555.1 of Capra ibex. Taxonomy (NCBI): domain Eukaryota; kingdom Metazoa; phylum Chordata; class Mammalia; order Artiodactyla; family Bovidae; genus Capra; species Capra ibex. The sequence goes on from SJYO01038709.1 coordinate 24,867,165, forward strand.
AACCTAAACTTGTTTCTCCTCTTATAGATTAAGTTTAACCTTCCAATATTAAGATGTACTAATTTCGACATTACACTCGGTGTATTTAGTAAAAATTGGGATATCATCGTTGTGATTTTAAAAAAATTTGTCCATTTTAATTAAAATTGTTGTATAAAATGAGTTAGGTTAGATAGGGTTTATAACAAAGTTGTACATTAGTTGTTCTTTTCAATAGTGATTCTAGCAAGTGTAAGAAAAACAGTATAGTTCAGAAACTTTAGACCACGAATAAAATGTAAGTGTCACGGACAGTTAAGGTCGGTATATAATAAAAACTTTATATACATGACTTTAGAAACACATTTTTCCCTCGTTTGCATCACCTGTTCAGATTCTTATTCTCGTTTCTCCAACTCCCTTGTTTTTTTCTCCAACTTGACCAAATCATTGTCAAGTTTTCGTTGTCATTGTGCTCGTTGTCAATGAACCTCTAAAACCTCTGAAATGACAGGTGTACCGGAACGAGTTATTATAGATCCTCAGTCCTTTAGGTTTATGGGAGGACCGAGGTGGTGGTTGGCCGACACACTAGGTCTCTCGTAGTGAATACGAAAGATGATGAGTCAAAACATCTGGTCTAATACTTCTAGAGAAGGGTATAGTACTTATAAGATGTGTGTGTGTGGGGGGGTGTGTGTGTGTCGGGACGAGATTGTGAAATGATAAGAATTCTATTTCAAAGACGACATGAAAGTGGTGTTTCTTTGGAACATGAAAATGAATAACTCAAAGAGTATAAAGGAAAAGAAGAAAAGTTCTCGACATGTACCCACTATAAAATATATTCACTAATTTTTATCTTTATTCGAGTAACGAAACTGGTTAGAATCTTGTCTTACTTAACGACTATTACGTAGTAAGTAAAACTCTTGAAAAAAAAATTTCCAATTTATACAATAGTTATATAAAGTGTTTTTACATAATATAAAAGTACTAGAAAAGGAGTATCGAGTGAGAAGGAGAGAAGGGAAGATTGTTTCCGTCGTTCGTCGTCTACCTACCCTTCCCTCACCCCAGCAAGTCACCACCCACCCACCCAGCCAGTAGGGAAACGAAAACACATAACTCAGCGACCGATATACGGTCCCCATGAACTTGTTTTTGTTCTCGTCTCGCTATGTCAGAAAATCCGTCTCACGAGTAAGTATTAATTCAACGAATCAACGTGCCGGTAGTTTCCTTCTGAAGTTTATGGGACTGTCGTTTCGGTGGACACGATTTTCGTCTTCGTTCTACCACGTCCCCTTTCCACGTTGGCTACCGTCTGTGAGTTCTTCGTGTCTCGATTCTCCGGTAAAACTTTCTGTTTTCGTTCTTGGGCCCGACACACAGTCTCCTTGGACCGTTCGTAAAAATCTAGACTCTGAGTTTTAGATAACGACCCCGAACACGATTACGTGTTCTTAGAGTTTGGAAAGAAACAAGTGACACAACGGAATTTGCCCTCTCAGACGAAAATTTTATTATTCGAACACTGTAGTAAGTACCCTATAAATACGACGTAGGTCATAACCCGACCTGATCTACCCATGTCACAGATTAAATTAGGAAAGTTGTTGAACCAACAATCCACGTAAAATGTCTGTACCTTTGGTTTCGAATCTCACGAACTCACTAAACAGGACTCAGAGTGCTGGTCATTCCCCGTCTCCGTTTGATTGGTGTCCAGAGACAGACGTGCACGCACACGAGTCAACGAAGTCAGGACAGACTGAGACACACTGGGAGACCTGACATCGGGAGGTCCGAGGAGACAGGTGCCCTAAGAGGTCCGTTCTTATGACCTACCCAACGGTACGGGAGGAGGTCCCCTGGAAGGACTGAATTCCTAGCTCAGATGCAGAGAAAGCTGAGGACGTAACAGTCCGTCCAAGAAATGGTGATTGCGGTGGACCCTTCGGGATCTAGAGATAGATGATTCGAATTTTAAGAAAAAGAAAAACGACGTAGGTGAGAGACAGGGGTGTGGACGGTTCCAAACTGGGAGTCTTCAGTGTAAAGGTAACCTACTGACATAGTCTCCCAGTTAGATAACATTTTAGGAGGATGGTGAGTTCAGAAAATTTCTGGTCGAGGATAAAGATTATCCAGGAATCATTGAAAATCCCTTAGACCCCTGAGATCGAATGATGACCCCGGGACCTTTGAAAGGTTTCTTTGAAATTCAGTCTGAAAGGAACGGAAACTTGGGTTTCCTAAACCCATGTTGAGTCGACCCAAATTGTATTGTCTGTCAAAGACCCTAGTAAAAGAAAACGAGGGGTTTTACTATATTTTATCTCCATACCCTGGTCCAATGTAGTAGCAGAGTTTTGCGTCCCGGTGTGACTACCATTTTTTCCTCTCCAGGGATTTCTATTAGATCACCTCGTTGGAACGAAATACGGATTGTTCTAGTCTCTCCAATTTCGGTGTTTGGATCGTTTGTCGTTTCGTCTGGACCTCGGGGTAGAGAGGATGGTCCGATTACCGATAAAGTATTGGCGGGTCAGGGGACGGGGAGTTGGCGGAGGGACGGTGGTTACCGGTTCAAGTCTGATCTGGGTGACCGTCAAACTCGATTCCTTATTGTCCAGGGATGTTATGTCGTTCGGTCATGTCGAAAACTATTTGTGCTGGATGAAACCCCTTCCCCTCTCTACCTATTTGGTCCTCAAACCCTAATCGTCCATGTGTGACGATATATATTTTATCTATTTGTTGTTTCTGAATGACAAATCGTACCTATTGAGATGAGTTATAGAATATTATTGGATATTCCCTTCTCTTACATTTTTTTTTAATTACATACACAAATATGTATATCCATATTGACTCGGTGAAACAACATGTGGACTTTGTGTTGTAACATTTAGTTATAAAGATATTTTTTAAAAATTTTCCGGATGAGAAAGTTTGTCCGTTCGTGACGTCTGTTGTACATGGAGAGGTCTTTATATTGGCAGAGTCTGTGTATCGTACACTATGACCGGGTGACGAAGTAAGAGCCATCCGTTTTTAAAAATCACAGTTATGAGGTTTCGTAAGTCAAGTCAAGTCAGTGAGTCAGCACAGGTTAAGAAACGCTAGGGTACTTAGTGTCGTACGGTCCGGAGGGACAGGTAGTGGTTGAGGGCCTCAAGTGAGTTTGAGTACAGGTGGATCAGCCACTACGGTAGGTCCGTAGAGTAGGAGACAGAAGGGGAAGAGGAGGACGGGGGTTAGGAAGGGTCTTAGTCCCAGAAAAGGTCACTCAGTTGAGAAATGTAGTCCACCGGTTTCATAACCTCAAAGTCGAAGTCGTAGTCAGGAAGGTTACTTGTGAGTCTTGACTAGAGAAAGTCCTACCTGACCAACCTAGAGGAACGTCAGGTTCCCTAAGAGTTCTCAGAAGAGGTTGTGGTGTCAAGTTTTCGTAGTTAAGAAACCGTGAGTCGAAAGAAATGTCAGGTTGAGAGTGTAGGTATGTACTGGTGACCTTTTTGGTATCGGAACTGATCTTCCTGGAAACAACCGTTTCATTATAGAGACGAAAAGTTATACGATAGATCCAACCAGTATTGAAAGGAAGGTTCCTCCTCATTCGCAGAAAATTGAAGTACCGACGTTAGTGGTAGACGTCACTAAAACCTTGGGGGTTTTTATGTGTCATTTGTAATAAAGTCCGTTGTATAGAATGTGACCGTTCTGTAAACCTTACATCGGAAATCTACCACGATTACAAGATGAAAATTGTGTCTCAGACGTTCTTGAGACACGAGTCGTAGTTCCTCCATCTTTCCTGGAACTCTTCGATCGATATAAAGTTTGGAGGACAAGGTTCGGGACCCTTGTGTGGCCGTTTGTCCAAACCTCGATAGAACCATTTTTATGTAAAGTCTCCGCAAGTAACGATATCGATCGAAAACCAGTACGACTTACATAGAATGGCCCACCGAGTCTACCATTTCTTAGTGGATATTACGTCCTCTGGGTCCAAGTGTAATCACCCAGTCCTTCGAGGGGGTCTCTTCCCTTACCGATCGGTGAGCACCAGAACCCCGAAGGGACCACCGAGTCTGTCGTTTCTTAGACGGATATTACGTCCTCTGGACTCGAACTAGGGACCTAACCCTTTTAAGGGACCTCTTCCTTTACCGATGAGTGAGGTCATAAGAACGGACCCCTTTAAGGTACCTGTCTCCTCGGACCACCCGATGCCAGGTGCACCAGTGTCTCAGTCTGTGCTGACTATCTGATTGTTAAAACGAAAGTGAAAAGTGAGAACCATCTAGAGTACGTTAAGTACGGTAGTCAGTTATGAAATTTATACTTATATGTAGGAGTCTTAAGTCTAGGTAGACACGGAAACACGTGACTCATCTTGAACACCGATAGAACCAAGGATTACAGACTAACACAGTGGTCTAAACACATTACCTCGATAAGTAAAACACTCTGTCAAAAGAAACCCTTTCTGAGTAAGTAAGTGAATACTTTCTTAACCACTTTAGATGGTAGTAAGTAAAAAAAAAAGACGGAGACTTTTCTCACCACCCCACCCCCTTTGTGTAGTGTGGTATCGTTGGAAAGATACCGCCCGAAAATACAGAATAAAGAGAAAAAGTGTGTGACACTCAAGGACTCTGAGGTAAGCAGAGTGTCAGGACGGTTTTCTCTGTTACGAAACGACAGATGAAAAAGAAACGGTTACGTCATTCACTGTCCGACACAGTGTCAGAGTAACTCTTCGGAAACTGTGACAACTCTAAAAATACGTGCCTTCTTTTAATGAGGAACACGTAAAGGTACCTGTCGAGACGTATACATCCTCGACTGTCTCCAAGGGTTTCATTCTGTAGTGTGAATTATATATGTGAACACTCACACAAACATACACACATGCACACAAATATAGACGGGACTCACCTTCTCTTTCTTGTTGATGTCTCGTTTCTTCCCATCTCTAATCCTTTCTCCACTTCAAAGGTGGGTCTAATAGATGACTCTTTTTCGACCCTCTCAGTACTATGGTAGTAAGACTACAGACTTTACCATAATATCACCTTTTTGTACAAACAGGTCTTTCTAGTGTCTTCCCTGTCTTAATCTAGGTTTCTCTACCTTTAGAAACCCTCTGTCCTAAGTTGAGTCAAAGTCGTTCTTAAAAAACAACAACAACAACAACAAGAATTTTAATTTTGTTGTTGTTGAGATCCTAGGTCCACTCGTGACCGGGCACCCACCCAACCCTTCCGGTGACGAAGACGGAAGGACGAAGGTGGAACCTCATATATTTGACCAGTTGGTGAACATTTTCTTACTTTGATCTTGTGAAAGATTGTGGTATATGTTTTTATTTGAGTTTTACCTAATTTCTAGATTTGCATTCTGGTCTTTGATATTTTGAGGATCTCCTCTTGTATCCGTTTTGTGAGAGGCTGTATTTAGTGTCGTCCTAGGAGATACTGGGTGGAGGGTCTTATAACCTTTATTTTCGTTTGTATTTGTTTACCCTGGATTAATTTTCAAAGACGTGTTGTTTCCTTTGATATTCGTTACACTTTTCTGTCGGAAGCCTTACCCTCTTTTATTATCGTTTACTTCGTTGACTGTTTCTTTTTTAGAGTTTTTATGTGTTCGTTGAGGACGTCAAGTTAAGGTCTTTTTATTTGCTAGGTTAGTTTTTTACCCAGTTTCTTGATTTATCTGTAAAGAGGTTTCTTCTGTATGTCTACCGAAAAGTTGTGTACTTTTCTACGAGTTGTAGTGAGTGACAGTCTCTTTACGTTTAGTTTTGGTGTTACTCCATGGTAAAGTGCGGTCAGTCTTACCGACACTAGGTTTTCAGATGTTCGTCATTTACGACCTCTCCCACACCTTTTTTCCCTTGGGAGAATGTCACAACCACCCTTACGTTTGATCATGTCGGTGATACCTCTTGTCACACCTCTAAGGAATTTTTTGACTTTATCTTGACGGAATACTGGGTCGTTAGGGTGACGACCCGTATGTGTGGTTCCTTTGGTCTTCACTTTCTCTGTGCACATGGGGTTACAAGTGACGTCGTGACAAATATTATCGGTCTTGTACCTTCGTCGGATCTACAGGTAGTCGTTTCCTTACCTATTCTTTCGACACCATGTATATGTGTTACCTTATAATGAGTTGGTAATTTTTCTTATGTAAACTTAGTCAAGATTACTCCACCTACTTTGACCTCGGATAATATGTCTCACTTCATTAGGTCTTTCTTTTTGTGGTTATGTCATACGATTGCGTATATATATCTTAGATCTTTCTACCATTACTATTGGGACGTACGTTCTGTCGTTCTCTCTGTGTCTACATATCTTGTCAGAAAACCAGAGACACCCTCTCCCGCTCCCACCCTACTAAACCCTCTTACCGTAACTTTGTACATATTATAGTATATACTTTGTTTAACGGTCAGGTCCAAGCTACGTACTATGACCTACGAACTCCGACCACGTGACTCTGCTGGGACTCTACCATGCCCCTCCCTCCACCCTCCCCCCAAGTCCTACCCCTTGTGCACATATGGACACCGTCTAAGTACAACTACATACCGTTTTGGTTATGTTATAACATTTCATTAATTGGAGGTTAATTTTATTTATTTAAATATAAAATTTTTTTCTTTTTTTTTCTTTCATTGTCTTTAAATTTTTTTTTTCTTAAATTCGGAAGTCAGTCTCAAATACCATCTCGATTTCTTCTTCTGTTGGTTGGTTCCTAGTATACTTTAATACTAACCGATTATTAGGGTCCACCGCAATCACCCCTTCTTAGGCGGATGGTTAGGTCCTCTACGTACCCTAAGTCCAAGCTAAGGACACGACCCTTCTAGGGAACCTCATCCTTCACCGTTGAGTGAGGTCATAAGAACGGATCTCTTAAGGTACCTGTCTTGTCGAACCGCCCAATATCAGGTACCTCAACGTTTCTCAACTATATTTCCGAATCCGACTCATACAACACCTTACCCGAAGTTTTTTGGGTATACTGAAGAAAAGTTGTTAATAAAACCGGGATTACAGTAACAAAGATCGTTCACGATATAACAGAACCTTTAACCGATTCTACTAACCCTTTTCCTCGTTTTCTTCTTTGTTTTTATAGTTTTTTTATAACGTTTTCGATTTACTAACTTTTTTGTAACTTCCGTACTTGTCCGAGACGTTGGTCTCCTTTTAGCAAACCTTTTAATAAGTCGAAACCTTCCTGGGTCATTCCAAAGAAAAGTCTAGAATACTACCATAAAAAATTATTTGTTTCAGACTCGTATACCTTCTTAGTACAATCAAGAGTGGACATGACATCGTTGAAAAGCCGAAGTCATATCTTCAGGCAACTGTCAATGATATTTAACCGAGAATAATACGATGTTTAAGAAACATTGACTGAATCAGTAAACGGAAAAACGTTGAATACATAATTATGATTTTACTTTTGTAGGACACCTCTTTTTACCGAAATCTAGTACTTGAGATAAGTTTATTACCGAATTTTGCCCCGGGACAAGACCTGTTTCCTCTAATTCTTACGTTTTTAGTCTTAACAGGACTCCACTTTTCGTCCGAAACCGAATTTTCTCTATCCTACATAATTAACGTAGAACAGTAATAGTGAATAAAGGAGTTTATCTTAGTAAAGACCGAAGAAGTTTCGTTTTATTATAATAAATTACTCATGAAGATAAAAGACATAAAAAGAGTAAAATCGAAAACACTATGACCATTAACAGTCTGTAAGACGTAAAAAGTTTTATATTAAAACATTTCTTAAGAGAATAATAGAACTGACACATCTTATAGTGAATGACCTATATTATTAAAAACATGAACACTTGTGGTGGTAAAAGAATCTCTACTAAACTCATATCATTGTTATACTAAATTTCGAACATCATTTTTACGGTTTGGACATCATGGAACCTTGGTTAAATAAGAGTGAACACGAATCTTCTTTACACTTCATCAATTTTAAAAAAAGTCTATTAAACAACTAATATATTTATAGTCAAAACGAAATGGAAAAACTAGTTTGTCCAAGTACCACTTTTAATTTTAAAGTTTAAAGGAAATTCCTTGAAAATTTCTCATTGTCAATTCAGTTTAAAGTGTTTATCATTTCGTTCGGAATTGTAAACCTTTTAAAAACAAGCCGTATCATAACTAACCTACTTTTTCTACATGTAATACAGTTTTACTCTAATATTAATCTTTCTTTCTCAATTTCCTATCAAGGAAGTAATTCATCGTATCGACCTTGAAAAATGAGATTGTACCGAAAATTTTTACGTACCAATTATTAAAGTCAACAGTAGTTATCAATTTTCGAATAATTAAGAAAGGAGTGGAGACTATTACTTAAAATTTAATGTTTTTTTTGATAGGTTATCGAAATTAAATTTTTACTTTGATCTATGATTTTATTTAAACTATATAAAAATAAAAAATTTTTTAGAGATTGAATGGTTTCTCAACGTTCTTATCATGTTTCTTGTGAGTATACAACAACTAGGTCTAAGGAGTCAACAATTATAAAACGGTATAAACGAGAGATAGAGACAGAACAGAGAGCGAAAGAGTACGAAAGAGTATACACAAAAGGGGACTGAGTAAACTTACATTTACTGTACATTTATAGGAATATAAGGATTTATAAAGTAGTACGTAAAGTATTATTACTGTAAGAGAATGTATTGAACCCCGAAGGGAACACCGAGTCTGTATTTCTTAGACGACGTTACACCATCTGGACCCAAACTAGGGACCAAACCTTTTAGAGGACGTCTTCCCTTACCGTTGTGTGAGGTCATAAGAACGGACCTTTTAGGGTACCTGTCTCCTCGGACCACCCGATGTCAGGTGTCCCAGTGTTTCTCAGTCTGTACTGACTCCTTGATTGTGAAAGTGATGAAATGTATTGAACTCATTATAATATATGAGGTATGAGTTTAAAGTCGTTAATAAGCTTACCATACGAAACATTGATAAAAAAGGGAGACTAAGGTTCTAGGTGATCCTATGTAAAGACCACTACGATTGTTCATACTCGAAAAATTCTAAAACCTAAAAGTCTTCACTTTCCCAGACATAGTATATAGTTAAAAGTTTATAGTCGAACCGTTCATATAGGATAACACGAATGGTCATACCGTCTTATTTTCTAAATTTATTTGAGTTGTTGGGGTAGGGAAACACTAATTCCGAAAGACACAGGACACATACTTTAGACAGACGAGGTTTCACCACTTTTATAGGAGAATCCGGAAGAATACCTTAGAAAACATCAGGATCCAAAATGGAAATTTAAATATTGTGTGGGGTTTTATTAAAACACACACACACTTACCTCACTCCATCTTCAATTCAAAGAGAAACAAAAGATATGTTGACCGGGTCAAGGTAAAGAAATCTTATAATAATAGTACGATTAGTAGTATAGAAAGTATCTACTTCCCTAAACCGGTTTTCCAACGTGAGTTTACTTTCTGACCTGTCTCTCCTGTAATGTAACTCTTCCCCACCAGTATACTCCCCGTCTCCCGAACGTAACAGAACGGAGTTTGTAGTCATCAACCCTAATCAGGACCCCCAGACTTCCCAGTGAACACCAGAAGAACAACTTAACGTCTTCTGTTCTCTGAACGAGTAACGAAATTTTTTTGTGGATAATCCCTGGTGGTGAGACCCCTTCAACAAGGACGGGTCCTTTCTTGTGTCTTTAATTGTGAATTCATCCTTAAGAATAAAGAATAAATAAATAAATAACGGAGTGACGTGTCGTGTACCATAGAATCAAGGGATTGGTTGGTCCCTAGTCTGGGAGTGACGGACGAAACCTTCGACTTCAGAATTGGTGACCTAGAGGTACCTTCAGGGGTATCCACCCTTAAGATTAAAATCAACGTTTTATGTCTTATGGTATACACAAACAAAGTCTCCCTCGAACCAACCTTCTCTGTAAGTTCGACTCTGAACTTCCTTCCCTTGTTTTCTCGGTCCATTTCTCCTTCCAATTCTACTGTGGTCGTGGATACCCCTATCCCTTCGACCGTCGGTCGTTAACCGTCGGGGTCTCTGACCCATACCCTTCACTCCGTCTCCCATTTCCTCGTATCCCTACTGTTCCTTTCCCTACGTGACCGACTGAACCGAGACCATGAAACGTGACACGATTCCTAAAATCTGAACTAAAATCCACGGAACACTTCGGAAACTTTTTAAAATTCACAATCACTGAAAAGAAACGTTTCTCGAAAGTACGTGTCTTTTTATAAGAATGTCAATGAACACAGAATGATAAATTAAATAGTTGTATTATTTATATTTTTGGTAATGAAAAGTCGAAAATTCGAGTTGTATATTCGATATAAATATTGGATTCACTAAAGACACATTCTTTTTTTGGTAGTGAAATTAACCAATAAACTAATTATACGAGAATAAAGTATTTAAACTGTTTGGTTTAAAAGGAGTTATAAATCGTAGTCAAAGTTGAACTTAATTAACTTACTAGAATCCACAAAGTTTGATATAAATTTTTCAATTACGTAAACCAAGAAAGTGTCGATGTTTCCGTCTAAATGTTTAGATTACACTTTTTGAAAGGATTGTAAATCACCTAGTTTAAGAGAATTCGTAAAGTTTCTAGAATTTTTTTCTTTTCTTCGGGTAAACCTCGTTGTGTTCGGAAGTTGTAAACAGTCATGTGAACAGGTTTGTCTTGCAAGGGTTTCACAAGAACAAAAATTATGGAAGGAACACAATGAATCAATTCGTTTACCTTATGTAAACGGTCAAGTCAAATCGACTCCAAAGAATCAGTTTTTAAGACCCAACATTTTCAGACTGGTCTTCGCAGTGTCCGGGACATAAAATTTTGTAAGGACCCTAAAGAAAATAATTTAATGCCATTCTGCGTGTCTGTACCTTTACTGACGGTACTTTCTTATTCAAGAATGTCTAAGGATCTTACTCCTTCGTGAGGTGTGTTAAGTCCCGGTGTACCCCTTCGTGGTCTCAGCCAGTCCTCCGTTTTTCTCAGTCCCCCTTTACATTCGTTCTCGGAAATCACGTCAAAAACACTTTTCCTTACTCACTCCGTCTCATCCGTTTGTCTCGTCCGAACTTATCACACTTATTAAAACTGTCCGAGACCCGGTACTCTTACCAGGGACCAAAAGACCATGGATCGGGACCTCACTAAATCCCGTCTCCCTATAACAGAACCCTCCGTCCTAGGACTATTTTTCTCCATCTACCTCCCATATCTGAATCCTAACCAACCAAACGTCGTTCAACAAACGATAAAAATCCTTAATTGATTTGGATCCCCTCCTTCATCAGGGTTCTACGGTTTCGTAGTATTTTATGTCTTTTAATTTTTTTTTTTTTTGTATACTGATTAAATGGGACCTGTGAGGTGAATTCCACTTCGTCCTTCGATAACCCTTTCGGAGGAACAACACTGGTCGAAAACAGATGGTACAATGGACTGTACACCCTAAATTGTTTGGTGTGTTTAAAGTCCTAGACTTGTATGTTATATCGCATCATAAAGACTGAACTTTCATAAGTAGATTATATGATCGACCCCGGTAAAAATTCGAGTGACTAATAAGAGAAAACGTATCGGTGACTATTATGGGAGAAGGGCTGGGTTCCTAGTTTGGACCCAGAGGACGTAACGTCCAACTAAGAAAGACTCGGTGTTCCCTTGGGGGATTATTATGGGATGATCACGAATAATGTGATATTACCTACCTTAAAACTTGGTATGGGAAACCTGAGTAAACGTAGGACATAGAGAAAGACTAAGAGTATACGGAGCACTTAACGAGAACACAATAACGAAATAAGTGAATAAGTACGTTTTTACTTAATAATTTTCAAATCGTGATTCGTGACCCCTATGTGGTCTCTTATTTTGTTTGTAAAGACGGGAAAACATCGAAAGTAAGATCGACCCTCTGTCTGTTGTTTTTACGTATATTAGTTATTCAATTAACATGTCATACGGTCTTCCACCATTCATAATACCTTTTTTGTTTTTCATCTCGTTCCATTTCCCCAAACCCTTCCGACCACCCCTTCACTTTCTACAAACTTTAACCGACCTGTTCCATCATGAGTGTCTCGTCCCTCGTAGACTCACTTGTGAAGTGTAAATGATCGTCTTGCTACACTAGTATGGACTTCTGGTTCCAACAAGAAAGTAACCACTGTAGACAGTAGAGGATTCCCAATCTACTTCCGTATTACCCTCCTCCTTATCTCTCTCTTCCCTGTTTACTGAACGTCTACTCAATCCACAAATCTAAGACCTCCACCACCATTTTACCCTGTAAACATTCAAAGGGACGTGTCAGACGTCATCCACCTCACGATTTAGGAATCTTCGTGAACCGACCCGACCCGTTCTACCTTCGGTTTTGGTCTGTGTCCATATCGTCATCAGTCGTGTCTTTACCGTCACCTTCGGTACTCTTATTCGTTTGGAAAGTCCCCTGCGATCTTGGTGGGTGTAAATTCCCCGTTCATCTTTTGTCCGGGACGACCTCTGTAGACTGACCAAAGACAGTCTCTACGACTCCGTTTTAGTCCTTTCTTCCTCAACTCCTTCACCCTCAACCGCTTCTAGGTCCCCCATCGGTCGTCACGTAGTAGGTCGGTTCCTGACACACTTCTGATCTCCTAAATCACCGTAATAGCCCTCAGAAACCACTGGAACCAGTCTCTGAACGGTAGTTTCACATCTCCTTTCCCCGGGTTGACGGTCCCCTCCACCTACCACCCCTGACTTCCGACGTCTTTACTTCGATCGTTCGTTTAGGTGGTCCGAAAAAAGTCTAAAGGATCCGTCCCTCTCTCCTTCTCAGGTCTCCCCACTCGAGGATACCGGATGAGACGGGATAGGTCCTGGACGTCTGTGTTTGGATAACAAGAGGTCGCGGGAGATGACGGAAATTATGTCGTAAATAACAGAATTGAACGTATCAGTCTTGAGAAGAGACTGGAAAGTCCTATTAATGGTATTCCTCAGTCCTTTGACTGTTCTCGAAACAACAAGACATTATACGAACGTATGAAGGTAATAAAAAGTCATGGGTTTAGAACGGAGACCGTAGAAATTTTACCTAAAGGTGTAAAACAACTAAAAAAAGTGAAAATGGTAAGAGAAAAGTCGATAAAGATAACTTGAGTAATTTTTTTTAGTAAAATTTTCATTTAAATACAGTTATTGATATCCCCAAAATGTCGACAACCCAAAACCCCCCGGTAAGAGATATAAAGATTAAAGAAATAATTAAAAACAAATTCATATCAACGGAATGTTACAACACAATCAAAGACGACATGTCCTTTCACTTAGTCAATATGTATATGTATATAGGAGAGAAAATTTCTAAGGAAAGGGAAATCCAGTGGTGTCTCGTGGTTCATCATCTTAAGATGAATCATCTCACGATATGTCATCCAAGAGTAATCAGTAGACAAAATATGTGTCACCACAAATATACAGTCAGAATTAGAGGGTCAAATAGGGTGGGGGAAGGGAGGAACTATTTAGTATTCAAACAAAAGATATAGATACTGAAATAAAGACAAAACGTTTATTCAAGTAGACATAGTAAAAAGATCTAAGATGTATATTCACTTTAATATACTATAAACAGAAAGAGACAGATTGACTGAAGTTAAACATACTGTCAGAGATCCAGGTAGGTACAGGGATGTTTACCGTAATAAAGTAGGGAAAAATTCCGACTCATTACAAAGTAACATATATACATGGTGTAGAAATAGGTAAGGAGAGAACTACCGGTACATGTAACGAAGACACAGGACCTATAACATTTATCACGACGGTACTTGTAACCCCACGTACGTATGAAAGTTTAATACTAAAAGAGGTCAACATATGGGTACTCACCTTATCGACCTGGATTGCACGTACGTACGATTCAGTGAAGTCATCACAAACTGGGAAACTCTGGGATACTTGATATTGGGTGGTCCGAGAAGACAGGTACCCTAAGAAATCCGTTCTTATGACCTTACCCAATGGTACAGGAGGAGGTCCCCTAGAAGGGTTGGGTCCTTAGCTTGGACACATCGAATACAGAGGACTTAACCGTCCACCCAAGAAATGGTGATCACGGTGGACACTTCGGGAACAACCTAGTATACCACCGAGGTAAAAATCAAAAAATTCCTCGGAGGTATGACAAGAGGTATCACTGACATGGTTAAATGTAAGGGTGGTTGTCACATTCTCCCGAGGGAAAAAAGGTGTGGAGATCGTAAATAACAAACATCTAAAAGCTACTACCAGTAATACTGGTGACAATCCACTATGGAGTAACATCAAAAATAAATTTAAAGTGATTATTTATCACTACAACTTATAGAAAAGTACGTAAACAACCGGTAGACATACAGAAGAAACCACTTTACAGATAAATCTAAACAGGTAAAAAACTGACCCAAAAAACAAAAATACTATACTCGACGTACTCGACAAACATATCAAACCTCTAATTAGGGACCAGCCAACGAAGTAAACGTTTATAAAAGAAGGTAACAAAATCAAAACAAATACTATAGGAAACGACACGTTTTAGAAAATTCAAATTAATTCAGGACAAATAAATAAAAACGAAAACAAAAGCAAAAGATCCGTCACCTAACTTTTTCTAGAACGACACGAAATACAGATTCTCACCAGACGGATTACAAAAAGAGATCCTCAAAATATCATAGTTTGGAATGCAAATCCGGAAATTAGATAAAACTCAAATAAAAACACACCCCCCAATTCACTTTCAGAGAGTCAGCACAGGTTGAGAAACACTGAGGTACCTGACATCTGATGGTCCGAGGAGTCGTCTGTCAGACACCTCAAAAAGTCCGTTCTCATGACCTCACCCGACGGTAAAGGAAGAAGTTCCCTAGAAGGACTGGGTTCCTAGCTTGGGTCCAGAGGGCGTAACATCCATCTGCGAAATGGTAGACTCAGTGTACCACAAGATTAAAGTAAGACAAAGCACATCATGTCGACATCAAAATTTAGACCCTTGTAAAACCTCTTTTAGGTTGGTACTGTTATACTTAAAGGGAAAAGGGTACCTGAAGAAAATAAGTTGGTTAAATAAAATAAATTTGAAAGAGGAAGAAGGGAAATAAGGAGAAGGAATAGAAGTAGAAGTAGTCCAAAACGAAGACCTTACAACATGACTCTTAATCTCGTGATTCTACAATTTATGAACACAATTTATGAACACACAAAGGTCACGCATCAAATTATCATATCGTAATTAGGAGACCTTTGTGTTCTCAAAACTAAAGTCACATACCCCAGACTAACGAGGAATGGAGGTACACTGTTACTCGGTAGTTACTAGTGCTTTCACTCGAACACTTACAGATACCCCACCTCCGACGTAACTTACACCAGACTCGTTACTTTCCCGACATCAGAAAGGGTGTTCGTTAAGTTTCTTTGTACACACCTAATAGGGCACAGAATATGTACAATACCTATAATAGAGTGAACTAAAGACATTGTTGGAACACCGTGTTCTATTCAAAATAATGATAGTAAATAGTTAGAGTAAAATAACTTCCCTTAGGATCCTTCCATGACCACGACCGTCGTCGTATAGAAAACTTAGACGAGTGTGTGTGTGTTTTATTTCTCTTTGATTCTATCATTTAGATTTTTGTAGGAATTATTTTCGTCCACGGTTCCATAGGAGTAGTTGAGACTTTCTCTTTGTCTAAACCCTGTTTTGTGGTGGTGGTGGTTCTGACCATATCTTGGTCGGTGACAAGTCGTCTTTTCTCCCCCTTTCTTACCCTTAAAAGTCACTGGTGTTCTTTCTCTATTAGGTTTTTAACGGGTAACTAAAGAGGTTTTGCGGGGAATCGTACCTTTCTAGTCCTCAGTTGGACTCTTCCCGATTTTGATCGTTCCCATAAAGATTCAAGGTTAGATCCTTGGTACACTTCCATCTCAAAGTGACCTCACCACACCCGGGATTCTTGAGAGTTTCGACTGGATTATTTATCTGGGTGTACTTATCTTTCTCAACGACATCTCCGTTCCCTTTTATTCTTATTCACTCTTTCGTTTCGAGTCCTTCCTTAAGTTCTTTTAGAAGGACTTTTTTTTTTACTTCTTTTGAACTTTCGGAAAGTCCTGTTAAGTGGTTTTGTCAGTCGTAAATCTGTATACGATTCTTTTAATAACCACAAAAGTTCGATCTTCTGGTACAGTAACTACTCCCTCTCTTTAGTCTAACTGTAATCTGATAAATACGGGTTTCCGTTACCTCAGTCGTATAAATACTGTGACAACAACAAGTCAGTGATTCAGTGCAAGTTAAGAAATGTTGGGGCACCTGAAGTCCTACGGTCCGAGGCGACAGGAAGTGATAGAGGACTTCAGACGAGTTTAAATACAGGTGACTCAGCCACTATGGTAGGTTGGTAGAGTAGGAGACAACAGGGGAAGAGGAGGACGGGAGTTAGAAAGGGTCGTAGTCCCAGTAGAAGTTACTCAGCCGAGAAGCGTAGTTCACCGGTTTCATAACCTCAAAGTCGAAGTCGTAGTCAGAAAAGTTACTTATAAGTCCCAACTAAAGGAAATCCTAACTGACCAAACTAGAGGAACGTCAGGTTCCCTGAGAGTTCTCAGAAGAGGTAAATACTACGATTCCCTTTCTTTTACACTCGGTTCCAAAGACTATTCGTTGGTTTGACTGGAAATTTATATCTCCGGTGTCCGTTTGACAATATTTTAGATATTCTTAAACCCCTTATAATAAGAGTATTCGAGGAAGACTTTTTTTTTTTAGATGATTTTTTATTCGAAGCCTTTTGATTTTTTACTGGATTCTGATTTTAGTATCACTATTCCTTCTTTCATCAAACATTACCAATAGAGACTGGTAC
The DNA here is from genome assembly GCA_006410555.1 of Capra ibex. Taxonomy (NCBI): domain Eukaryota; kingdom Metazoa; phylum Chordata; class Mammalia; order Artiodactyla; family Bovidae; genus Capra; species Capra ibex. The sequence continues at coordinate 24,884,153 of SJYO01038709.1, forward strand.
ATTTACATCACAAGTTTTTTGACTTACTCTCTCTTATGTGTCTTTCATCCTATTTAAACGACTGACAGAATGTATATGTATTTGACCCTAGTTTTAATAAATGATCCCCTCCGTCTCCCCAATCTTTCACAAATACTCATTGAACTTTTAACGAGTAACATCTGTTATATACATTTTTTCCTAATTCCAATAACTATTTCTGTCACATATCCATTAGTATAAGTAAAAGATAACGACAGTAGTGTTTAATAGTGTTTGAATCGTCGAATTCCCGAAAGGACCACCGAGTCAACCATTTCTTGTCGAATTTGTTATATTTAAATAACAAAATGTCAAGACCTCCAGTCTTCAGGTTTTATCCAGAGTGACCCGATTTTAGGTCCACGACCATCACGGCTTAAAGAAAACCTCTACGATCTCCTCTGAAGTAAAGGAACGGAAAGGTCGAAGATCGCTATGGTGTAGGGAACCGAGTACCAGGGGAAAGAGGTAGAAGTTTCGAATAGTACACTCAGTTCACGAAGAGTGTAACGTAGGAAGACTGGAACGAAGGTAGTAGTATAGAGGGAGACGGAGAGGGAAGAGGGAGAAGGTGAATTCCTGACAACACAAATGTAACTCGGTGCGTCTATCGGGACTTATTACGTTCTCACATACACGGGTCAACACGAGTTGAGAAACCTGATATTGGGTAGTCCGAGGAGACAGGCACCCTAAAAAGGTCTGTTCTTATGACCTCACCCAATACTACAGGAGGAGGTCCCCTAGAAGGATTGGGTTTCTAGTTTGGGTACAGAGGATGTAACCGTCCACCGGTGACACGGTGGACCCTTCGGTCCGTCAGGACTTATTAGAGGAATACAATTTCAGTCGATTGATTGTTGAGATTAAGGTAGATGTTGGAATTGAGGGGAAACAACAACAACAAGTCAGCGAGTCACGCAGGATGAGAAACATTGGGGTACCTGAAGTCGTACGGTCCGAAGGGACAGGAAACGACAGATGGTCTCGAACAAGTTTGACTACAGGTAACTCTGAAGGTAAATGGTACATTATATTTTATAAGTATTCAAGATCCTTAATTCTGCACCTGTGGAAACCTCTTCCGTAATAAGAAAAACAGTGTCATTGATTTATGATCTAAGGTTGTTTTTGTATTTTAAAGGGTTTACAGTTTTATATACACACACACGAGACAACACAGGTTAAGAAACACTGGGGCACCTGATATCGGGTAGTCGGAGAAGACAGGTACCCTAAAGGGTATCTGTTCTTATGTCTTTACCCAACGGTAAAGTAATGAGGTCCCCTAGAAGGACTGGGTCCCTATCCTAGATGTAGAAAACACGGAGGGAGGTTTTTCTTTCTCTTGTTTATTTTATATAAATTCCTTTTTGACTCCGGGTCTTCCTTTATTTGATTAGTAGTCATCTGGGTCCCGGCTTTGGATCTGATAGATTAAGGTTTAAGGAACGAGAAAAATAACGAAGTGTACTAGTTCAGGTTTCCGAGTAGAGAATTCTCTACCTTAATACTGGCAGTCAGATCAGAAACATTTATTCATCAGAGATTTCTATTTCTGTATATACTAATAATAATACTAATAATATAATTATTATTATACTAATAATAAGAATTTCCTACGGTTTTTGATCGACTCCTTCATCTCCTTTAGTTCTCCTCGGTTTCCTTACTAATGTTAAGTCAACGAGTCAGTACAGGCTGAGAAACGTTGGGGTACTTGACGTCGTGTGGTCCGAAGGGACAGGTAGTGGTTGAGGGTCTCGAACGAGTTTGAGTACAGGTAGCTCGACCACTACGGTAGGTTGGTAGAGTAGGAGACAGCAGGGGAAGAGGACGGAAGTTAGAAAGGTTCGTAGTTCCAGAGAAGTTTACTCAGTCGAGAAGTGTAGCCTACCGGTTTCATAACCTCAAAGTCGAAGTCGTAGTCAAGAAGGTTACTGATAAGTCCTGACTAGAGGAAATCCTACCTGACTAACCTAGAGGAAGGTCAGGTTCCCTGAGAGTTTCCAGAAGACGTTGTGGTGTCAAGTTTTCGTGGTTAAGAAACCGTGAGTCGAAAGAAATATCAGGTTGAGAGTGTAGGTATGCACTGATGACCTTTTTGGTATCGAAACTGATTTGCTTGGAAACAACCGTTTCATTACAGGGACGAAAAATTATACGATAGATCCAACCACTATCGAAAAGAAGGTTCCTCGTTCATAGAAAATTAAAGTACCGACGTCAATGGTAGACATCACTAAAACCTCAGGTTCTTTTATTTCAGAAAGTGACAAAGGTAACAAAGGGGGTAGATTCAGTGCTAATGACAGAAATTTGTATATCATATTAAAAGTACCCCTATTCAACCCAGTGAAAAGAAATAGAAGAATCTTCTGTCTTTATCTCATTTTCTAAATTCAGTTTTGACGTTATTGAAATCTAGAAGTAATCTTTTTTTTTAGGAAAGAAAGTTCTCTTATTTTGTGACCTTCTCCATACGTCCCTCTTTCCATACCTAAAAGACGGTCTCTAGGAACTTTTTCCTTGTTCTATCGTTAGACTCTCTCTAACTCCGTCGAAGAGTTGGAACCTCACTCCCGGTCTGTTCTACCTGATAAAGAAACCCAGAGAGAATTAAGATTATTCTCTACTGTTCTAAGACTTATGTCTCATCTCTCACACAGTACACAATACCAGGTTTGAGGTTGATGGCAAACAAAGACTACTAGTGACGTATCAGAACTTTTGAGTAGTCTGGTTTCACATTTCCTTTCAAACCCACAGTTTGTGAACCTTTCAATTACAACGGACTATTCTTCCTTACTCTGTTATACTTCCTTCTTTGTGGGTATATTGGATAGAACCTCCTTCGTCTCAACAGTCTTGTACAAAACTCGAAACTAGAACTAAGACAGTAAATGATCGACTTACCGGATCCCGTTAACTGACTTGAAAAGACTCAGAGCCAAAAGACTAGACATTTTACCCGTGTTATTATGTATATGGTACCCGAAGAATCCTTCTCATTTATTCCCTTACATTCGGTTCAAGAATTTCTACCCGTCTATTCTACCGTCTCTGAGTCAACTACTTTCCAAAGAAGGTACGTTCAGTACTTTGTCATACGTAAACTAGACTCTACAAAAGTACAACAGTAATTGTCCGGACTCATTATGGAGGGATTCTAAATGTAAGGATTCGTACACGGGAGACACGGATATGAAAGAGAGAGGAGACGACATGAATGTAGACACGGGATTTAAATGTAGACTCACCGGGAACTCATCTATGACCCATCTATTCCAGACGAGGGTGAGAGTTACTGTACCTTGTTTATCTTGTCAGTACTTCTCTGGTAACGTGTTGTTGTACTTTCATGACACACTCCACACTCTCGTCGGTTGTCTGTATCACCACGGGAAACCCAAGATTCCACGAACCGTTCTACCGTCTATCATTTAGTCTCGATATTCAACCAGAAAGACACCGGACTGACGTGAAACCTACGGGGGCTCCTGTCCACAAAGGGATATCAAATAAGGTTTCTTCACCAAGATTACCACTTTCTATACGATAACCACCACCAACTACGAAAGAGTAAGAATCCAATCGAATGGACCAGTAAATTATGTGTATTCTACGTATCTCACACCTATGTTTATATACGTACCGACTCATCTAGACGACACGTGGACTTTGATAGTGTTGTAACAATTAGCCAATACACACACACACACACACGCGTGAGTCAGCACGGGGTAAGAGGCGACGGGGTACCTGACATCGGGCGGTCCGAGGAGACAGGGACCTTAAAAGGTCCGTTCTTGTGACCTCACCCAACGGTAAAGAATGTGGTCCCCTAGAGAGACTGTGTCCCTACCTTGGGTACAGAGAACGTAGAGGACTTAACCGTCAGTCTAACAAATGGTGACCACGGTGGATATGACGTTATATTTTACTTTGCAAAAATTTTTCTACGTATCCCACCGTTAGAGAGGTCCCGGTAGACGGGTTTAGGATCTTTCCTCTTGGGAAGTTTCTCTAAAACACTTAAAATCGAGACGGTCGTCTCCGTCTTAAGTTCTAGTTGTGTCCGTCGGACAGATACGGCCCGATGATACTCGGGATCGACACATAAAGGTTTCTAGTAAATCTATTCAGTTGATACTAACCGACCCTCGATTTCCTAGTGTTTACCGGTGTTTATGAAGGGGAGGGTAGTTCTCCCCATCAGATAAAGACGTCGGGAACTTAAACCCAACCGGACCACTAAACGAAACCAACTGCCCCTCACTCGTTTGTTCTACAATTGTCTTCGAACTTTTTGTAAGTAGTAAAGTCGACTACGGGAAGATCTGGTCAGTCGAGTGTCGTCTGTTTGTTGACTGGGATCTGGTCTTCAACTGACCGATCGACGGACAAAAACATTTATTTCGAAATAACCTTTTGTCGGTTCGAGTAAGTAAGTGAAGATAGATACCGAAATCACGATATGACCGTCCCAACGTATTAGTACTGTCTCTATCATAACGGAATTTTTAGGTTCTATCAATGTAGACCGGGAAATGTCTTTTTCAAACGACTGGGAGCGGAATCTGGTTATTCCTTCGGATCAGTTCTAGTCGTCTTCGGTCAGGGTCAGGTTTGACGGTTAGGTGTCTTAACGAGTAATTTGTTACCCTCAAAATTCATTAAATTAAAACCTCATCAAACGACACATCGTTTTTGACTTGACCATGTCATTGTATATCCAAAGGGTCTCTTCATACTCTTGACAAACGTCCAATTCTTTCGAAGTCTTCAGTCTACTTCCACCACTCTATCGGTCATGTTGGAAAACACGAAAATCGAAAACTGTTACAAAACCTTCTCCTTTAACCAAATAAAAGTATTATAGGAACGTGTAGTATATACTTGACTTTGGTCTCGTCAAACAGTGTTCTCAATAGGTATGTCAAGGTGTGGATATAGATGGTCAGATAGAGACAGGATACGAATATCTCTAACATTTGTCTAACTTATTGACCTACCGTGTCGATATACTTTGTCGTCTCTGAAACGCTTATTTTTTGAGACTCTATAATTTAAGACTGTTTTAAAGACAATTTTGACAACGTTGACGAAAAGAACTATTGATACTCTTAACTGTATAACAGTAATTAAACAGAGTGAGAGGGTCGTCTTACGTGAATCAGGTTTTAATTTATTTCCGACAATCCACCACAAAGTCAGACGGTTCTTTCGTAGGAGACACACCATTTTTCTTCCTTTTAAAAGAAAAATTGAGGGTCTCTCACCTACGTAATGAACTCCTTAACCTTGACATAAAGGAGACAAAGTACTAAGATCCAGGGGTTTGAGACCTTTGATTTTACGAAAAACTTGTCTTCTGGTGGAGTAGTACAAACGTACGTTTACTGAATAAGAATTAGTAAGAAACACAGACAAAACTTTTTTCAGTGCTTGGTCTCCCTGGTGTACACGGATCTTCGGAGGTTTATTTTATGAAACCCAACTACCTGACTAAAAAAATTTGGTTGTAAATGGTTCTAAATACACTCTTTTATTTAACATTAAGGAAGGTACCACACTTTCTTGATTTCGGGTTTCAATGTATTTCGGTAGACTACTCAGTAGTACTTTAGATTTAAAGTACGTGTGTTAACGGACCGTGAGTTTGAAGATGAGTTTGATTTAGAAGTAAGAGAGTTCTTGTAAGGTCTTCAATTTTAACGTTCCTAAAAATGATATTAAATAATACCGGATGGATCTAAAGATACCTGTGAAAAAACAACAAAAAAATTAATTACATATTAACGAAATGTTACAACACAATCGAAGACGACATGTGTCTCACTTAGTAGATATATACATGCATATAGGGGAGGGAGACAGAATACTTTTATATACTAAGTATACTAGTAGTGTTAGAAAATGAGAAATTAATTCGACGTATAATTTATATGAAACGAAGTGGACCATCCATGGTGAAACAAGTCAAAGACTATTTAAGAATCGTTCATAAAACGACAAGATTACTTGAGTCCCATAAACTTTAGTGATCTGTTATAAACTGTATGGCAAAAAGTCGAAGTTAAAATTAAATGTACTAGAGTTTCTTTTTCGATCTTTATACTGTAGAATTGGAACTCTATGAATAGGGTCTTCGAAAAAGAGACAGACTTTTCTTTTTTTCTGGGGAAGTATTAATATTCAAACGGCAGTCCCGAATATATTAGTCAACAACCTCTCAATGGTACTCTATACGCAACACAGATTCAATACTTCTTTAATAAACTACTATTCCATTCTGAGTGTTAAATTTTTATTTTCAAGTAGATGTTGTGGGATGTTTTCGTGGAACTAAGACATCCGGAACTACACAGAACGATTTTATGACTATTTGTCCCTTAATTTTCATGTCCGTAAAAATCAGAACCTGTACATTTATGCATCCAACTTTTACGTCATTGAGATAAACAGTTTCCAAAGATTCAATTTTGTTCAGAGATAGACTTATATGTGATCAATAGGAAAGAAAGAGTCCAGTAGTAATGGAAACACTTTGTCTCGTTTGTTATTTCGTTCTTTATTTAATTCGACATTAGTTGTAGAATTTTTTGTTTATATATGACTAAACTCGGTCTCCGTATTTAGAAAAGAAACTCCATTTATTATTCACCCGTCCGTGAGTCAATTAACCACTTTAGCTTACAGGTTCTCACCGGACGAAAGTGTTACTCTTGTATGAGTAAACGTCCAATTTCGACGAACATACGTGTGTTCACTGTGCCCGAAGAAACACTGTACAGTATCGTCTAGTTTTATTTATAGAACGATAAAAAGTCAACTACACTAAAAAATGCATGTTCTACTACTCCTCAAAAATATTAAAGTATACGTAACTTGGTACCTTCGGAACGAAAAAGGTGAATATTTTAGTTACGTTTTACATCAATAATACATTAATTTATGTTACTATTTCTTCTACGTCCACATACATTTTATCTACTGGTCACTTTTAAGCTACGTCTTTCGTCCTGTGGGTTTGACCACAAGACCCTGTTGGGTCTCCTTACCCACCCCTCCCTCCGCGCTTCCCTAAGTCCTACCACCCTGCGTACATATGGGTGCCGACTAAGTATAACTACATACCGTTTTGGGTGGTGTTAGGACAGTTCATTAATCGTAGGTTGATTTCATTTAATTAATTAAAATTTATTTTTTCTTCAACGTCCACTTTCCGAAATTCCCTCCCTTTAGGTAAAGCTAGTTGTAACTTTAGAAACATTTGTTTTTCTTTTAAAAGGATTTGGGGTCTTTTTTAAGTGAGTGTTCCCACTATAAAAGGGATATAACAGACAGTCAAAAATTGGTTGAAGTAAGAGATAGGAGAAGATGAAACAAATCCCAACTTAAGGAAACAACTAAGTAGAAACGTGTAGAAAGGAAAGAGGGTCCGGAAGTGAGTACTTTCTAAAGGGGTACTCTTCCCGTGTTCGCTAGTCCTGGTCAAGATTAGTCGTTCTCCTTAGTTACGTTTATTGACCGATTAGCGAAAGTATTTTTCAAGTTTTAACGGTATACATAATCAAATGAGTCTGACGGTACCGTTTTATGGTCTCTGACCACCGAATTTATTGTCTTTGAATGACGGAGTGTCTTGACCTCCGACCTTCAAGTTCTAGTTCCACAACCGTCCAAATTAAGGAAGACTTCAGAGAGAGAAACCGAACGTCTACCGGCGGAAGATCGACACAGGGATGTACCACTAGTGAAACACGACAGACGAAGAATTGGAGGAGAAGAATTTTCCTGCGATCAGTATAATCTAATCGTGGATGAGATTACTAGGGTGAAATTGAATGACTGGAGAAATTTCTGGAACAGAGGTCTATCACAATGTCAGAGTCCATGACGCCCAATTCAGCAGTTGTAAGTTTAAACCGTCCAATTCCCCCACCCCTACCCCTGTATTAAGTCGGGTCTTGTGGAGCGATACCGTTTAGTTACAGGGAGACATCTTGTTCCACTTCTCTTCTGAAATGTGTATACCCTGAAGAGAAATCGTCGTAGTGATAGTGGAAACGTCTATAGAAGGAAGAGTGGAGTAGAACTTTATATCATAGTCTCTTCCAAGCTGACCCTTGGGGTTTCGGACTAGACCGAAGATCCGGACGTAGACTATATGAAGTTCCTCTAAGGAAGTCGAGTGACCCAGAACCAAAGGGAGAGACTTCACAACCGCCTTTCCTTCTATAAGTTCTTAAACAGACACGGAATTTAAAATACTAAAGTAATAGTAATAACTACTGGTATGGGTATCCATTTCATTCCTTCTAACCTCCAATAAGATCCTACTAAGGACAACGAGGGCTTAGTGAGAAATCTGGTGAACGATGTAATAATTTAACAGGAGAGTCTTCAAAAAAGAACGGTTCACTTTGTGTCGTCTGTGTCTTTTTAAAACGTGATAGAGTGGATAGACACCCCCGAAGGGACGACCGAGTCTATGATTTCTTAGAAGGACGTTACGCCCCTAGACCGAAGTTAAGAGCCCAACCCTTCTAGGGGACCTTCTCCCGTACCGTTGGGTGTGGTCATAAGAACGGACCTCTTAGGGGTACCTGTCTCCTCGGACCACCCGATACCAGGTACCCCAGCGTTTCTCAACCTGTGTTGACTCGTTAATTGATTGATTTGATATACACCTTGGATTTAATCAGTTTGTGTATCTTCGTCTCTCATCTCACCACCAAAGAGTCCCGATCTACTTCCCCTTTTACCCCTCCAAACTGGTTTACCCTGTTTCCAAGTCAATGTGTTTAATTTAAAATATCGATAAAATGTTGGATCTCGGACACTAGTTGATATGACATGACATATGAAATTTTTAAAGATTTCATCTAGAATATAATTCACGAGAATACTGTTTTCCTTTATTTTTGGTTTCCTACACCCTTGAAAGTCTTCACTATATATTCAAATACCGTAATTGTCTCTACTACCGAAGTGTCCACACACGAAAACGGGGTTTGTGTAATTTAACATATATAATTTATAGATGTTGAAAACATATAACCAGTACGGAGTTATTTCACTAAAAAATTTTTCAGAAGAAATCCACTTCTGGAACGGGGAGATTCGTAGAACAAATTTTATAATGATAATCCTCCTCGTTCATACATTTAGTCAAGTCAGGTCAAGTCAGCGAGTCAACGTAGGTTGAGAAACTCTGGGGTACTTGGTGTCGTGCGGTCCGGAGGAATAGGTAGTGGTTGAGGTCCTGAGGTGCGTTTGGGTATAGGTAACACAGCTACTACGGTAGGTTGGTAGAGTAGGAGACAACAGGGGAAGAGGCGACTGGGAGTTAGAAAGGGTCGTAGTCCCAGAAAAGTTTACTCAGTCGAGAAGTGTAGTCCACCGGTTTCATAACCTCAAAGTCGAAGTCGTAGTCAGGAGGGTTACTTGTGGACCCTGACTAGAGAAAATCCTATCTGACTACCTAGAGGAACGTTAGGTTCCTTGAGAGTTCTCAGAAGCGGTTGTGGTGTCAAGTTTTCGTAGTTAAGAAGCCACGAGTCGAAAGAAATATCAGGTTGAGAGTGTAGGTATGTACTGGTGACCTTTTTGTTATCGGAACTGATCTGTCTGGAAATTACTGTTTCATTACAGAGACGAAAAATTATACGACAGATCCAACCAGTATTGAAAGGAAGGTTCCTCATTCACAGAAAAGTAAAGTACCGAAGTTAATGGTAGGTGTTACTAAATCCTCGGGTCTTTTTATTTCAGTTGGTGACAAAGGGGTAGAGAAAGGGTACTTCACTACCCTGGTCTACGGTACTAGAAGCAAAAGACTTACAACTCGAAATTCGGTTGAAAAAGTGAGAGGAGAAAGTGAAAGTAGTTCTCCGAGAAATCGAGGAGAAGTGAAAGACGGTATTCCCACCACAGTAGACGTATAGACTCCAATAACTATAAAGAGGGCCGTTAGAACTAAGGTCGAACACGAAGGAGGTCGGTTCGTAAAGAGTACTATATGAGACGTATATTCAATTTATTCGTCCCACTGTTATATGTCGGAACTGTATGAGGAAAAGTATAAACCTTGGTCAGACAACAAGGTACAGGTCAAGATTGACAACGAAGGACTGGACATATGTCCAAAGAATTCTCCGTTCAGTCCACCAGACCATAAGGGTAGAGAAAGTCTTAAAAGGTCAAATAACACTAGGTGTGTTAGTTTCCGAAACCCTATCAGTTATTTTGTCTTTCTCTACAAAAAGACCTTGAGAGAACGAAAAAGCTACTAGGTCGTCTACAACCGTTAAACTAGAGACCAAGGAGACGAAAAAGATTTTGGTCGAACTTGTAGACCTTCAAGTACCAAGTACATAACGACTTCGGACCGAACGTCTTAAAACTCGTAATGAAATGATCGTACACTCTACTCACGTTAACACGTCATCAAACTCGTAAGAAACCGTAACGGAAAGAAACCCTAACCTTACTTTTGACTGGAAAAGGTCAGGACACCGGTGACGACTCAAAAGGTTTAAACGACCGTATAACTCACGTCGTGAAAGTACCGTAGTAGAAAGTCCTAAACTTTATCGAGTTGACCTTACGGTAGTGGAGGTGATCGAAACAAGTATCACTACGAAGGATTCCGGGTGAAGTGTAAGGTCCTACAGACCGAGATCCACTCACTAGTGTGGTAACACTAATAGACCCTGTGCTTCTGGAAAAAACATGTCAAGACACATAAGAACGATGGAGAAGAATTATGGAAGACGAAGACAATCCATGTATGGTAAAGACAGAAAATAACTCGGGTAGAAACGTATTTTACAAAGGAACCATAAAGATTAAAAGAACTTCTCTCAAAATCATAAAGGGTAAGATGACAAAAGAAGATAAAGAAACGTAACTAACGACTCCTTCCGAAAGAATAGAGAGGAACGAGAAGAAACCTTGAGACGTAAGTTTACCCATATAGAAAGGAAAGTAGGAAACGAAAAGTGAAGAGAAGAAAAGTGTCGATAAACATTCCGGAGGGGTCTGTCGGTAAAACGATAAAACGTAAAGAAAAGGTACCCCTACCAGAACGAGGGACAGAGGACATGTTACAGTACTTGGAGACAGGTATCAAGTAGTCCGTGAGACAGATAGTCTAGATCAGGGAATTTAGATAAAGAGTGAAGGTGGCATATCAGTATTCCCTAAACTAAATCCAGTATGGACTTACCAAATCACCAAAAGGGGTGAAAGAAGTTAAAGTCAGACTTAAACCGTTATTCCTCAAGTACTAGACTCGGTCTCAGGTGAGGACCAGAACAAAAACGACTGACATATGTCGAAGAGGTAGAAACCGACGTTTCCTATATTAGTTAGACTAAAGCCACTACAGGTACACATCTCAGAAGAGAACACAACAACCTTCTCCCACAAACGATACTGGTCACGTAAAAGAACCGTTTTAAGATAATCGGAAACGGAACGAAGTAAGACATGAGTTTCCGGTTTAAACGGACAATGAGGTCCACAAAGAACTGAAGGATGAAAACGTAAGGTCAGGGGATATTACTTTTCCTGTAGAAAAAACCCACAATCCAGAACATCCAGAAGTATCTTGAAAAGTCACAATGACCAGCCCCGTATCTGAACCTAATGGTACTATAACTTACCAAACGGAACCTTTGTTTGTCTCTAGTAAGACAGTAAAAACTCTAACGTAGGTTCAGGACGTAAAACCTGAGGAAACAACTGGTACTATCGATGAGGTAGAGAAGATTCACTAAGGACGGGTGTCATCGTCTATATTACCAGTAGACTCAATTTAAGTGGGTAAGGTCAGGTAGAATCAAGTGACTAAGGATCTTACAGCTACAAGTGAGAACGGTAGAGGACAAACTGGTGAAGGTTAAACGGACCTAAGTACCTGGATTGTAAAATCCAAGGATACGTTATAACGAGAAATGTCGTAACTTGGTACGAAGATAGTGGTCAGGGTAGGTGTTGACTCACAACAAAAACGAAACCGAAATAGGGAAGTAAGAAAGACCTCAATAAAGAGGTGACTAGAGGTCATCGTATAACCCGTGGATGGCTGGACCCCTCAAGTAGAAAGTTACAGGATAGTAAAACGGAAAAGTATGACAGGTACCCCAAGAGCTCCGTTCTTATGACTTCACCAAACGGTAAGGGAAGAGGTCACCTTGTGTAAGACAGTCTGGAGAGGTGGTACTGGGCAGGCAGAACCCACCGGGGTGTGTCGTACCGAATCAAAGTAACTCAATCTGTCCCGACACCATGTACACTAGACTGACCGATCAACAGACACTAACACCAAAGTTAGACAGAAGGGAGACTACGGGAGAGAGTCACGGATGGTATTATGAACCCAAAGAGAATGGAACCTGCAGCCCATAGAGAAGTACCGACGAGGTCGTTTCACGTCGGTGACGAGGAATGGAACCTGTATCCCATCGAGGAGGACCGGTGATGGGGACTGGAATCTGCACCCCATCGAGGAGAGTCGGCGTGAACCCACGGTATACATTTATTATCACACATTTTTACGTAGAGGTCTAACCAAAGGACGAAAAGGTATCTCACGTTGGTTAATGTACTAAAGCCACCATAGGGAGTAGACAGTCGTTCTTTACAGATAAATCGGAAATGTTGTATAATGATGATCATTAATATTATTATCGAGGTCAAATAACATACCGATGATTCACTAACCAAAGACATAGATGATAAAGATTGTGAATCGTCAAGATCCTTCATCCAAAATAATAAAGGTAAAACGTCCATTTTTAGAACTGTGTTGTCTTGTGTGAAGTAGAAGTCTATTATTTGGTGGTTTAATGTACCCTCTATGGAACCAGAGTCTCCTCGGTTATAGAGTAGGTTATTCTCCTGAAATATGGAAGTCTCTATACACAAAAAAGAAAGTAACCGGGTCAGAACTTAAAGACGAAATTCTTTATATTCCGTCTTCTAATCCGAACAGTGTTGTAACCGATGGTACTCCTTCTACTAAAATTCGGTCCCTCTAAAACGTATGACTGATTCCTACTAAGGTCAGTGTCACCTTCGTTGAGTAGGAGAATAATCAGGTCAATGTAAACATTTAGGAAAGTCTTTAGGTATTGTAGACCTTCGTTATAGGCTCTGTAAATAGTTATCAGGTTGGTTTCTTTTCGAAGTAGAACGTAACCGTTGATAGTCCTTTTAGTATCACGGTACCATTAACCTTGAGTCCATTTCATCCGTGTCCAACTTCTCCCGTCCTTCCTCTTCAGGAACTATCCACTTCTCAAAACCTACCACTTATGCGACTCTTATGAGGACGTGACCTTCTACAGACGGTATACTGGACGACAACCTGCTCCCACCTACACTGCATAAGGAAGAGTGACTACGAGTATATATTCACTAAGAAACCCAGGAGTATTTTGTCTTACTTAGTCCCTTCTGAATTCCGTGTCGGTCTTCGTGGTTTACACATTTTCTGGAACTCGGTAGGGTCCCTCAGTGTCTATTTAAGTCAATATAAGTCCTGTCATGTCCCAGGATCGTCTTCAGGACTATTTGAGTCTTACCATTTAACCGAAACAAAGTCCACTCCTCGGGTGAATTAGGTCTGATGGATAACAACAAATCAACGGTGCAGGACAGGATGAGACACTGACGTACCTGACGTCGTGTGGTCCGAAGGGACAGGGAGTGGTAGAGGGCCTCAAACGGGTTCAAGTACAGGTAACTTAGCCACTACGGTAGGTTGGTAGAGAAGGAGACAACGGGACAAGAGGAGGATGGGAGTTAGAAACGGTCGTAGTCCCAGAAAAGGTCTGATGAACGACTCAATAATCACAATGGGGGAGTTTCTCAGGGAACTAATAAGTCGTTTATTACTGGTTTTGAAGAGGTTTAAGTCGACAGTCACTCACCTCGTACTATTTGTGACTCGACTCTTTATTAAGTCTCGGTCGGTGAAAGAAATTCTATTTATAGGTCGTCCTTAAAATGACTAGTATAGTCACAGTTACGGTACTATTGGGTCTCCGTTGATCAGTTGGGATAGGTTCAGGTTAACAACTGGTGACTTACTGGTTGATGACCAGTCCCTTGTGGTAATACGCTTATCTATTGGTCCAGGGAGAGTCCTTTCAAGGCTTAAAAACTAGGCAACCAATACCTTAACGGCAGAAGGACGAAGAGACATTACAATATTATTATAATAATAGGTAAACGTATCACCACAAAGTCAACGAAGAGAAGAACGACTTCCTAAACAAAAGATAGGTGACGAGTAGAGTCCCGGTACAATATTATACGAAGGGTCCCTTATCTAGGACACCGTTTGTACTCAACGACATGACTGGTTATCAACCGTTGTCAGGAAGCCACCAGTTGTCGACCTGAGTCTACCCCGACTGAACAACGGAGACCCAATGGTTCCGATACCATGACCCTCCTAGTGAGGAGTCTACACAGGTGTACGACTCCCTCGTACAAAGAGTAGAGTCAACAACAACTTCGTCGAGTAAGTGTTGGGCCGTCGTCAGTCCAACACTCCGTCCACCTCTACGGGTACGACACAATAAGAATAACTGGGTAAGGACTTGAAGTACCGGATGTTTCACCTAGGGAACCAGATAACTACAGGAACCCCAGGACATAGAGTGTGTGTCGACAAGTTGTCACCGAATAAATGGTCGGTAGAGGTACGTTAGTTTACTCGGTGCTCGCACCCCGACAATGAAAATTTGATCCTCCTCTGAGACATAAATTGTCTTAACAACAAATCAGTAAGTCAGCACAGACTGAGAAACACTGGGGTACCTGACTTCTGGGGTTTGAGGAGACAGGTACCCAAAGAGGTCCGTTCTCATGACCTCATCCAACAGTAAAGGAAGAGGTCCCTTAGAAGGACTGGGTCTCTAGATTGGACGTAGAGGACGTAACGTCCTCCTAAGAAATGACGACTCGATGACTCCTACGGGTCAATTATCCTATGACAGCTATATTATCTTACTCTGTCTGTGACTACATAGAGTACCATCTGTCGACGGTGTACCGGAGTGTGTAATCACTTAGCAGTGGAGTTCCAGTGGGGTCGTTAAAAGACAAGGAACAGGAGTAAAGGGTTGTAGAACCGTGAGTGTCCTCAACGGAGCCGGATTACCGACTGAGTGGTTTGACGTGGTGCGTCCGGATGTTCGGAATATCAACGGTCGGAGCTCTGTTTTCCTTATCGAACCTCTGTTACTGTCTCTATCGTTACTGAATAATTTGTCCCCTTGAGTGTACAGATTTCGGCCCAGTTTCGTTGTGAGGTGGTGCACGTCGTCGACCCCTCGTCCTGTGCTGTCGTGAGAACCGATTCCCCAGGTTATTACTTTCTTTTTCACTTTCACTTCAGCGAGTCAGCATAGATTGAGAAACACTGAGGTACCTGACATCGGACGGTCCGAAGAGGTGGGTACCCTAAAAGGTCCGTTCTTATGATCTCACCCAACGGTAAAGGAAGAGGTCTCCCAGAAGGGCTGGGTCCTTAACTTAGGACCAGGGGACGTGACGTCCGTCTGAGAAATGGCAGACTCAATGGTATTAATTAAAATTTTTTAATTTTTTATTTTATCTGAGACACCGTACAAAATTTAAGCAGAACTCCTGACCATTAAAAATCACAATAACAAAACGGCTAATATTTTTATTACATACAAATAGTAACTTTTAAGTATTTTACGTTTCTTTATCCTCCTCTTTTTACGTTATCAGACATAAGAACAAAAGTCACTAGTATTGTGTAAAAACTTACAGTAAGACCGGTGATCAAGGTACTTTAAAATTGTACCATCGCATAAATGATATATAAACTAAAACAAGGACAAAAAAACTTGAACTATTGATATAAAACAGAGATTTAAGAAACTCTTGTAATAATTATTACGTCATGGTAAAATAATAAATCGATACAGTAAATAAATTAGTTATAATCCGACAAAGGTAATAAAACATTAAACTTAAAAAAGTACATGTTTATTTACAAACGTAAAACTTAATAATAACGATTCCTATCCACGGGTCTTTACCTTAATATCTTTGTCTTCTCTTCTTGTGAAAATTCTGACGACTATTTATAACGGTTTAACACAAGTATTTCTATTAAGAATAAAAATAAAAGTAACCATTATGTCTATTTGTGAGTTAAGTAAAGGGGAAGGAACAGTCAAAACCCAAATTAGAAAAGAATCAGAAGAAATTATACTGTCTAATTTATCTAAATTTGGAGAAATTTTTGTCTAAGGTTAACAATGAAAATCAAACGTCAATGAACCATTGATGGTAAAAGTCATGAAATAGTGTTCGAATGAATTATTAGTATAAATCTTAAAACTCCCTATATATGATTATTATACCTGAGTAAATATAAAACTATAGTATAAATAAAACACAAGTAAAGTTAAGAGAAATTGAATGTTTTCAAATAATTACACATATTTACAACTTTTATTAAGTTGAAAAGAACAAACATAAATTATTAAGAACTGGACGTCATAAAAGAAAGATAGGCAGTCTAGACACAAAGGTTTGTGTCAGAATTTAAATTTGAATCTTTAAGACACGAACCTCCCGAATTTATTTATGAGTACAGATAAAAACATAAATGAAGAACCTAACGAATATAAACGA
Source organism: Capra ibex (assembly GCA_006410555.1). Taxonomy (NCBI): domain Eukaryota; kingdom Metazoa; phylum Chordata; class Mammalia; order Artiodactyla; family Bovidae; genus Capra; species Capra ibex. The sequence continues at coordinate 24,900,869 of SJYO01038709.1, forward strand.
ACCAAAACTGAATGTCAGTAAGAAATGAGGTTGACTTTAAATAAAGTTCATATAACACGCCACTCCTATATTTAACTAAAACAAGGGTTTATCGATTCATTAAAAGGTTGAGTAAAATGACTAATTAAGTAGGAAAACTTGTGACTAAATACCACGGTGGAAATAGTGTGTAACGTACTGATGGATAGTTACTATATGTCTAAATAACTAGACAGTTCCTTAAGAACGTAGTCGATTTTTTTCGAATTATTAACTCGGAAGTATTTAGTACAATTTTTAATAAAACTTGAAGACGAAGTTAAGTTTTACCTTTAACAGAAGGTTAATTTTTATTTATTTAAATTTTTTACCTTATTGTGCACGGATTTTTCACAAGAACGGACCCCTTAGGGTCCCTGCCCCCTCGGACCACCCGACGGCAGATGCCCCAGCGTGTCTCATCCTGTGCTGACTTCGCTGAATCGTCGTCGTCGTCGTTCTGTTAAAATGATCTTTTTTAACTTACCTTTGTTGTCAAAGGTTGTAACCTGTAGTTCGTCACCTTCTGTATCCAGCGACTCTCTCCTATTTGTTTACTCAACTCTTTCGACTTGGACGACGAGTTTTTCCTAAAGGACCGTCGTTTCGTCCCTCCCTCTTGGTGCTACTTCGAATCACTAAAGGGACTCAACTCAAAACTCCTCAACTATTCCTTCTTCTGTTATAGGTTTCTCTCAAAAGGTCTCCAAATGTATCCCGGGGGAGTTGACTCCCCACTTTACTTACACATATTTTCTTGATGGTCTCCGACCCCTTTCCCCGATACGTTTTCGTCGTCTGTCTCTCATTAGTGTATCTATAATTGACTTAGTACTCAATTTTTAATCTGCAAGTGATTTCCCATGAGTCCAGAGTAAATGTTTCGAATTTTGTTTCGGGGGTTTATTAGTTTGATGAAAGTTCATCGAATTAATGTAGGATCTTGTTTCGAACTGTAAAAAAAAATCCTTGTACTTTTACAGATTGATGATCACTCCATTTTAAGTGTCACAGATTGTTGGTTGGTTTTTCATAGTCCGTCTGATGTTGTTTCCTTCGTTTTTATGTGTTACCTCTTTACTATCAGAGAAGTTATTCACCCTGACCTCTTTGACCTGTCGATGTACATTTTGTTACTTTGATCTTGTGAGGGATTGTGGTATGTGTTTTTATTTGAGTTTTACCTAATTGTTAGATCTACGTTCTGGTCTATGATATTTTGAGTCTCCTTTTGTATTCATCTTGTGAGAAACTGTATTTAGTGTCGTCACCCCAAAAAAAACTCTAGACAGAGGATTTTATTTCCTTTACTTTCCTTTTTATTCGTTTACCCTGGATTAATTTGAAGTTTCAAAAACGTGTCGTTTCCTTTAGTGACTGTTTTACTTTTCTTTTGGATGACTTACCCTCTTTTATAAACGTTTACTATACTGACTATTCCCCAATTATAGATTGTATATATTTGTTATGTATGTTGAGTTACAGTTCTTTTGTTTGTCAGGTTAATTTTTTACCCACCTTCTGGATTTATCTGTAAAAAGGTTTCACTTTATGTCTACCTGTTTTCCCTGGACTTTTCTACGAGTCGTAGTGATTGGTAGTCTCTTTACTGTAGTCCTATCGTTTTCAGATTGACACTCCCTAATAAAAAACATCTACGTCTTACTCGAAACAGATGTACGTGGTATTAGAATTTACAAATAAATGAAATGGTTTCATTGTTTTTCTAAAATTTTTGTTTACATTTAGTGAATTTCTTTAAGGATTAGACAATAACTTTCGACGTAAGATTTATTTGAAATAAGAGATTTGTCTTTCTTCTGTTTTAAGGTCAGACCACGGTTGAATGACAATTGTTGTTTTAAACAAATAGACAAATTAGAATCTTTCAGAAAGGTATTTAAAACTTCTTGATCGTAATAAAAAGATTTCCGTACTCTCATTTCGGTATCTTCCGTACAAGTTTTAGACTAAGATAACATTAATTGTTTCTTTGGGCCACCATTGAGAAATTATACTATTGATTTTAATATTAACTGGTATAAAATAGTTGCGTATAGTCTAGATATACTTAAAGTGTATTAAAATCCGATAGATATAATCATTGTAGTTGGTATGTCATATTGGACTTTTCTAAATAGTGGGGAAGTTGTCCTGAAGACTACATTAAATTGTACAGGTCACTTGGGTCCATCGAATTATCGAGAAACCCTATAGAGTCCCCGGGAGACTTCGGAGGGTTTCAATCGATCTTCAATTCAATAAATCCTTCGAAGCACCTATTTATAGTTTTCCCAAATATTGTGAGTTCATCCTAGTATATTCAGTGACACTTTATTATCAATAAATGAATCGGTTTCCATTGTTTTCTAAAGTTTCCATTTATATCTTGTCTAGTTAATTCTCCATTTCCTTGAATTTAGGTAATAATTTTCGTCAAATTGTAGACTTCTTTCATATAAAAGAATTGTCTTTCTTTCCGACTTAAGTTCAAACATGGTCGAATGAAATTTGAGTAAATCCATTTGAATTGATTTAAATAAAATTTGAATCAGTCAGGATTGGTACGTGTTTTAAAAAAAAGTCCCAGGTGGAAGGTGTTTGAAAAATAGGTGAATGACATTGTCGGTGGACATTCAGTCTGGATGAAAGAAAAGGGAAATATTTTACATTAAAATAAAAATACAGAAGAAGTAATTTTTGTATGTAGGATGAAGGAGTAATCTAATCGTTTGTTCGTAATTATGATCTATAAATTATAACTTATAAAGGGTCAAATGTACTTAGACTTTAAATAAATCCGATTAAAAAGAAGATAAATCTTAACAAACTAAAAGTTCACGAATGAAAAAATCCGGTTAAGTTAATCTTAAGTAAATGTTGAAGTTGTTATAATAGTCTTTTTTTGGGTTTTCTATATGCGACTCTGTATGTTTTTATGTCTGTCTGTCTCTAGAATGTCAAAAGACAAACTCTAAATTTTATAGAGAAACTGGGGGGAAAAAAAGGGAAACGAACTTCAAGATTAAACGGGTTCCGACTCCGGAGTCCGTTTCAACAGACACATAAAGTTCCTACACCTTTACCAATTGAAGTTCGAAAAGGAATCCGTCCTGAAAATTGTTCGATCAACAAAAATTAACATATACGTTTTTTCTTAACCAAAACGTCAAAAGTTTTTCTTTGAAAAAAGAGTGAGGTAAGTTAGTTGTTAGTACGTGAGCGTTAGTAAGTCTCCGATAGTGTCACGAAGGGAAGAGGACTCAGGAGTCCAAAGGAATTGATAACGAGCGAAGGACCCTCGAGGTTCCTCCAATAGTCAGTTACGGAAGGAAGAGGACTCAGGGGTCCAAAGGAATTGACAACGAGGGAAGGACCCTCGAGGTTCCTCTACTAGTCAGAGGAGAAGATGGGCGACCCCATCCTGGACTGACCCCTGACCGGGACCCCGGAAGGCACTAGGACACCGGTAAGGGCCACTCAACCAGACAGAGAGGTTCCTCGGTCCAACCCCGAACAAGCCTTTCACCCTTGCAACCGGACTTTCTCTTGGACCTTACGGTAGTCCACCGTGTGGAGGAGGAGGGAGGACCCCAAGGAAGTGAGCTCGAACTAACGCGGTGGTCCGAGTTCCCTTAGCGTGACCCCGGAGGTCTTTACAACGTCTTTGGTTCGTGGTGCGAGCCTCTCAACCTCTTGAGTCCAAATAGTACGTCCGCCCGGGTTTCCTCAACTGCGAAATTCGAAACTCGGGGTTTGTTTCCCCAACGTCAAAAATATGTGTCTGTCCGTACTAATTCGTCCAAACGTCCCCGACCCGCTAACGTTGCTCATCCTGTTCCCACTCCTTCTATTCGAGGTCAAGGATCATAACACTCAGGGGTGAAAGACTCTGATACACCGGATGTACTAGATCTGTAACGTTCCTCGTTCGACTCAATATCTCGGTCTTCCTCGGTCTCCAATACATTTTAAATTTGAAAAGGAGAAGTCCTTCCCACTAACACCCACTCTCATCCCCTCCATCTACCTCGTCGGTTCGTTTTCACTTTTTCTCTTTTCTCAGACGTAAAATTTTTATTTGTATATACTTTTATACATACCTAAGTGTATTTTAAAAAAATTTTTTACAAAATTTATTGTTACAAAACACACGAAGTATAGGTACGAATTTATGGAAACCTTAGACTTCGGTGTTAAATGTCTACAGAAAACAAAACTCTCGGGACTCGATTTATTTCCTTCGTGACAAAAGGGGATCCTTCCTAAAGTCCAAGTACATCAAGTATTGAAGACTAGAATAACGGTTCTTTTATAGTCTTGACGTTAGATACTTTAGGTAGGAAACAAAATACAGATACATGTGTGTGGGGGAGAGGTAACGAAACAGAGTCCGTATCTGTAGACTGGTTAAATAAAATTTTACGAACAATAATACTAGTTTTACCTTATTAAATACCAACAATGACTTCGTTGACCTCCTATTATATTATTTTAAATAAGGTCTATTTTAAAAAGTAACGTAACTGACCAAACCTAGACTCGTTAATGGAACTTTTAGTTTAATTTTTCGTTACGAAAGGGAAATCTTAATTTGTCGTGGACGAAAAGGAGTCCTGTCAAAGCTAGTTCGAGACAGTATACGATAAAATGATATTTCTCCAGAATCTATACTTCGTGGGACCTAGCTGTATTAAGTCTTACTGAATTTCCCGTGGTCGATTTACTTTCCACCATAGAACTTAATTGTCTACCCGAGTTATCGCATCCCTTTTATGTCCTTCATAAATTCAGACTTCGTGTGTCCTTTTACATGTTCGACGTCGAGAGATAGGGATTTTAAACACTCATTTGTTTGTTTTGGTCTTCCGAAGAAATTTCCTTCACTCTAAGAGACCCCCATAAATTTCTTTATCTACCTGTTAACGATAACCGAAGTATACCTTTACTCTCCTCTAACACCAGTTCTTTCTATCTTTATATTGAACCAGTGTTAAAAAAGGGAAAATAAGATTAATAATAAATAAATAAACCGACACGACCCAGAATCACCGTAGGACACCCTAGGTAAATAAACAAACAAACTTGGTCCTAGATCAAGGAAATGGTCCCTACCTTGGGACCGGGGAACGTAATCCTTGTACCTCAGAATCAGTAACTTAGTGATCGTTTCAGGTAATTCGTGTTAAAAAATTTTAGATTGTTGGGACCTTTGAACAACGATAAACTTTGATTGTATATAAATAAACTTGGAGTCATAAATCGTCAAAAAAAGTAATAAATAAATAAATAAATAAAAATAAAATGAAATGTTATGACATAACCAAAACGGTATGTAACTGTACTTAGACGGTACTCAAGGGTTAGGACTTGGAGGGGGGGGGGGTGGAGAGAGGTTTGTAGTAGAGAGACCCAGTAGGGTCACGTGGTCGGGGTTCGTAGGACATAGGACATAGCTTCGATCTGACCGTTAAGCAAAGAATGTATAAATCGTCAAAATATCTTTCAATTGGAGTTCTAATGAACAAATACAGAGAGGTCGAACTTAAGACTAGTATGACATATTGAACGGTCGTCTTAGATTTATACACCCTGAAGGGATGAGTTTATAATTAAAACAGATAAATAAAAAGAGATTCCATTTTGAAATTGCACAGATCTAACACACGTATTTACTTGACACCTTGATGTACACGACCGAAGGAGCACCCTGTAAAACCCAACAAAAATACAAGTTCATGCAAATCTCATTTTTTCTTCCACTTTCGTTAACTGGGGTTCTCAGAAAAAGTGATCTTTATATCAATTTCGATTGAGAACTTACTAAACTTGTTAGAGAGTTTTATGGGGTTTAAGGTTTATTACATATAAGAAAAACAAAAATTAAGACAGTTTATAAAATAAAACAAAAAAAAAAAGGATCTACTAGGGGTTCATCATTTGTAATTCATTTAAAATCAGCCTGTATAACCATAAATTTTGAGGGAGAAACTTACTTATGTAAATATCTACACTGACTCAGTGAGAAGACACGTGGACTTCGATAGTGTCGTAACAATAGTCGATATGAGGTTATATTTTATTTTTCCAAAAATTTTTTTCTTTTGAGGGGAAAACTCCTTTGATTACTGTATTAATGTAGACGAAAGTAAGTCTGGAGAGGTGGGGAAAGGACCTACTACCTTTAGGTATCAAAGAACTGTCAGAGCCAAGTCAAGTCAGAGAGTCAGCACAAGTTGAGAAACGCTGGGGTACTTAACGTCGTGCGGTCCGGAGGGAAAGGTAGTGGTTGAGGGCCTCAAGTGAGTCTGAGTGCAGGTAGCTCAGTCACTACGGTAGGTCGGTAGAGTAGGAGACAGCAGGGGAAGAGGAGGACGGGGGTTAGGGAGGGTCGTAGTCTCAGAAAAGGTTACTCAGTTGAGAAGTGTACTCCACCGGTTTCCTGACCTCAAAGTCGAAATCGTAGTAAGGAAGGTCTCTTTAGGGTCCCGACTAGAGGAAGTCTTACCTGACCAACCTAGAGGAACGTCAGGTTCCCTGAGAGTTCTCAGATCTCAGGGGATTTAGTGTAATCCAACGACTTCAGTCGTTCTAGTCAGACTTTGTGTTTAAGAAAAGGTCGAATTTTAATAAGTCACCAAAGAGAAGTTAAAACCCTATGTATAGTTTAAGAATCGGTACTTTATTTTTCTGCGAATGCGGAACCTTCTTTTCAATACTGGTTGGATCTCTCGTATAAGTTTTCGTCTCTGTAATGAAACGGCTGATTCCAGATCAGTTCCGATACCAAAAACGACACCAGTACATACCTACACTCTCAACCTGACACTTCTTCCGACTCGCGGCTTCTTAACTACGAAAACTTGACACCACAACCTCTTCTGAGAACTCTCAGGGAACCCCAGCGTTTCTCAGCCTGTGCTGACTCGCTGACTTGACTTGACTTGACTAGTTTAAGAAATAGGAACGATACGTTCGTTGTACTAATACGAGGACACAGAGAGGTGGTATGGAAGATAGTATGGGAAGTCTAAGAGAAGGAAAACCCTTGTAATTCTAACGGACCTATAAGACCACGCAAGTATATCGATAAGATATGGGAAGAGTGTGTAAATGTTTAGAAAGTTTATGTCAGATAAGTAGAACATTTGAGGATGAAGAAGTTTTACTTAAAAACAAACATTGTAAGAGGTCTTTCGGAGGGATCAATTTTGAATTAAAAGTTCATTGTCTATGATGAATTTCCATCCAAATTTTCCACACACAGAAATCATTCATACCATTGTTACGAAACCAGTCGTTTAGTAGTATCTCCTCTCTGTACTATTCCCTTTGGAAATACTTACCCCTCCTGAATCTATCCTCTTCTCTGAATTTGAAAATCCGTTCTTTCTTTCCAAGTTTGTTTTCATAATCTTCTTTTCCATTAATACGGTATAAGACTTGTCTTACCAAAATTATAAATAAGACTAGAACCATAATGTCAAATACTCATCTATAAGCACAAATGGAAGATTCAATTCTCATATCTGTAGTACATGGAAATTTCTAAACATTACATATTCCTTTACGGGATTCTTCTATTCGAACACAATAATGTCCCGTTAATCTATGAAACATCTAATTTTTATTCCTGTTATGCATGATTTCCCGACACTCCCTCTAATTCATTTTTCCTATAACCCTGTAGTCACTCTTAACCACTCCTTCTTTGAGATCTGAATTTAAGGAACTTTACATTATGTAAAACGGGATCAATTATAGTTACCAGACGTACAAGTACCGAAAAATCATTTTACGTAGATTCCCTTTCGTATTCTTATCGTTTTTCTTACTCAAAGTCGAATGAAACCGTTTCATTAGGGAAATTCCACATCCCGTGTACTCTATAATTACGGATCAATGTCCCGTCTTCATGACCCTAGAGTCACCTGAGTGATACTTACTTTTTACTTTCGACGAGTCAGCACAGGTTGAGAAGTGTTGGGGTATCTGATGTGTCAGACACCTTAAGAGATCCGGTCTTATGACCTTACCCATCGGAAAGGGAAAAGGTCCCCTAGCAGGGTTGAGTCCCTAGTTTGGGTCCAGAGGACGTGACGTCCGGCTAAGAAATAGTCGACTCGGTGTTCCCTGAGTGATACCCGTCGTCATTTTAATACAGCACTAAACTTCACCCACTGTAATAGTGCTCGGTGGTTAATTTTCGGTAAAAGAGATGGAAAAAAAGAAATTTTCTTTACACTAGTATTTTATATATCCCTACACACTTTTACATGACTAACATCAAGAAAGAAATAAGAGTTTTACTCGTCTTGGTACGATTTTACGGTAAAGATAAGGTACGAGAGACTACATCCTGTATAGATTTCTGGATTATCAAGTTTTCTCTCAGTGAACCAGGTCCTTTTGTTTGAGGTGTTTCTTGGCAGAAATAAAAACGGGCTCTTACTCTACTGGATCCTTAGTTGAATTATCACGAAATTTATATGTTTCGTGCCAAACTACTCTCACTCCAAATAAAAAGGTAAAATAACTTCTTGATTTCGTTCTTAAATCGTCCTACTTCGAGAATTTATTCTACCTTCCTTTCTTCCTGAAAAACTATTATTCTTCGATTATTTGTGAGTTTACTGGAACCTTTAACAGGTAGGTTCAAAAAACATCTGTTAGTGGTCACACGACCCGACCTCTAGTTTTCTAGAAATTTGGAATCAGTGATTAATCAAGGTACTGGACCCTGTTCAATGAATCGAAGAGACTCAGGATTAAAGACATGGACATTTTCCTGTGAACTAAGAATCGATCTAAGAGTAGAACGACTATACTAAGGATAGAGTTCAGTTCCTTTACTCAATCTAAAGGAACGGTCCGATGGATTACTGAATGGAAAATTTATTACGAAAAGGAGAATTTCGTGATTAAGAAGTATACATGAATAGTAAATCAGTCGTAAGACTTTGTCTTTTTTACGTTTTATAGGAAAAAAGATTTCAAAGTACAGTTTGTATATAAATGTGACTTTTCAGTCTGAAGATACAACGAACTTGTAAAACAACGAAACGTTTCTAATGCTATACTAAAGAACCTTAAGAAACACTGTTAAGTGGGTCATGGTTCCTATTGAAGTGTTTTTACAAGAGATACGATACTGCCTCCGTGTACACACTCAGGTCTTCCCGGGTCTTCTTCCATAACCCCGTTTGGTTTCACGAGTCCTGTAAACTTTACATAGGATTTCTCACTCATTCTTTCGTACGGTCAATCCCACCGGTCTATGTTATGTCTGTGTGTCAAATTAGACAGAATGAGTTTGTTAAAAATCATATTAAAAATCTCATTTCTACAGGGTTTATAACATACCCTGTATGTGTTTTTTCATAAAGAACAAGTAAAGTTTAAATTTAAATTGACCTGTAGGATAAAAAATTAAACAGTTTAGACCGTCGGACCTAAGATCGGGGTCGAGATAGACGAATAAATACGGGGACTATATAATGGTATTAGAAAGAGGTTCCGTCGTAGAGTGAACATGTCATAGAAGGGTTTTACTGGTAGAGACTGGGACGCCAGGGAGGCAGTAATTTCAATTAATGAGAGATGAAACACGGTTGTGGTAAGAAATTGTAATTAGAGATATATTTCTGTAGTGTAACATGACTGTAATAATGTAAAATAATAGTTCATTATAAAATTTTCTCGGTTTTTGTGTGTCACCCCTTTTCCGTAAGAAGTTAGCTATCGTGACCTTTTTGACTTACACGCACACACGAAGTAACGAGTCGGCACAGGTTCACAAACACTGGGGGTACCTGACATCGGACGGTCCGAGGAGACAGGTGTCCCTAAGAGGTCCGTTCTTATGTCCTCACGCAACGGTACGGAAATAGGTGCCCTAGAAGGTGGGTTCTAGTTTGGGTCCAGAGGACACAACGTCCGTCTAAGAAATGGTAGACTTATAAGGGTACGTTTTATGACTTATAAGTGTACGAAAGAGAATATGGTGAAATTTTTTGGACTTTATCTAATTCCTGTGTTAACCTTGACATCGGTATTTTGAAGATCTTCTTCTATATCCTCTTTTTGAGAAACTGTACCCAGATCCCCTACTAAAAAATTCTAAACTGTGGTTTTTAAGTTTATTACTTTCGTTTTTATTTCTCTGTTAGTTTAATTTTTAAACGACATGTCATCTTCATTGTTATTTGTTTTACTTTTCTGTTATACGTCTTACCCTCTTTTATAAAAGAAAATTTTTTTTAACCAACCTCATATCAACTGAATGTTACAACACAATCAAAGTCCACACATAACGTTAATAAATAAATCACAGATAGAATGATAACCTTGTATTCGAAGGTCTCCTGGTACAGAATAAGTAGAACTACACGAGTCTTACGGACCTTTATCTACTCTAGAGACACTTGTAACAACGGATTTACTTATATACCTACACCTATACTCACTTACAGGGTACATCGTGACTAAAGGTTTATTTAGTCTCTCGTTTATCTTTTCTGTGAAGTTTATTCCAGTAAATATATAAAAAATTTTAAAAGAAGACGTTCGATTCGTATAACCTGTAAACAACGAACCATCTATAAAAAGAGGGAAAACTAACGGGTCCTAGATTTGGAGGAAAAACTTAAACCCCTTAGATGATAACTTAAGTGTGTTGTTGTACCACCCTCTGTCCAGGACTGTTGATGTCGTACCAGTACACTGGGTTCGGGTCAGTTAACTATACCTGAAACTTAAGTCTTACGTAAGCCCCAAACCTTTAGTCTTACTTACTATTCCTCTCAAATCCAGACGGAAACGATCACCACCGGTTGTCGCGGGTCCCAACTGTACGATTGGTCACTTAAAAGGAAGACGTACTGACACAGTCAGGACTCATGATAAACAGTAACTGAAGGTCAAGAAAGGAAGGAGACCTTTGTACCATGTTAAAGTAAAAGACCGACGGAACAACAACCCACCTCGGTACACCGGTCAACACCGGTCAATAACGGTTACTTGACCTCACCTTCACTTCTCACAAGGAAGTCCTGACTCTCAAATTAACCAGTTCACCACATAGGATCATTTCTTAGGTGGACGGTTACGTCCTCTACCCCGAAGGGACCCCCGAGTCTCCAATTTCGCAGACGGAGGTTACACCCTCTGGGCCCAAGCTAGGGACCCAGCCCTTCTAGGGGACCTCTTCCTTTACCGTTAGGTGAGGACATAAGAACGGACCTCTTAGGGTACCTACCTCTTCGGATCATCCAATGTCAGGTGCCCCAGCGTTTCTCAGCCTGTGCTGACTCGCTAAAGTGGAGTGGAGTGGAGTGGTTACGTCCTCTATATCTAAGTTAAGGACCCAACTCTTCTAGGGGACCTCCTCCTTTACCGTTGGGTAAGGTCATAAGAACGGACCTCGGTCTTACCGGTCTCCTCGGTCTGTCCGATGTCAGGTACCACAATGTCTCAGTCTGTACTGATTCCTTGTCTCGTGTGTGGATGTGTTAGGTGATCTCGATAGAAAAGGAAGACTACACTGATGGCCGTTCCAAACTCTATCACCGACGGAATAGGTGGATCCCGGGACTCCCTGATACAACTCGTCTCTAGGAAACAGTTGAGTTTTACCTGTACACCTAACTCATTCTTTATTCTGAAATAACTAAATTCGACGAATTTGTATTGGATCGGTTGGGACATCGAAACTAAGGACAAATAAATAATCGGATCAAGTATTCAGAAGGGTGACTAAGACAATTGGTTGGACATAGAAAGGTTGTGTAAGAAACAAAGTATTCCATCTATCTTAACTAAAGTCAACGAACGAGTTCTTATTACTGTTGACACTGTCTTCTACCAGTAACGTTACAGGATGGAAATTAAACATTCTTCTTTTAATAAAACCGGATTGTCGATAAAAAAAGGTCTAACAACATTTCTTTTACATCTTAGATCCTCCTTTCTTATAACAATCTTTAGGATTATAAAATACCGAACCATCGATACGATGGAGACCTTACGTCGACAGTGAAAATGATCAACTTTAACTAAGGAGGTCCCGACTACACTTCCAATTTGTTCTTTACAGTACACTTTTACAAGACATTGAAATCGTCCCAACATGTTTACACTGTGGAATAAGGACTGGGTCCGACCCTGACTCGGTCAGATCCGGTACCTCTTAACTTCCTCAGGGTAACGTCATTTTAAACTCTGACTTAATAGTTCAGTAATACGTTTCTCGTCTAGTGACGTCAGTCACATGTTTATACTCTCCTTTCATCCCTGGAATCCTTCCCTCTTTGGACTTCTGTGGTCGATCTCAGAGTCGACCCCAACCAATGCACCACACAATCATTTGTAGAGGGACCTACATTTGATAATATATATCTTACCTATTCGTTGTCCCAGGACGACATATTGTGTCCCTTGATATAAGATATAGAACACTATTTATATTAGTTTTTATTATATATATATATATATAGCCACAGTGAAACGATATGTGGTCTTTCGCTTTCACAATCAACGAGTCAACACAAGTTGAGAAACGTTGGGGTACCTGACATCGGGTGGTCCGAGACAGGTACCTTAAGAGGTCCGTTCTTATGACCTCACCCAACGGTAAGGGAAGAGGTTCCCTAAAAGGGACCAGAGGACGTAACGTCCGGTAAAAAAATGACAGACTCGGTGGACCCTTCGGGGAGTTCCTTCTTTCTTTCAATTTTTTCTTCTTGAAGGACGGGTGACTTCGACAGTGACCCGGTCTTCACGATATCCGATTACCTTTCTCGTAATATAAGTTGACTTCTAAGTGAACTTTCGAACAACAAATAGTACTCCGTGGACAAAGACCTAGGAAGAAGATGAACTGCTTTTGTAACGGGTCCGTATACGAGTATCAAGACAGTAAATAGTCAACACACTACAACCTTTTCGGGGATAGGCGCCATGAGAACTAGAGCTCACCGGGAACCGGATGTCACCACACTTCGCCCTAAAGTCAAGGGTCGGTCTCTGACTCCAGTCCAACAGCTCCACTCTCGTGGTCTAGGATGGGTGATCTGGTCATCAGTCACTGCTCCGGGACCGGGACACCGAAACGTCTTTTCTTAAGGGTGTTTCTACTTTTCATCACTTCGTTTATAAATAATCCCCCTCTTTTCTCATGTCACACACGTCCATCTATGTTGTGTACCCGTCTGAGTCTCCCTCCCAACACGGGAGTACCGCCAAACTCAGTGCAAAACCCCCGTAAAGAAGGTCCAAAGAAAACCGACTAGTAATAAGTAAACGAACCAAGACTTCGGTATCAACTGTACAGAGTCCCAGAAGGGTACACACGGACGAGTAGAGAATCGGTTCTACCTAAGGTCGCTTCTCCAGATACCCATCGACTGTAGTGAGTAATACTCCACTGATGAGGAGAAGGAAATAACTGGAGGTTCCTCAGAAAGACACGTACGCATCAACCCCCCAAAAATTGAAGCTCTTACTCCTTATACACCGGAAAATAGAGAATAGACCTGTCCCGGGTCGGAGGAGGTAGTAGGACGAAAATACCTCAAAGATGATAATACCTCAAAGACAGGTGTTCCCTTTTTGACAAGTCAGACCCCGGGTAGATAGAGGACGGAGGGTTAGACGCACACAAAAATGACTCCTTCACTGAACCTAAAGTTCAGTAGAATATTTATTGGTTTCCATACAGACACTGGAGACCTTAAGCCTGAAACGGTGGTTACAGGGAGACTGTAACTCCCGGAGATGGTCAAGGGTGAGACCCCATATCGGTGAGGGTCCATCCTCCAGAGTTAGTGAAACAAGAACGAACGCTCCGACAATAAAAACGAGTGTCATTACCTCATATATATAGGAAATAAAATCTTAATAAACATGGAACCGTAAATACCAAAACATGTAAGAAATAAAACAAAATAATAACTAGAAATCAACGATTCAACACTGGTTGAAAAAACACTGTAGGTACCTGACATCGGGTGATCCGAGGAAATGGGTACCCTCAGGGGTCTGCTCTTGTGACCTCACCTAACGGTAAAGGAAGAGGTCCCCTAGAAGGACTGGGTCCCTAGCTTAACGGTGGATAACGTAACCGTCCATCTCAGAAATAGTGACTCGGTGGACCCTTCGGGGGAATGAGACGAATCGGATAAAATTTAACAAAAAAATACCTAATCATGTAGTAAAAGACCAGAAACTGCCATTCTAAATAAGGAAATTTTTAAGAAGGAAAACTAATAGAGAAATAAAATATACTAGAAATTAAAATTTTTAGTGGAAATATCATAAAAGTAAGAAGAAATTAAAGTTCTGTAATTGGTTAATAAAAGTAAAGTTGAGGAATATAAAAGTGGTAAGACAAATTAAAATACATTAACAAAATACACGATTTATAGGGAAAATCAATATACAAAAGGTGACAATGAAAGGGGGTAGTAAAGATCGTAAGTAACATTGACTTTGGACGACAATGTCAAAAAAGTCTTTCTTTGAAAAAAGGGGTGTAAGTGTAGGGTTCGACTCTATTCAAGAAGAAGATGGAAAGTACGTCCACCGAACAAAGGTTACTTGGGAAAGTGACTTGGTAAGAAACGTCACAACACCGAAGTAGGTCACCAGAGTGGACTACGTCGTACATAGGTTTCGTGACGGAGGACGGGACACGACGGGAATTTTCAGTTAAGGGAAGTAATCCTTTTAGTATATCGGGGTGATCTCGAAATCAAAGTATACTAGTGAACGTAAAGGTAGACGGAGGATTCAAAATCGGGAAGTATTAAAGATGGTGAAACAATAATTGGACCGGTGTGTACATTTGTCTACAAACAATGTAGAGAGAGACAAAACATAACTCTCTTTAAGGTGTATTGTACTTTAACTGGTAAAACTTCACATGTCAAATCACTATAAATCATGTAAGTGTCACAACGCGTTAGTGGTGGAAACAGATAAAGATGTTTAAAAATAGTGGGGGTTCCCTTTGGGACTTGGGTAGGTCGTCAATTAAGGGACAAAAGGTGGGGAGTCCGGGACTGTTAACGATACGACGGAAGACATTAATATCTAAATGGATGACGAATATAAAGTATATTTATCATAGTAAGATAGACACTGGAAAAGACAGTCGGAAGAAAACAAAACGTAATACACTACAGACAATATAAAATAGATCGTAAAAATCGACAAAACATAACCTTTTTAAAAGTCCCGAAGATGATATATGTAGTACAACGACCTTTATCTTCAGGATATAGACTAATAATGGTACTCATCCTTTAATTCCCTGAAATGACTTTTAGGGAAACTGACTAATAGAGAACCTCAAGGTTTTGAAAGTGAGTTACCAAATGAAAAATTTTTTTTGTTCCTATTTTCTCAAAGAAGATTATAAACCAGTTATTAAGGGATTTTGTCACACGTAAGTTTCATATGTAAGTAAATTAGGTAAAAAACTTAGGTAATTAGGTAACGTGAATTATTTAAGGATCTTTTTCACTAAAAAAGGATTGAAGTGATTTCCCTTTTTACAGAACTTAGTCCTTTTTACACGATACTTATGTAGAACGAGTAGAGGGGGTATCTCTAGTTAAGAATTAATTGAAGGTTTATCATCGAACGACACAACAAATCAACGATTCAACAGAGACTGAGGAAGCGATGGGGGTCCGAGAAGACAGGTACCCTAAGAGGTCCGTTCTTATGACCTCACCCCACGGTAAGGGAAGGGGTCCCCAAGAAGGACTGGGTCCCTAGTTTGAGAGTAGAGGACGTAACCATCCGTCTAAAAAGTGACGACTCGGTGGTCCCTTCACGGTTTATCATCAATCGTCATCTTTAACAAAGAGTTTCACTTCTTTACTTGAGATCCTATTCTATCGGTCTCTACTTGTTATACCGTTGATGGACAAAACCACCTTATTAAAACTTATACGTTTTAAAAGTTCGTAAAAACTTAATTGTCTTCACAAATAGTCGATTTCTCTATACGGAGAACCTTTCCGGAGGTCTAAAAGTTCCCAGAAAGAAAAAAAGGAAATAGTACCCGTTAAAAAAAGAGGAGGGGTTTAACATCTATATCTTCGTAAATAATTTCCATTAGTAGAGATATTAATCGGTCATTACTAAAGGGAAAGTAAAAGTCTACGTGAATAAAATTACTCGTTCAGACTACTCCAGTTGGGTCCTGGTGACTTCAGTTCTAGAAACTTCACTTACACACACTAGAATTACCCATGTCAAGTAGTAAACGGAAAAGTAGTAGTACATAAGTACAGACCGTCGTGGAAATAAGTAGAATCTTTACTCGAAAAGTTTACGTATCCGAAATAAACGAGTTTAACAGGGACTAAACAGAGTCAACCTATCCTTTTCTTAATATAATCTCTGAACAATCTGTAGATTAAGTTAGTCATGTTCCACGAAAGTAGATCTGGTTACCAAGAGTCGTCCCCGACCAAGGGGGACGGGGGTGGTCCCCTGTAAACCGTTACAGATCTCTGTAAAAACAAACAACGTACGTTTACTACCCCTTCCCCTCTCGTCACCACCACGATGACCATAGGTCACCCATCTTCGGATCACATAGTAAATCCCAAGAGGTCTCTTTGTCTTGGTCATCCTACCTCTATATATCTACTACTCCTTAACCGAGTGTGGTAACACTTCCCACTCTTCAGGGTGTTAGACTAGACGGTAAACATTTTACCGTTGGGTCCTTTCGGTTTTTTACACTAAGACAGGTTTAACCTTTCGGACTCTTGGTCCTCTTAGTTGGTCACCAAATTTAAAGTCAGAATCCCGACCATTTCTAGTCTACTCTACAAGTTTCAATTCGTCCGTCCGTCCTTTGTTCTCCCCGTTTAAGGAGGGAGGGAGGAAGTGGAAAACAAGATAAATCCGGTCACCTAACGTGCAACGGGTGAATGTAACCTCTCTCGTTAGACGAAATGGATCAGGTGTCTAAGTGTACGATTAGAGTAGGTTTTTGTGAGAGTATCTGTGTGGGTCTTTATTACAAATTAGACCTGTAAGACACCGGTCAGTCAAACTGTGTCTTGTAACTGGTCCTGTGGTCCTCAGGACGGTTCGTAGGACGTCACGAGTCCTGTCGGTGATATTGTTTCTTAGCAGGACCGGCTTCCCAGTTGACCCGTCTCCAACCCTTTGGGACCAGATCGGACTTCGTTAAAGTCTTAAATTTAGTACAAGGAAGAACCAGAGTCTAATAAAATTTTCTGAATATTTTTACGTAACCTTCAGACGGTCCGGTCTCTCATACGACAAGATAATTGTGAAAGTATGGTTTTATAATCTCTAATTTCTAAAGCAGAGAGTGAAAAGTCACAAGGTTCAGTTCTTTGAATTGTCGATATAAACTCAATCTGTAAAGGGTTTTATGTTAGGAATTTGGTGATTACTCGCTGTTCCCAAGGGACGTTTCGACATTTGTATGGATTTTTACATTTAACAATCACAAAGACTAATGTATGTTAGGGTATCTGAAAATGACTTAAACCAACGTGATCAAGAAAGGGGTGACCTTTCACGTTACTCATCGAAGTAGTTGTCAATACTTTAAAAAAAGAGACGACTTCAGAAAGAGTCAGTTTTTTACTAACTCTTGGTGACGATCCTTTTGAAAAGAAAACTTGTCGAGGAGGGCGAGTCTGAGGACGGTTCTAATCAAGTGCGGAAGAGAGATGACGAAAGATGGATATCTAGAACTGGAAGGAAGTTCTGGGTGGAGTTCAAGGGATTGTGAGTACCCACATAAGTAAATGAACAAGTAAGTAATGTGTGTGACTCTTAGATCATTTGTAGAGATGGTGATACGGTTCCCGACCCCTGTTGCTTTTTTGGGGATTTCTGTCTCAAGGAACTCATTGAGTAACGACCTCCTTAAGATTGGAGACGATTGTGAAGGGAAAGTAATGTCGGGTGTTAAATTATTAATATAGAACGATAAAAAATGAGAGTTTAACTGAAAAAACTAAAGAGGAAGACTTAGTATTGTTTTATAGAAAAAACCCGATCCCAACGGTCTATTTGATACCCGGTAGGTCAATTTAAACTTAAAACCTATTTGTGACAGATTACAAAAGTCCTACTCACACAACGTTTACAGCATACCTTGTGGAAAACCCAAGGTCCGTTCTTATGACCTCACCCAACGGTACGCGAGGAAGTCCCCTAGAAGGGTTTGGTTCCTATCTTGGGTCCAGAGGGTGTAACGTCCGAGAAATGGCACCCGGTCGTTCCTACAAAGTGGGAATATAAAATTTTCAAATAAGTCTGTTATTCCAAGATGACATATCGTGTCCCTTGATATAAGTTATAGAACACTATTTGGTATAACGTTTTCTTATACTTCTCCTTAAATATATATATATATATGTGTGTAACATGTAACGACATGTCGTCTCTAATTGTGTCGTAACATTTAGTTGACATGAAGTTATTTTATTAAAAATCATATTTAAATAAATAAAATTAACCTCCGATTAATGAAATGTTATAACATAACCAAAACGGTATGTAACTGTACTCAGGCGGTGTCCATATGTACACAAGGGGTAGGACTCAGGGGGAGGGTGTAGAGAGGGGTAGGGTAGGTAGACCCAGTAGGGTCACGTGGTCGGGGTTCGTAGGACATAGTACGTAACTTGGACCTGACCGCTAAGCAAAGTGTATACTATTATATGTACAAAGTTACGGTAAGTGGGTTTAGTAGGGTGGGAGTGGGAGAGGGTGTCTCAGGTTTTCTGACAAGATATGTAGACACAGAGAAAACGACAGAACGTATGTCCCAATAGCAATGGTAGAAAGATTTAAGGTATATATACGCAATCATATGACATAACCACAAAAAGAAAGACCGAATGAAGTGAGACATATTACCCGAGGTCAAAGGAGGTGGAGTAATCTTGACTAAGTTTACATAAGAAAAATTACCGACCCATTATAAGGTAACACATATACATGGTGTCGAAAGAATAGGTAAGGAAACGACTACCTGTAGATCCAATGAAGGTATAGGACCGATAATATTTGTCACGACGCTACTTGTAACCCCATGTGCACAGAGAAAGTTAAAACCAAAGGAGACACATATACGGGTCGTCACCCTAACGACCCAGTTTTCCGTCAAGATAAAGTCAAAAAATTTCCTTAGAGGTGTGACAAGAGGTATCGCCGACATGATCAAACGTAAGGATGGTTGTCACATTCTCCCAAGAGAAAAGAGGTGTGAGCGAGGTCGTAAATAACGAACATCTGAAAACCTATCGTCGGTAAGACTGACCTCACTTTACCATGGAGTAACACCAAAACTAAACGTAAAGAGACTATTACTCACTACAACTCATATAAAGGTACACAAACAATCGGTAGACATACAGAAGAAACCTCTTTATAGACAAATCGAGAAATCGGATAAAAAACTAACCCAGCAAATAAAAAGACCTTAACTCGACGTCCTCAACGAACATATAAAAACTCTAATCAACAAACAGTCAACGAAGTAAACGATAATAAAAGAGGGTAAGACTTCCGACAGAAAAGTGGAACGAATATCAAAGGAAACAACACGTTTTCGAAAATTAAAATTAATCCAGGGTAAACAAATAAAAACGAAAATAAAGGTTATAAGACCCTCCACCCAGTATCTCCTAGAACGACACTAAATACAGTCTCTCACAAAACGGATACAAGAGGAGATCCTCAAAATATCAAAGACCAGAATGTAAATCTAGAAATTAGGTAAAACTCAAATAAAAACACATACCACAATCTTTCACAAGATCAAAGTAAGAAAATGATATAAGTTATAGGACACTATCTGGTATAACGTTTTCTTATACTTCTCTTTAAATATATATCTATATATATATGTGTGTAACATGTAACAACATGTCGTCTCTGACTGTGTTGTAACATTTAGTTGATATGAAGTTATTTTATTAAAAAATTTTTCTAATAAGTTTACATTGACTTGTAGAACATAAAAACAAACGGTTTACACCGTTAGGGTAAATCTCGTTCTTAAGAGATCATAAAAAGGATGTAGAGGTTTCTATATACTCTCTCCGGACCTTACACGTCAGTCCTGAGTTTACTTGTGAGAATAATCGTCAACAGAGTAAGGAAACTCCTTGTGTCTTTCAATTTTATAAAAAAGGAGGTTTCCATCCCTGTCTCTCATAAAACAAGATCAACTATCACTGTAGTATCAATTTAGTCAACACTAGACTTCGTCCTCGTCCGAAGGTCCTTTAGTACCCCAAATCCTACATTGAAGATTTTATAGTTTAACCTCTCTTCTCTTAGGTCCGAGATTCTTAAAAAAAGAGGGGGTATTCCTATCTCACCCACTCTCAGACAGAAAATCAGGGTAGGTAAGGTCCCACTCAAAGTGTGTCCCGTAACCATTATAACTATCACGTCCCTTTGTTGAACAAAGTCAGAGTTAATAAACCTATTAGTTAGTACCTTTAAATTGGTGCTTATTATAAAAGAAAAGTTAGATCGTGAAACGTCAGTTTCTTGTGATACGAAAAAGATTTCAGTTGTAACATTGACTTTTATGGGTCTCAACGAGGACTTTAGAGTCGTAGTTACTTTACTGAACTGAATTTACGGGTCTTCCGTATTTGTCGGTAACAATTTATCGTAGGTAAAACTCGGGTCGTCCAAAGATAAACGTTACAGTTGATTTTCATAACGAAAAACCTCGGACTTTTACGGGACGATGTACCTTACACAACCACTTACAGTGTGTGTGTATCTGTCGGGTTCATAATATATTTGTCCGTAATGACAGTGTGTTTTAATGACGGTACCGTTGAAGTGTTGCACTCGAGAAATTATGAACTAAAAGTAGTGGTCCTCAGGTCGTAAGATTAGAACCGATATATTTACTCACGACGACAAACATCCTCTTTCCCCACAGATTCTACTATAACGAAGGACAAGGACGAATTTTGGAAGAAAGACAGGGTGACGGAGTGATAATCCCGGATGGACTGAGTCTGGAACTCGGAACTAGGGGTCCGAATGAACACCTCTACATCTGATTTATCGAGGTTTACAGAAAAGATCGAGACACCGGGTTTAGTAGTCAGGAGAATTCAACCTTTTCATAATTGAATAGACAAAACTCCTCTGCTTTTAAAGTAGACTTAAACAAGGTCTAATAAGGTCCACCTTTTGGTTTATTGACTTACTAAATGTTCTCATCCTTCATTCCTTCAACCCCTCCTTTGAAATAAAAGAAACTTTACGTCGTTTAGAAGATAATAGGTTGTACTGACCTGTCATAAAAAGTCTAATTGTGTTTAAATAGTTGGTTAATGGTCAAAAATTTAGAAAACTCGTATTACTTTATACGAACTGTTTTATATGAGTTGTCCAAAATTTTTGTAAATTAAGACTTTCAAAAGTACTACGTGTATTCATCTTTAAATGTGTCACTTCATTCAGTCTCTTTCTGTTTATGGTATACTGGTAGTGAATATATACCTTAGATTTTTTACTATACTTACTTGAATAAATGTTTCGTGGTTGTCTGAGTGTCTGGTCTGTATCTTTTGTTTGAATACCAATGGTTTCCCCTTTCTCCCCCTCTCTATTTAATCCCCAAACCCTAATGGTCTACGTTCGATGATATATATTTTAACTATCCGTTGTTCCTGGACGACATATCGTGTCACTTGATATGAGTTATAAAACGTCATTGAATGTACCCTTTTCTTAGACTTTTCCCATATATATATATGTATATTATATATAATAAAATATAATATATATTATATATATGTGGACTTAGTGAAATGTCATACGGATGTTATAACATTTAGTTGATATAAAGTTGACTTTTTATATCTTTTATCATATTGAAAAAGAAGTACGTGGATAATGGATAGTGGGTTAAAGTTATAGACAGTGATGAAACGGTCAGAATAAAATAAATGTAGTCAGTGATAAAAGATAAAAGAGGATCACATAAAATTTCGTTTAGAATTTATAATGTAACAAAATATGAGATTTATAAATCATATGTAGAAATTAACTATTTCATAAAAATATATTGGTGATACGGGAATAGTGTATATAGTTTTACTTGTTATTAACGAATTATATTAGATCGTCGGTTAGGTATCAGTTTAAAGAGGTAGACAGGGGATCTATATTAACCAAATGAGATTACTTCTAGGTTTGTTCAGATGTGTAACGTAAACCAACTCAGAGAACAAAGAAAATATCACTCGTGTTAAATTAGAGAAGTGACCTGTTAAATCTTTTGTAAGGTCTTAAAGTCTCAGAAGACCCTAAGTATCATATTATTATTAATATGAAGTCTACCGACCTATAGACACTTATTCACCAGTTATTATACGTCTTATACTCTGACACCAAATCCTGAAACCCTATCTCTCGAAGAAGGTTCACTATGTGTTTCTTGGTTTCTCTCTAGCACCAGAAACAGTGCATCAAAGAAAGTCTTTTATACATTTCCTAAATCAACTCGAAACAACCGAAACAGTATGTTTACGAAAGTCGATTGTAAAAGGTTAAATTTCGTTTGTGGAGGTTTTATAGATGGATTTCAGTTCGAAAAATAATCTCTTTAGTGTCATAATCATTTTAAACTTCTACAAAGATGACGTTCCAAAAAATACCCACATTCCATACAGTTCCTTCTCGATTACCCAGTAAACTAAACAACTTTATCTTTTATGTGATAAAGATCATCCTATTCTCTGAAGTAGTTTCGTTCGTCGTCATTGTGGCTTCCATGTACCCCGAAGTCGGTTTGCTGAGTCTTCTTCCATGGACTTTTCCTGATTCTCATCTCCTCTTTCTTTTTAGGACTGTAACACGTAATTAGACAGTATTGTTTCATAGTATGTGAGTCACCGAATTTGTTGTCTTTAAAGAGTAAAACCTCCGAACCTTTAGACTCTAGTCGTGCGGTTCGACCAGCTCAACATCGCTCCGAAGAACGGAACATGAACCGGTGGAAGAGTAAGGGAGACGGAAGAGTGAACCGTATCCTTCACCCGTCTCCTCTCACTCTCTCTCTCGTGATCTCCCAAAACCACAGAGAAAGATTACTTCCGTGATTAGGATAGTAATCCCGGGGTGGGAGTACTGGAACAGATTTGGTTTGATGGAGGGTTTTCGGGATGTGAATTTATAGTAGTGTTACTTCTTTCCCGAAGTCGTATCCTGTAAAAGGGTAGAAAAGAGAATTATAATAACATAGACTCAGTAACAATCTTTTCAAAAGGGATGAGGATCAAATATTTCATAAAAAAACTCATGAACATATTAGATTAGACCTCTTCCGTTACCGTGGGGTGAGGTCATGAGAACGGACCTCTTAGGGTACCTACCTCCTCGGACCATCCGACGTCAGGTACCCCAGCGATTCTCAGCCTGTACTGACTCGCTAAAGTGAAAGTGAAGAGTGAAAGTACGTAACCTCTTCCTTTACCGTTGGGTGAGGTCACAAGAACGGACCTCTTAGGGTCCCTGTCTCCTCGGACAACCCGACGACAGATACCCCAGTGTGTCTCAACCTGTACTGACTTCACTGAATCGTCGTCATCGTCGTATCAGATTAGTAAATGTAAATTTAACGACTAGATAAATCTTATATAGGACCATATATTACACTCTATACATAATTTAAAATAGAAAACGAAATACCGATAGATCAATAAATTCACGGTAAATAATTATCGAGGTAGAAACCCCACTGTATAGTCTTTCTGTTTCTTCAGTTGAACTTCCCCGTGGGGTTAAGTGTCTGTTAAACTTGTAGTTTTATTTATATCATCACCTAATCTTAGATAACTTATTTTATTCTTAGGTACTCAGGTAGGACAACATGTATCATTCCCTTTATGTAACTTATAAAAACTACTCCTTATTCTATGTCACAAAGAGTCCACCGAGTCACCATTTCTTAGGAGGACGGTTACGTCCTCTATATCCTCTACGTCCAAGTTAGGGACCCGACCTTTTTTGGGGATCTCCTCCCGTACCGTTGGGTATGGTCATAAGAACGGACCTCTTAGGGGTACCTGTCTCCTAGGACCACCCAATGTCAAGTACCCCAACGTCTCAGTCTGTGTTGACTTCGTTGATTCGTGTCGTGTACCATCTCCACTCCCGAAGGGTCCACCAAGTCACCATTTCTTAGACGGACGGTCACGTCCTCTACGTCCAAGCTAGGGACCCGACCCTTGGGGACCTCCTCCCGTACCGTTGGGTGAGGTCATAAGAACGGGTCCTTTAGGGTACCTGTTTCCTCGGACCGTCCGATGTCAGGTATCCCAGCGTTTCTCAGTCTGTACTGACTTCACTGAATCGTGTGTACGTTTTAGAGTTATTTTGTTATTTTTACCTTATAAGTTTCTATATTATTTTGGTTTCTGGAGTAAGTGTTATCTTTTTTTAGATCTGTATTTTAATTGTGGTATACAACTTTTGGATACACTTTTTTTAATGTTTTGTCAAACCTTTATGTGTTTTAATATGAACTAACTCATCTTTTTATAAAGTACACGAACCTATTTTTCTCAGTCACAGTCCCTTTATAACCAAAAAGGGTTCAATTAAAATATTTAAATTGTCTAGGGTCATTTTAGACAGTCGGAGGAAATCCCCAACGGAGTCGACAGTTTTGAGTACAGTGGTAGGGGTCCGTCGGGTTTTGGTCGTCTCTTAGTTCTGTTCTCAAGTCTCCGGACGAGGTTCCTCTGTGTTCAGATATCCCCGCCAGATCAGGGTCTTAAGGGACGCGTCAACCGGTTTAGAAGGTCACCCTGACTTAATGTCCAGTTGAAGAAGTCGAAGGACGAGGGGAGGAAAGGGAAGTCCCTAGGATCTAGGACTCTCGTGAGGGATTATTTAGAGGACGAGCGATTGGAGTCAGTTTCACCATTTTGTGAGACTACGAAACGATCGGATACACTCGTTTGACTATGGATTGGGTCAAGTACGTGTACATAGACTCTTTACCTTTGAATCCTTGTTGGTCAGTATTTGTCGGTTGATCCAAAGGGGTCTATCCGTTGACGAATTAGAGATCGATTAACTTACTAAAGGAACGAAAAGAAAGAAGAGACGACACACTTTCTCGGAACGGAAATCGTGACTTACGGAGGTCGTGAAAGTCAAACCGAAGGGACCACCGAGTCTACCATTTGTTAGGCGGACGTTACGTTCTCTGGACCCAAACTAGGGACCCAGTCCTTCTAGGGGGTCTCCTTCTTTACCGTTGGGTGAGGTCATAAGACCGGACCTCTTAAGGGTACCTGTCTCCTCGGACTTCCCGATGTTAGGTGCCCCAGCGTTTCTCATTCTGTACTGACTCACTGATTCGTGTGGTGACCTTTTCTAAAAACGAGTTTATTTGAGGACATTGAAAATTACAAGGAGCCAAATAGAAAGTCAAGTCAAGTCAAGTCAGCGAGTCAGCACAGACTGAGAAACGCTGGGGTACTTAGCGTCGTGTGGTCCGGAGGGACAGGTAGTGGTTGAGGGCCTCAAGTGAGTCTGAGTGCAGGTAGCTCAGTCACTACGGTAGGTCGGTAGAGTAGGAGACAGCAGGGGAAGAGGAGGACGGGGGTTAGGGAGGGTCGTAGTCCCAGAAAAGGTTACTCGGTTGAGAAGTGTACTCCACCGGTTTCAAATAGACACTTGTGGAGATAAAGTCTCAGACGAAGGAATTATTAGATCTGGTACTGGGTCCGACATCCTACACTGAACTAGACACTCGTGTCTGAGGAGTTAGGACACCCTATTCTGTACCATGGGAGTCGGAGTACGAAATGAGAGACAGGAACTTCTTTTAATAGAGCCAGAGTCATACTATGGTGATATAAGGACTCCCTGTCGTTGAAGGACGTCACAGAGATCAAAAGGGAGAGTACACCTTATAAAAAGAAGGAACATCTACACCCACGGACTTAAATTTTTGTACTACTACAATACGTGTAGAAGACATCTCGAGTCGAAACGGAGATGTAGGAGTCGACGTCGAGACGTTAGACGGTGTCTATTCTCCTAGAGTCACACTCGACAGTTTGTGGGTAAAATTAATGAACACAATATAGATGGATTCTATATAATATAATATACACTTATCAATATTATGTATTAATTAATTATATCTGATATAATTGTATACACATTCATTATATATCGAGACCCGAAGGGTCCACTGAGTCGTCATTTCTTAGACGGACGGTTGTGTCCTCTGAGTTCCCTACACTCAAACTAGGGACCCAGTCCTTCTGTGGGACCTCTACCTTGACCGTTGGGTGAGGTCATAAGAACGGACCTCTTTAGGGTACCTATCTCCTTGGACCACCCGATGTCGGGTACCTCAACGTTTTCTCAGTCTATGCTGACTCGTTGATTTTGTCGTTATAATAATATAAGTTATATAATGATATCCAATATATAGTCTCCATACGAGTCCAAAAGATGGGAAACATTATGTAAAGTCCAAAACGTCATCTAACGGGTTAAGGACGAAGTGAATAGAAATGTCAATAAGCATCAAATTTAGGGATTTTCAGTGTCGTAGGTATCACTTCTTATTAAAACAGGAAGAAATTATGTAACTAAAGTGAGTAAAGTATATTTCACTTACAGATGATGACTCTTCTCAAGTTCAGTTACGTTTGGAGTCGATAATTGTAGTAAAACATTACGGTCCTTGTACAGAAGGACACCATCGGTAGGTATTCCCATCGAGAAGAAGAGTAGATTAATGGTACCAACGGTCTGAACTAACGTCAGTAGGAGACCTCAGGTAAAGAATATTCATTGTGTTTGCAGAATAAATATTCTTTTGTACCACCTGAAAGGACCACCAGGTCACCGATTATGAGACGTGAGGATTACGTCCCCCGGACTCAAGCTAGGAACCAGTCCCTCGATCTTGGGTGTACGGTGATTGTTGATTTCTAGGACATATAACGTTGATTCTCGACCACATCAGTTTATTCATGTATAACTTTTTTTTTTACTTTCGTACCTCTCTAATGAATTACGTCGTGATGTATTTCTATCGGTCACAAGTAAGACGTAGGTACTGGAGTGTCATACTTTACTCTTAGTATATTTCTTATTAATTAACTTTTATTGAAATAACTTATTGGTTATCGATCGTATATATTTTGTTATGAGATTATCAATAACCTCACAACCCCGAGATTATGAGTAAAGACTAAAGAAGAAGGGGGTTTCTTAACCACTTTTACGAATTGACACAAGAACCCTTTGCAAGACTCGAAGAGAAGAAGGACTCGACTTATAAAACGTCAAACGAGAAGGAGACACCCAGGGGATGTCAGGAACAGAAGACTAATAATGGGAACAAATCCTTTGAAATAATACTAAAGACCTTTATCAGAGCTGTATATCAGTGACAATTTTTTTTTTTGTAGTGAAACCAGGTCAACCAAATCGCGAATCCAACGTCCATTCTCAACAAAAAGAAGTAGTCTGAGACGTTGTACGGATCCATACTGGAGACAGAAGGATTTCGGAACAACGAACCATCGAAACCGGACTCCGGTGCACAAGACCCCGGACGGAGACAGACAACACGGAGAAACAGGGTAGGAAGAGACAACACCGTTATTCCAGTACCTCCTTTCTCGGTAGGACGTCAAGAAACTCGTCCTTCTCAGAAAAGAGAAGGGAGGGTTAGAACACAGCTACCCGGTCGAGTCTCGTAGGTAGAGTGACGACCGGACAATTCCCTTCAGTACGTCTGGGTGGACAAAAAACGGAACATGGGACGGTTGACATGAAACTAGGTCAAGCACTGGTCAGGGAACCGGAAACCGTAGAATTTGGTCGCAAACCTAAAAACTCAACCTAGAGTTCGAACATCGGGTTACCGGGTACTTCACGAAACTAAACCTAACGTCGACGTGAGGGAACTGAGAGACCGACAAACTCCTATACTAAGGGGAGATTTCATTCAGGAACTTCGGTTTTCATTCCAAAACCGGGTTACTTTCAAAGGAATGACGGAAAAACAACAGGGGTTCCTCTCCTAAACCTGTGAGAGTCTAATCCTACGTTTAACTACTGTCTAAAAAGTGACCCGTCTTGGTCTCCAGGATATTGTAAGTTGGTAACGATTTTCAACAATTTTAAGAATAAATTATAACAATGTCTCTTCCGTACCGACTCTGGGAAAGTAGATACAAAGTTTTTTTCTAATTGTCTCTTCAACCCCTTTTCTTTGACCACTTGACATCTCCTAGATTAAAATTTTGTTTAAAAGATAGGGAACAGTTCGAAAGTCGTAAGTTTTTTTCACTTTACATGTTACATCTATTATAGACCACTTAAGACGAGACGTGGCAGACGGAGAAATAACTTTGGAGGACATCGTAGTATCCTCTGAGTGACTCTATAGACAATTACTTTTCAGTCTGTCGTTCTTTCTTCATTATTCCTGTCAAATAGAGAAACCGTCCGAAGATTATTTTTTTACTTTTCTTTCATTCAAGTAAAATTAACTACTTTCTTTGTGTCTAAAGTAGTTCAACCTTTTCCGTCTATTTGTGACGAGTCCCGTTTGTCGTAAGGAGACACGAAGAACCAATATCTACGACTCCTAGTATAGATAACCTTGTACTTAATCCGAGTACCATTAACAGACAAAAGTATAAACCAAAAAGGATCCTAATCGTAACCTCTTCCGTTTCCGTGGGGTGAGGTCATGAGAACGGACCTTTTAGGGTACCTACCTCCTCGGACCTTCCGACGTCAGGTACCCCAGCGACTCCCAACCTGTGTTGACTCGCTGAAGTGAAAGTGAAAAATGAAAGTACGTAACCTCTTCCTTTACCGTTGGGTGAGGTCACAAGAACGGACCTCTTTGGGTCCCTGCCCCCTCGGACCACCCGACGGCAGATACCCCAGCGTGTCTCAGCCTGTGCTGACTTCACTGAATCGTTGTCGTCGTCCTAATCGTATTGTCACTGACTGCGTTTCAACCACGAGTTGTTTAACAAAACCTTACCTACTTATTTTCTATTGTGTACTAGAGAAGGACATCCTTAAATAATAGATGAACCCTTCTCTTTGTACGAACGTGTGTGTGCATGTATGTTACGAAGGGTGTTAAAATAAGGAACAATTATAAAGTGACAACAATAACTACGAAAGTTTGACACCACAACCTCTTCTTAGAACTCTCAGAGAACCTGTCGTTCCTCTAGTTTGGTCAGGTAGGATTTCCTTTAGTTGGGACTTATAAGTAACCTTCCTGACTACGACTTCGACTTCGAGGTTATGAAACCGGTGGACTACATTTCTCGACTGAGTAAACTTTTCTGGGACTACGACCTTTCTAACTCCCGTCCTCCTTTTCCCCTGCTGTCTCCTACTCTACCAACCTACCGTAGTGGCTGAGTTACCTGTACTCAAACTCGTTTTAGGTCCCTAATGACTTCCTGTCCCTTCGGACTACACGATCTCAGGTACCCCAGTGTTTCTCTGTGTACTGACTTGTTCACTTGTTGTCGTTCAGACTCCAGTCTTCTTTGAGTCCTAAGAAACCGTCGTTCACCTATATCCCTGACCCCACACTATTCTATCCCCGAGTGAAGTCCGAGAGTAGTTAAGTGGTCTGGATCTCGGTCGGGGAATGGCCCGGGGGTCGAAGGGATAAGACTTGTCTTCTTGAAGAGTTAATCAAGAACTTTTCGGTGGGATGTGACGAAGAAAGACAAAAACCAAGAGTCTCCACCGAAAAGTTCACCAGACTTTTGGTGAACTTTGGTGACTTTTGGAGATAAAATGATGACGTCGAATTTGTGGACAGTAGAACGACTTAGTGGGATGAAACCGTATAGGGTCCGAGTATCGATTAAGGGGGAACGACGGAGTCCCGTCCGAGACTTAAGGTGACACGGGGAGGTTTCAGAACGGACCTGTAGTGGTTAAAGGACCCGAGGACGGAATCGTCAAGGGTCTCTCCTGTGTGACCCAACGAGGCCCTCGCCAACAGACAAAACTAGTGAACGTTTGTACTCTGAAAAATTCTATTGGAAATACGCAACGTAAACGTTATGATCCCTTCTCGGACGAACTCAAGTGACCCCCGAAGTCCCGTCCCTCTTACCCCTGTCTCACCCATAGGTCTTCCTCCTACTCTCCCCAAACACGGTACGAATCAGCGAAGTCAACACAGGCTGAGAAACGTTGGGGCACCTGACATCGGGCGGTCTGAGGAGACAGGTACCTTAAGAGGTCCGTTCTTACGACCCCACCCAACGGTAAAGGAAAAGGTCACCTAGAGGGGTTCGGTCCCTAGTTTGGGTACAGAGTACACAGAGGATGTGACCGTCCACCTAAGAAAAGGTGGTTTGGTGGACCCTTCGGGTACTCGTCCTAATTCCTAGGGTAAGTTCAAGTCAAGTCAAGTCAAGACAACGAGTCAGTACAGTCTGAGAAACGTTGGGGTACCTTACGTCGTACGGTCCGAAGGGACAGGTAGTGGTTGAGGACCTCGAATGAGTTTGAGTACAGGTAGGTCAGCCACTACGGCAGGTTGGTAGAGTAAGAGATAGTAGGGGAAGAGGAGAACGGAAGTTAGAAAGGTTCGTAGTCACAGAAAAGATCACTCAGTCCAAAAGTGTAGTCCACCGGTTTCATAACCTCAAAGTCGAAGTCGTAGTCAGGAAGGTTACGTATAAGTCCTGACTAAAGGAAATCCTACCTGACCAACCTAGAGAAACGTCAGGTTCCCTGAGTGTTCTCAGAAGAGGTTATAGTGTCAAGTTTTCGTAGTTAAACCCTGTGAGAGACAGGGAGAAGACTACAGATACAGTCTTCGAAAGACAGAGAAAAATACGAAATTATTTTGAGACGATATGTTTTCGAGAACTCACTAGTTCGGACCAGGGACAGGACTTCAATTTAGAAGAAGAAGCCTCTAGTGTTTAGCCTTTGACAAGTGGCATTCGATAGTAGAACCCCCGAATAGACCCCAGAAGTCCTGTTCCATTCTTGTGAGTCTCGAGATCGGAGAGACGAAAGAGTCATATACGTAAAAAGACGAAATGAAATGATTGAGATGTCACACGAACACACTTACTTATTGTACGGGACGCACTTCGTTCACTACTCAGGACGAGACGCCAAAACGTCACGGAGGATTACTGACTCATTCACAGTCAGCGAGTCAGCACGGGCTGAGAAACACTGGGGCACCTGACGTCGGGAGACAGGTACTCTAAAAGGTCCGTTCCTATGACCTCACTCAACGGTAAAGGAAGAGGTCCCCTAGAAGGGTTGGGTTCTTAACTTGGGCCCAGAAGACGTGACGTCCGTCTAAGAAGTGGTTGACTCGATGTTCCCTTCGGGAGGATTACTGACTTCCGTCAGGGTTTTTCCCCTCGGAACAACCCCCAAATATGTCTGGACGGTTACGGTTCTCTGGGGGTTGTAGGGACACGTCCCTCGTCGGTCTTTACCCGTTTCGTTCACCTGAAAGGAAAGAACCAGTAGAAAAGGACCAGAGAAACCGGTAAAGTATTAACACACCCCTTAATCTTCATGATTAGTTTAGGCAGTCTAGTATCTAAAGACTCCTTGAACACTAGGTACGGTAATGACACATGAAAAAGAATCTGGAGTTCGAACCTTGTCAGTACACTGTGGGTCTGAACGATCCTCGTACAAACCCTTACTCCACCATAAGATCGAAGTCGTCGTAAAGAGAACCGACGGATGGAGTCCCCGGTCGCTGGACTTTCACTCAGGAACAGTATCGACACGGAGGTTTGATATACCTACCTACGTGGCGATCTCTCGTACTTCAAAGATTCTTGTATGCACCTCTTAAGGTCTAACCTTCATGTCGACCGAAGAAGGGAACCACCACGACAATCACCTAGTCTCCTCCGAGAGACCACCGTAAACAGAGTTGAGGAATCTATTAGGAAAACACCTTAGACACCTTTACTTGACTTTCCTAACCGTGATTATCAAACTCCTACTTTTTAGTGAAAAAGGAGGTACCTACTGGGAAGTGATTAAGAAAACGATAGTGTATATGACCACACCGTTGAGAGTCTCTTCCCTATAGAACCAACAACAAGTAGAGAAATACTGAGGGGTAAAGATGACACCAGTCATGACTCATGGGTCATGACTCATGGGACTCATGGGTCATGGGACTCATGGGTCATGAGTCCTTACAAGTGTCTGTGTGTATTTCTACCTACGAAGGGGATCATCCGGACCGAATCCTTTGTAAAGACCCTTTCGATGAGACAATGTGAGACCCACCGTAGTCTCTTTTCTTGTTTAGTTTAACTTCCAAAACCACCATACTTTGATTTAGTTAACCCCTACGGTAGTCCAGATGGAGACCACGTAGAGGTGGGACGGAGCTACCATCTTGACTCTCCCTGTTCATTCCGCGGACGTAGCCATTCCCTGTCTGATTCGGGTTGGTCCCTCCTTTCGAAGTCACCTTTCAGACAGAGGTGGCGGTACATCTCGTCCCTCCCTGCGGAGGCCACCTTTCTTCGGTGTCGACACCTACGGTGAAAAAACAGAGAATGTCTACCCTCGATTATCAAAGTCTTGGTGAGAAAATGTTACATAATTTTTTTTTTTTTGACCCTGTTCAAACTAGGGGTCTTAAATTTTTCTGTGTGGACTAGAAGACACTATGACTTACCGGTGCTATAGGAAACCTTCTACCCCTTACGACTGGGCAACTTCCTAGAGTCAATAATGACGAAATGTTGATCTGGTCAAGACATCTTTTGTTCTCTTTACCCATGTTTACGGTATACACAACGAGAAATAAAGAGACACTCTGTACGTTCTGAATACAGAAATCCTACGTGTAAACCCACACTTTGGAAGTCGTCGGAGGACAAGAGAATGAAACGGGGACATAGACCCCGAGGGTTGACTTGTCTGACTCTTATTCCCGTGGGAAGGTCCTCCCCAACGGAGTCAGAGTCATCTTTATAATACCAGCTCTGATAGCTCTCCTAGGTCTTTAATGTGTCTCTGAAATGTCATGATTGAAATGGAATACTGGAATGAACCTCTCTATGAATGAACCCTGTCTGTAACTGAGAACTGAGCTTTTGAACTCAAAACCCTCTTCGATGATGAAAACCTCTACTTACCGAACTTGCACTCTATTCCCCTTTCTCCTTTGTGTTTTATCAGGAGGAGGGATGACCCTCGGTTCGTCAAGGATATTGTCTCGGTTAAACAGTCCACATCAGAACTTCCTGAGTGCACTCACGTGTAGGACTCTGAAATCTGATACGATTCAACCAATTGTATCTTGTCCCTCTCTTCTTTGAGGACCATTTACGGATCCATCTGATGTACTCCGAGAGACGTTCAAATGACTACAACTAGGACTTTCAAGTCTCCCTCTTTACTAGAATTTTCTATCTAGTGAGTCAACCGAGGTTTATGAACGACATGTAATGTTTTTGTTCTCAAACCTGGTTTAGTCAGAAATTTTTTTGACAATATCGACCTGGTCTGTCATATAATACCATCTCTTTTGTTCCTCCTTTTTTCTTGGTCTGTTTTCTGATTTCGGGGTTGTTACTGTCAATTTAGACTAGACTTTGTCGGACTCCTTTTTACAGGTCTCCTTGGGTCAACTTTTCCCTACCTGAACAATAATGACACCTTTACACCCCGTAGAGTTCGTTCTAACGGGAGTCCGTAGATATTCGACGGGGACCGAGGTACAGTTCAGACGTTTCGTGGTATGACCTCTTCTCGGACGGGAGGTTCCACATCCGGGGTTTCCACCTTAGAGTTCTGTTAACCCTGACTTCCACGGGTCCCCAGGGGTGTGTTCGGGAATGAGATTATTGTGGACTCCTTGAGGTCCATAATTATTGACACCTCCCGGATAGTCCCGGGGTAGTTAAAAGAAAACCTGTGACCCCGTTGAAAGACGAGTGATTTCGGGGACCAGACGAAAGGAGGACTAGGTGATGGTATTACTCCGACAGACCTGTTGGGTTTACGATAATAAAGTCAGTAGGAAATTGGACTTTAACCCTGAGACACGATAAAAGAGTTCAAAGATTGGAACGATCTCAGAGGGAGTGGGGAAGACCCATCCCTATATGTCTCGTTCCAGGTCCGGAGACAAAAGTATTTATACCTTGGACGAGAAAATTAACTTGTTTTAAATTTAGGATTTCACACCCGACTACCTTTTTGACACTCAGTTCGTGTTTTATGACAAAGACAACAGTAGTTCGAGTTACTAGGAGTGAATAAAAGTGTAATTTTCGTCATAGGTAATTTCGGACTTCACAATTCCTTTCCAATTTTGGTTAGTAACTTTTAAATTTCCTTGTCCCCAATAATTAAGGGACATTGTCAG
Organism: Capra ibex; assembly: GCA_006410555.1. Lineage (NCBI taxonomy): Eukaryota > Metazoa > Chordata > Mammalia > Artiodactyla > Bovidae > Capra > Capra ibex. The sequence continues at coordinate 24,935,343 of SJYO01038709.1, forward strand.
GTATGTTGTGAGGATAAACACCACATTTTTTCAGTTTACTATTCACCTCTGAACAAGTTCTATATGTTTATTATTCACAGATTAGGAATATGAAATAACGGACTTTAAGGATTTGTTCGGTTTATAAAAAGTTAGTAAATAAACTTCCTACGAAAGATCTCAATTTGGATATAATCTAGTAGGAGATGGATACTAAAATTTTGTTAACTCTCCTAAGAACCCGTAATGTCTGATAACGGCGGCGTAAACCTAAGGTCCAATATCCCTGAACAGGTCGGAAATATATTTGGATATTGACTCTGAGTCGTCCACGTTTGGGTGATCGACCAAACCAGGGGTCTCTGAGTTTTCCGAAAATTCCGAGAAGTTTGACGAGAGAACGTCCGAGGGTGAGACTCGAACGGGTGTCCTACTCAAACAAACAATGACCTTTTTTTTTGTTGTTGTTGTTGTTGTCCGATACCGGTGGAACGAATTCCCACTAACAATGATAACAAAACGATTACGAATTTCGAGTATTCAAATGATTACCCGTTTTAAAATGACATGACTGAAGAGAACTACATTCACCCTAGAATTTGAGATTTCAAGTCTCGTTTCTACGAGGTGAAAATTTCGACGATATTAAGTTCTCCATAACTTTCGAGATCCTTATCTTATAGTGAATGTGACAAAGACTTTTGGGGTTAGAAGTCTTTTTCAACTTTTCCGATTACTGTAATAATTTTCTGTCGACACATTCGATTAAGTCCTTTGTGTTCTGTCAAATTTCGAAATGGATATCGAAATTACTCCCGAACTTGATGGGGATTCTTCTTCCCTGACAGGATTTTGGAATCTTGAGTGATAAACTCAGTCGAAAGTCGAAAAGTTGGAGGAGTAGTTAACTTCCGAAGGGTACCACCCAAAGAGGTGAAGTTCCTTTCCTGAAAGAAGTCGAGACGCTTATGGAAATGGTTGTTGTTAGTATGCACTGTGGAGAAGAACTAGACTACTGTAGATTGTTAGAATTCTACCTGACTACATTGATACCTGTATTTCATTGAAAATTAAAACTAATCCAAAAGTCAAGTCAAGTCAAGTCAGCGAGTCAACACAGGCTGAGAAACGCTGGGGTACTTAGCGTCGTGCGGTCCGGAGGGACAGGTAGTGGTTGAGGGCTTCAAGTGAGTCTAAGTGAAGGTAGATCAGTCACTACGGTAGGTCTGTAGAGTAGGAGACAGCAGGGGAAGAGGAGGACGGGGGTTAGGGAGGGTTGTGGTTCCAGAAAAGGTTACTCAGTTGAGAAGCGTACTCCACCAGTTTCATGACCTCAAAGTTGAAATCGTAGTAAGGACAAAATTGAACTAAATTACTGATAAAGTGGAATGTAGACATTGATATATTACCCCAAACAAAGATTGACACACTTCCGAAAATCCAATGTTTACCAACAGGTCCGAGGATGCTCACAGTATCGGAAGAGGTTGATAATGAACCCCGAAGACCTAGTCTTTGGGAGTTATACTCCAAATCCTCTTGTACGACGGAGTTGTTAAAACCCTACTACGGGAAGTTGTCGTCCTTCATCAATACCTTACTCTTGCTAGGGGGAAAGGGAAAAGTTGTATTAAGAGGATTTTCTTTTCCCTCTTTACTCTCTCAGTCAAGGATCCGTCCAACTATTCTTCAGGTCCCAGGAGTTCCTCTTTCCCCAGACCCCAAGAACTCCTCCTCTATCCCCAGACCTTAAGAGTTCCTCCTCCTTTCCCGTTTGTAGACAAAAAAAAGGGGAGATGTAAGGAATCAGAATCAGTGCATTTTACAACAAAAGAAATTCGGGCCTTGTCTACTAATGTATTGTTTATTGAGTCAAACTTGAGACATGATGCCTAATATATTGTTGTTGCCTAGGACGAACTCCTGTCAAAGAGGAGGACTCTTGGAAGACCGATTAGGACAATAGAATTTTACATTTAATACTCTCACCTAGATCATTCTAGAAATGTTGAAACTCTGTAAGAAAACTAAATAACATTATTAATTAAATTTTCATATATTGAGGGAACGATTGTGATCACTTCCCCCGTGAGAGACAAGGGGAAGACTACAGATACAGTCTTCGAAAGAGACAGGGAAAAATATGAAATTATTTTGAGACGATATGTTTTCTTTTTCGTAGTTAAGAAGCCGTGAGTCGATATACCAGGTTGACAGTGTAGGTATGTACTGATGACCTTTTTGGTATCGGAACTGATCTACCTGACAACAACCGTTTCATTACAGAGACGAAAAATTATACGACACATCCAACTAGTATCGAAAAGAAGGTTCCTCGTTCGTAGAAAATTAGAGTACCGAAGTCAGTGGTAGACGTCACTGAAAGCTCGGCAGTGACAAAAGCAAGAGAGGGGTAGATAAAGGGTAAGTTCATGTTACGGTTCTATTACTGTTAGGACCCATCGTCTAGTTCCATCCCGAACCTTAGAAGGACCAGGAGTCCTTTAGCAATAAAGACTCAGAAAGAGAACAGAAACGGGGAGGAATTGCTGAAATAGAGTGAAAGGAGTAGGTATTTTACCCAACAACATTCCAAATTGACCTTAGTACGTACATTTTACGACTCCTGCCACGGACCATGGTCTTTTCGGAAGTGTAATACAAACGGGAAGAGATGACGAGGTAAGGTCCCTAAGTAAACTCCACGACCTCCTCCTGTAGGGCTAGACGGTAGGAGGGTCAGGGGCTCGACTTGTCGCGTGGGCCCTTCGACTACCCTTTTATGGCGCGTCACGTATTCCGGTTGTCCCTCACCACCGGGGCCCCTACCTGAGAACCCCCGGGACCTAGTGGAAACACGGGACCGCAGGTGGGAGGGGTCTAAACTCGGCGTCTGGAGGCCCGCCCTTGCCCCCGCCACGCGAGGTCGGGGCGGCCGCGCATCCGCCCGCCCGCCCGCCCCGAGGCGCTGGGCTTCGGGACCCGGCGGTTATATCCGCGAGCCGCCTCCGCGATCACGCGCCCCCGTCGCGACGCCCGCCCCCGGCTCTAGGTCTGTGGCTTCGTCGACCGTGGGCCCACCGGGCCTCTCCCCGCTCGTTGTACTCGTCGTTTACGCTGCACCAGCACCACCCCCCGCCGTAGAGTCCAGTCACCGCCGACGCGCGGGAGAAAGGGGGAGGGGCCCGAGGCTGTTCACCGGCGAGGCCCTCCGTGCGCCCCGCCGGCACGCCGCCCCCCAGGAGGCCTCGGGGATCTGAGAGGCACGCGTCCTCCCCTAGATCTCCCAGGGTTCGCAGCGTGTGTCTTAGGAGGGAGTGCCCCTCTTCCTAAACCACCGGGGGAGGGGAGGGGCCTGTCTTCGGCCTCCTACAGAAAACTTCCAGACCCCGATCTGAAACTTGAAGACGGGGCCTGTCGACGGTTCGGACTCTGACGACCTTAAAAGTTTCGCGGCCCCCCGCCCCTCTCTCCCACCACCACCACTCTTTTGCCCGTCCCCTCTCTGAGTGACGACGACGATTCAGTGAAGTCAGCACAAGCTGAGACACACTGGGGTATCTGCCGTCGGGTGGTCCGAGGGGGCAGGGACCCTGTGATCCCCCACCGTATTTCCAGTCAGCGAACGGGGTTCGTTTCTAGTCAGGAAAACGAGGTCGGGCTGGACCTGTGAAATGTGGGAGTGGGCCTCGTCCGTACCTGGTGCTGCACAACAATAAGACCTTGGTCCTTTTGCTGGAACTTGAAGAAGACCAAGTTTTTCTTCCCTAACCTGGGACCCCATAGCTGGGAAAACTGGGGCTAAGAAAGACTAATGTGCTAACGGTACCCAGATGGACACCGACGTCCCGGAAGAACAGTTTACGGAAGAACAGCTTACAAAGGAGAGGAAGACGGGGAAGAAGAGGAGGGGGGTGGGGGTGTGAGTCACCTCCCACCGGTTTTCCGAATCTTTCCTACCCCCTGTCTTTCATGGGAGTATCTGTGCTCCTTCCCTTCACCCTGACCCGGAGCTCTTTGTCTGCGGTCTTCTACCTACCCCAGTCGACCCCTTGGGTGGAAGACTTCTCTCAGTCCGTCTAGGATACCCCTCCCCAGTCACCTTATAATTCACTACGAAGGTCTTGTCGGACAGAGTGTCTGGGGACTCTTACGAAACCAGGCTGGGGGTCCTGGAGGACCATGAACTCGTTATTACTCCTGTGGAGGTTTTAGGTGGTGACACAACTGATTCTGCGCGGGATTGGTCTGTAGTCCTCGGCCGGAGGTTGAACGAGGGACTCCCCACCCGTCCAGTCTCCGGGAGCCTAAGAGAACACCGTCCACTTCTTTCGTTCCACGACCTACAACCTACGGTACGGAGGTAAGGTCGAAAGGAGTGGAAACTCAGTCTGGAGTCCGATAGGGAAGACAAAAGGCCCAGGGGGTGGGCGAGGGGCCCGAGTGGGTACGGTCCGAGACACGTGTTCCGATGTCTACGAAATTCATGTTGTCGTACGACACCACCCGAAACCGATATATCTAAGGTAAAAGTAAGTCATAAAATCTGTAGTAGAGAGGATCTCCTTGAGCCACACACAGGTACGACGGAACGTGTCGTGAGGGTAGAATATCTTCTCCTTTGGAGAGAAAGATCTGGAAGTTTCAGGAAAAGAATGGGTTTGATACAGATTGCACAAGGTTAAAAAGTAAAGGGGGAAATAAAACAAAAAAAAGACTAAGTAAGAAGTTTGGAAGTGAGAGTGAGTTTAATAAGTACATTCTGAGTATGACCTTTCTATCTATTCCCAAATCGATAAAAAATGTCGTCACCACTTAGAGACGAAAACTGAGGGTTTGAGAGGTTTGTTCCCCGACCACTCATCTAGACGGAAAAGAGTTCTTACAGTGTACCTTATTCGTAATAAGATTTTTGACTCTTTCGTCCCAAGGTTCCGGAATGAGTTAACGAAATAGACGAAACACTCCTATTGTGGTTGATCAGTATCGATCTAACGTTGTAGTAAGATTTTCCATCTACTTCGTTACACACACTTTTACCGAAACGTTTCAGACTACATACATACTGTGTTCTCTAATGTTCTCAAAACGAGTAAATAAGTTTGTCATGTGTAATCCCGTCCGACACCAACTACTACGTTTTGATCTAGTGTAAAAACAACAGGGCCTTCTAAATAGTCAGATCCTTTTCTCTACGCCATAGGTCTGTTTCTGTTATGTTCCATCTTTCACCATCCACGGTGTTCTCTCCAGGTAAGTAATCAAGTAATAGGTAAGTAAGTTCCTTGTAAACGAAGGACAGGGCGTAGGATAGGGTTTCCCTTCCTTTCTACTTAATCAGTCTCGGTAACGGGGACCCCATGAGTGTTCGACTACACCCTCCGTCTCAGCACTTGCTCACTATGATTACTGGATGCTATATATGGAAAAGTATCCTGGAGGATGTCTTCCAATATCCTTTCCACTTACAACTGGAGATCCACTTACAACTTGAGACGGACTCTTATAGGTTCGTCTAAAGTGTTCCTACCACTTCATCTAGAATTCCTTAACTATACTTAAGTGGTCCTCTGACCTACTTCTTTCATAGACTTCGATTTCTTATCGAATTTAGTGTTTATACACTCTATAAGAGTACGAATCCTTTCTATTCTTGAAATCGTGTCCCTGAAGGAACCACAAAGTTACCAAATTCTGAACAGGAAGGTTACGTCCCCCAACGTCCAAGTTAGGAACTAGCCCCTCGATTCTAGGATGTACGGAGTTCCGTTTTTTTGGGTTTTGTATTTTGTCTTCGTTACAACATTGTGTAAGTTAATTCTGAAATTTTTACCAGGTGTCCTTTTTAAGAAATCTTTTTTATTTTTTTTCTTGAAGTCACACCTCTTAACTCCCCCTGAACACCCTCTGGTTCGATGTTTCCACCCAACCCTACTCAACATCGGAACATACAGTAGTGGGTTTCTAAATCGAGGGACCACCGAGTCTACCGTGTCTTAGGTGGATGTTACGTCCTCTGGGTCCAAGTTAGGGACCCAGTCCTTCTAAGGGACCTCTTCCCTTACCGAAGGGTGAGATCATAAGAATGAATCCTTTAGGGTACCTGTCTCCTCGGACCGCCCGATGTCACGTAAACCTGTGTTTCTCAATCTGTCCTGACTCACCGATTAAAACCCCCGAAGGGTCCACCGCGATCACCATTTCTTGGGTGGACGGTTACGTCCTCTGTATTCTCTACGTCTAAGCTAGGGACCCAGTCCTTCTAGAAGACCTCCTCTCGTACCGTTGGGTGAGGTCGTAAGAACGGACCTCTTAGGGTACCTGTCTCCTATCCCAGTGTTTCTCAGTCTGTACTGACTCACTGAATCGTGTGTGCACCAGTTACTTATCGGTGATTACTTAAAAGTAAGTGTTTCACTATACAGTTCACTGTCCTTATACTACATGTTTTTCTCCTTACACGTCTTCTCGTCCAAACCCCTTTCTACCTCGTAGATCTTAACTTCCACGACTATCTTGTGGGTCCCTCTCTACAGATCGTCGACGCTCACGTTTCTTGTCCAACCCGACTGTCTAAACACACTGTCTCTGCAAAATCAACTTCGGGGACTTCAGACACTTTACTGGGTTTGGTTCTCAACTCTCTCTTCTCTCCTACGGATCCTGTCTTGACCAACTCCCCCACGAGTGGAGGAGGTGACCCTCCTTCTATAAAGTCAGATATCAAACTACTCTCTCTACTCCTTTGACTCTTTGACTTTTTGTGAACGACGACGATTCAGCGAAGTCAGCACAGGTTGAGACACGCTGGGGTATCTGCCGTTGGGTGGCCCGAGGGGGCAGGGACCCTAAGAGGCCCGTTCTTGTGACCTCACCCGACGGTAAAGGAAGAGGTTACGTACTTTCACTTCACTTTCACTTCAGCGAGTCAGCACAGGTTGAGACTCGCTGGGGTACCTGACGTCGGATGGTCCGAGGAGGTAGGTACCCTAAAATGTCCGTTCTCATGACCTCACCCAACGGTAACGGAAGAGGTCTTTTTGTGAACCAATTAGAGTTTAGAATCGAGTATACAGTAAATGGCCCCCGTCGGAAGGGTTTAGGGAGGTTTACCCAACTCTACGGAAACAAATTGAGAGGAGACGGCAGAACAAGAAAAGGAACTCAAAAATTAACAAGTGTAAAATCACAGTAAAGAACAAGTTAGGAAAAGAGGTGATGTGACATCCGGGGACCTCGGGACCCTTCACAAAGATACAGAGGACCTCTTGGGGGTTTGAGGTCGAGGTCTCGAGACGGACCGGATCAATCGTGAGTTATTTACACAATTTACTTGTTTGAAATTGTAATAGGGGTGTTTTGTCGTCAACTAACGTAGACTTTAAGTGTAGGTGAATGAGGACTGGGAAAACGTACAGGACGGTTTAGAATAACTCATTCCCTTTTTACCATTTTAGTCTTAAAATCCTAATCAACCACTGACTGCGTCAATTGAAACAATTAATAATTTGAACCCGGTAAGACCATCAAGAGACTATCAAAAGCTTCGACAGTCGTTTAAAATTAGTGAGGGAAACCGATTTCATCTCTACCTGACCCCCATGCCTACCAATTACATATTGGAAAAAAAAAAAAAAATCACAAACTTTTTAAGGTTCCGCTGACATCTTGTCGAAAAACAAAACCCTTTACGCACACCGTATATTTGCGCGTGGACGACTGTAGAGAAAGTGGGTTCCTCGTCCAGTAGAGACCCCTGAACCGTCTCATTACCGTAAAGGGTGTACCTCGACCTGTTGTCGTATGCCGAAGACAAGGCTCAGAGCTAAAATTACAAACCAAACCATCTTGGTACCTTTGATAGAAAACGTTAAGACTTACCGAGAACGAGTTCGGAGTTTTATTTTCGATTTTTTCCCTTTGAACTTTGTCTTTCCTCTAAAAAAAGGGGTCCGAACTCTCTTCACTAGACCGGTAGACTCCCACCGTCTGTGACCGGACTGTCGGAACTTCTCAGTTTCAGTCGGAAGGTTCACCATTAGTTGTGGACCTTCCACTAGACAGGTCGGTCTTCCCGGTCCCCCGTTCGGACGACGTCCGACCTCCCTGACCGGATCCGTCCCACGTAGTCTCTCCCGGGTGTCCCCTAGTACTCAACTCCCTAGACTATCCGTCTAATCCGGACACACAATTACCGTTTCGGGGGCGGAGTGGAAATTACTTCTTTCTACCTCTTGAAGGGACCTGCGGATATTGGGTGGACTTACAAGATTCTTTACCATTAACCTACCTTCACGAACCTTTACACATATAGGGTTTCTGTCCGATCTTTCTCCGTCATACGTTACAATTTTCTCGTATCCAGTCTGCAGTTTGTCTGAGCAATACTTAAGACAAAGGATATGAATCGATAACACAGTGGAATTTTAAAGGGAGTGGAGAGACAAGAAGTCGACGGAAAATTTTACTCTAAGGGTCGCGGCAATAACCGGCTCTCGAACAACGATCCTTATCTTTCTTACACGTATTTCCTGACATGTGTTCTCCGGTAATACCGCTGTCGAACATAATTTTTCTGTTGAACAGAAAAACTTTTTCTGTAGGAAAAAAATCGAAGATCCCAAAAAATTAGACACCCTCGTCTTCGTCCGTAGAAACATTAGTGCAGAAGGAGAAATGGCTGGTCAGTAAAAAGAACGAAACTCCGTAAATATTCGTAAATATACCTACGACACTGATGTCCTAGGTATGTCCGCAGTAAGGCTGGAGTAGGACGGGGTGGGGGTAGGGAAGTCAGGGAGGTTACTCCTCGACTCTTGAGTCCGAATAGGACCCGAAGTCTCGGTGGTTTGGGTAACACAAGGAATAGTCTTCTTTAAAAGTTTCGGGAGCTATACATAAAGTAGTGATGGGGTCGGACCGACGATAAGGGAAAGACTAGACCAGAAGTAAAGTCGGTGGACTGTGGGTAGAATTAATATTCTTTATTATTTACCCTAATAATAAATAGAGCTTATTACAATTAATAAATTATTATTATCTTCTCAGTCGTAAAACTCACGACAGACATACAATTTAACTCATTGTCACTCCACTAGAATTATAATCGTAGACGGTCCGTGGTTTACTTAAGTTTGAGAATCACATCTTTAGACAAGACACAAATCTTAGAGACTGTATAAATGGAGAATTGATATATGTTTTTAATTAATCTTAAAGTCTAAAAAGAAAGTCAAATCGACGATGCAAAGAATGTAGTAGACACAACCATTTAGTATATGTTCGGTTCTTTCATCCCGACACTTTGTGTCGGGACAATATTTTGTTATAAGGTACTCACACACACACACACACACACACACACACACAACCGTGTACATGTACGTATCGGTGATTCGGTGAACGGTGGAGGAGGTCCTCCTCCTTGAGTAAGATTTTCAATCAAACAGGGTCCACGATTCTGATATGTATATTACCGATAGTTTAGGTTTCTACTTTGATTTTAATCACACTCAAGGTTTAGTCTCACTGTACGATGACATATGTAAAGTAAACAGGGTCCACAGGGTCCACTGTAATATGATACTGGAACAGTGGACATTATTAAGTTATAATGGATTAAGATTTACAATAAATTTTACGTCTTCAAAATTAAGTCACATGTAGTCAATTCCCGTACACGTATATCTGAAACTTAGAACTGTTCTTATTTCTTTACATGTTTGTAATCTTAAGCCACTATCGTTGTAAACAACAGTAATGACTATAGACCACTTTACGAACTATGACCTTGTAAAATAACTGAAATAACACAGTGATCTTGTACTTTTACGGTGACTTCGGGTTTTATAATCTCTTTATTCAATCTTTGATTTAATAGAGTAGTTCGAGTGTCCCATTTAAACTCAGTCTCGGGTAGACATATAAATAACTGTTTTTACATATTTAGTAATTTCGTCAACTAAATAGAAAGTAGAAACCTAGACTACCGGTAATATGTATATCAGAACTGAAGGGACCACCGAGTCTGCCATTTCTCAGACAGATGTTACGGGCCCCTCTGGGCCCAAGCTCGGGACCCAACCTTTCTAGGGGACCTCTTCTTTTACCGTTAGGTGAGGTCATGATAACGGACCTTTTAGGGTACCTGTCTCCTCGGACCATCCGATGTCAGATACCCCAGTGTTTCTCAGTCTGTGTTGACTCGTTGAAGTGAAAGTGAAGTATGTATATCAGAATCGTCACAAGGTACACACACAGATAATGACCTAGAGTGAATGGTACAAATTCAATGAACAAATTCGTAGGCACTTGCAAGTGGACTAGTATCCGACGAGTTTTAGTTTCTGAAACATGTTACATAGAGGGATAGAGACCACAAATCGTTTCTTGGGTCGAGTGGAATCGGAGGTCTTTAACTTAATTTAACTATCTTAGGGAACTAGTTCTAACACCCAGAAGAGTCCGAAACCCGAGTCTCTTCCATTCGGAATGTTGGTCTCTAGATAACCTTCCTACCCTGATTGAAAAATGAAGGACCTCCTTCGTCCTATTGTGTCTTCAATTTACGTTTTTGGGATCCTCGGATTGTCAACCCAAATCTAGGATGGACACAGGGATTGACATATCGAAGCCAATCAATGGATGAAGGAGTCGGAGGTCTATGAGTGAATAATTCACCTCACTACAAGGACCCTACGAGTTAGTCACAATTGAGACGATAAAAATATTCAGTCGTCCGTCCCGAATTGACTCCCCTAGAACCTTTACATGTTCTAACTTATGTGAAGATCCAGGGGTCTTGGCTCGGTTTACCTCTCCGGTATAAGTCCTACTCCCAAAAACAGGGGTATTATCTTGTGAAACCTTTAAAGGAGTACACTTTTATGTCGTAATAGTAAAACGTTCCCGGGGTTCGAAGAACCCGAATCGAAAAATTCCTGCAGAGGTCATCGAGACGGACGTTACATTCTCTGGGACCAAACTAAGGACCCAGTCCTTCTAGGGGACCTCTTCCCTATGCGATGGGTGAGGTCATAAAACCCCGAAGGGACCGCCGAGTCGACCATTTCTTACACGGACGTTACACCCTCTGGACCCAAGTTAGGGACCCAACTCTTCTAGGGGACCTCTTCCCTCACCTCTTCCGTTACCGTTGGGTGAGGTCATGAGAACGGACCTTTTAGGGTACCTACCTCCTCCAACCATCCGATGTCAGGTACCCCAGAGCTTCTCAGCCTGTGTTGACTCGCTGAAGTGAAAGTTAAAAGTGAAAGTACGTACCCTCTTCCTTTACCGTTGGGTAAGGTCACAAGAACGGACTTCTTAGGGTCCCTGTCTCCTCGGACCACCCGACGACAGATACCCCAACGTGTCTCAGTCTGTGCTGACTTCGGTGAATCGGTGGTGGACCTCTTCCCTTACCGATGGGTTAGGTCATAAGACCGGACCTCTTAAGGTACCTGATAAGGTACCCCAGTGTTTCTCAACCTGTTCTGACTCACTGAAAGTGACTGATCTTTAGTCATTAAGGGAACTATTACCATATTTAAAAAAAGGACTGAAACTGGTAGGTTTAGGGTATTTAAAGAAGACTCGATTTTTATACAAGATTCCTTAAGGGACCACCAGGTCACCAATCCTGACACACGAAAACGAAGCCTCCCCGTACCGAGGTTAGGGACCATCCCCTTGTCTTTAGGACGTACGGTACACCACGTCTTTTTTTTTTAAAAACGAGATTATCTCAGTAACTATTGACTTCTACCTTCGTAGAAATCAAAATAGATGATCACTGTCGTGGACCAAAAGGTCACTTATTTCAGGGACAAGACCTCCTACTTGGGAGTCGAAATCCTCTTTCCCGTCAACCTTGTTCTTGGACTGGTTTACTACGATACACCTTCTATTTTTACTGATTGTAAAACTTACGTGACAAAAATGAAAGTTCAAATGTTTTGTCTAGGTACAAGTCCGAGAAACCAATTGAGTCATTTGTTTCATGATGTCTTTTACTTCTACACATTCGGTACTAGAGTTCAGCAGTAGACAGTCAAATGAATTCCCTCTATGTCTTTCAGAAGACATTCTTGTTCGAGAATGAGAGTCTTTTGAATTTTACGTTAACGTCTGTGTTCGGGTCGTGTATGTCCGTTATTATTTACTGATCTTCATTATTTATTAACTCAAGACATGACACCCTGGGTTCATTTAGTATCTTCTGGGGTCCTTAACCTCTTCAAGAAGAATCTCCACACTTTAACCTTGTCAAGGACTTCTTGTCAGTTCCAAACCCCAACCATCTCTTTCTCTCCGAAATTTCTACCCTCCTTATTATATTTAGTATTCCGGTATCCGAGGTCAAATGTCCACTATAAAGGTAAATATTCTTCCATTTTTCACATTATTCAGATTCTATCATTCGATACCTCTATACCCATTATTTAAACCTTCCTCCTCCCGTCCTAGTTCGTTACTTTACAACTTTTCGTTTCACTCAAACAATGCAAAAAGTCACCAACCTTGATTCCTTCGTAACTGTCAAAAACGATTTTTCTATTCTACCCGTCAACACTTTCTCCCGTCGGTTTCTTTGGTTCTCTACCCATCATTAAGTCCTTATCCAACTCTCCACTAATCGACTAATATTACTTAACTCAATAGGACTTCGAGTTTCGTCTAACGTTCTCTTTCACTCCCCTCCGTTCTTACCCTTCTTCAAGCAGACAAAATGACTCTTTTGTGGATCTTTTCTCCATAGTGTTTTTAATTAATCATAAAAGGGGGACTTCAAAGTATCAACTTTACCTTCCTGAACTAACATAAATTTTAAAAGGAAAAAACTTTTTTATTCTTGTTTCTCTAAAAGAGGGATTCCCAACACTGGGTCGAATGATTTACTGTTTGTGTGTAGAACTCGTTAGAGTTTGTGTTTCACTTATCAAGTAAGATAAAACATTACATTCTCAAAAGTAACTTTGGACAACAAAACACTCTCTCCCGTTTTAGTCTTTCGCTCCAGTTTCAAACTGGAAAGTTTACAATCAATACAATGGTCTCAGAGACAAATTACCGTAGAATTTACAGTATAAGACCAATTAAAGGTATAATTCAGTCTTCAAATGTAAGAACTAGAATACAATCAGTAGACAATGGACCCAGTGAAAGTGAGACCTGAGTAGTAGTCGTAGTTGTAAATTAGATTTTTTTACTACGTTTACTTGTATAAATATTTCGTCTTCGTCTGAGGGTTTGAATCTCTTCCTTTGATCACCGCGATCACCACTTCTTAGGCGGACGGTTACGTCCTCTGTGTTCTCTTTTTCCAAACTGGGGATCCAGCCCTTCTAAGGGACCTTATCCATTACCGTTGAGTGAGGTCACTATAAGGTATCTGTCTCCTCGGACCACCCGATGTCAGGCACCCCGGTGTTTCTCAACCTGTGCTGACTCACTGATTTGTGTGTACCCCCTCTTCCGACCCTCTTTCCCTATCAATCCCTCAAACCCTAACTGTACATGTATGACGAAAATTATATATATTACTGAACATACAAGTAAGTAAAACTCTTCGTAGGTAAACGTGGAACATGGAGTTCGTCAGAATTTTTGAACAATATTTGAATTTTTTTTTTGTGCAAACAGTCTTAACGTGTTACGACGTTCACAGGAAGATCCATAAATCAAAATAAACGAGAGGAAGGTTGGATTTATCGGGGGGGAGGAAAATTAAATAGAGCGTCTGTAAAGGTTACTAAGTAAATATCACTTAAACCTTAGGACTGGAGTAGAAAACACACACACACACACACAAAAAAAAAAATTAAGGACACTAGGGTCAGCACAAAGACCCTTTTTTAACACAGAAATATTAGTACAAATTAAGATAGAATGAAAAACCCAATAAAAGGTCAAAAAATGTAATTTCGTTGAAACCTTTTTAAAACAATAGGTTGTGTCGGGGGAAAGTCTATTGAAACCCATTTCTCAATTAATAGTTTAATTACTGGTTTCAAGGGAGCTTTTAAAAATCTTTCTGTCCGGTGACTACATTTACTTTCTACGTTAGTGTAAGGAAGAACCAATAAATGTCGAATTCCTCAAAAAAACCTCTCCATTCTTACAGAAAATTATTACACTCAACTCCTTATTATGTATGAATAACACTTTTACACATTTAATGTCTTTCCTCGTCTTTCTTTTGTTTTTATCAGATATTAACTACGGATGGTTTTTTCGGTGACAATGTCAACAGTGGACATAAAAGACAAACGTTTAGTAGATGACCTAAATGGTATGAGTGACCATCAGGAAAATTGTGTTTATTGTTGTATAATACTTACAAATTGGTACAGAAGTTAAGAGAAGATATGTTATAATTATTGAAATATAATCTAACATAAATAAATGGTTAGAAGCTAACGACTTGTAAACACAACAAAGGTTTAAAGATAAAATTTGTTTCAATAACACTTATAGGAACATGGATTTGGAATCACGTAGTAAGACTAATGAAGAAATCCTTTAAGGATCTGTATTCACAATCCTTAGTAAAATTCCGTAAACCATTACTAGTGTTCTAACAATGAGGTTCTTTCAAAACAGTTAAATTCCATTTTAAAATTATTACCCGAAGAATCAATAAAGAGATCCTTCGGTCATAAAAAGGTAGAAACTGTGTTGTGTTTCTTTTGGTCCCTAGAAGTGGTCAAGTCTCAACATTAAATTACTTCAACATCCATGATCCAAAACATTTACAAGAAATCAAAGTATTTTAAAGTCACCACCGTACATTAAGAACGAGAAGAACGAGAGATATTGTACGTCCGTTTGGTGAAAACGTTACTTACGAAATACGGATGGTGACAAATGATCCATAAATATATAATATGTCACGAATTTTAAAAAAACTTATGGTAATAGGACACGAAGATCTTCAAACTATAGTAATTAATTTAATAAGACACACAAAGTCGTGTTTTTTCTTTTTTCTTATCAGGACACCGTTTGGTAAAAGATACTAATAAAAACGGGTAGATCTATTCTTTAATTATAACGGACCCAGGTTCCAGATAACATTTTCGATTAGTTTGTCGACAAAGTACAAAATGTAAAATTAAAGGAAAGGTCAAACGTAAGTTTAGGACACTATCTAAAACCAAACAAATCCTCAGGATATTCTATGTCAACCGACAAAGCCTTATCGGGAAAATACGATACGAACAATTTTAATTTATCGGGAACAATTCATCACTACTATTTGTGGGTATTTGCGTATTTGAGTCTACTCAATAGGAGTAAAGTAGTTTGCACACAATAAAACAACAAAGACGTCCCCTCTTTTTTCTTCAGCAAACAATTAAGCAACTAAGTAGGAAAGTAGGTTATTTGGGAATAGCTCCCGGGATAAATGGTTCGTACCCCGATCTGTACCCTTATATGTCTACCCATTAGGTACAAAGGAAGAAACTTCCCGTGTGGTTCGTCTCCCTCCGTGTAAGTCGATGTATGTCCACTTAAGAGACTCGTCACCACCCACGACCCTTTCTATTTAAGTAGACCAAGTCCACTATGTCTTCTCTCCTTATACCGTCAAAGTAGAGACCCGGAGTCTCCTGGGCTTCCTTCTGAACCACTATCCTAAATAACCTTTCTATCAATCGGTCAAGTTTATAAGAAGGTGGTTTATCTCACAATACACGAACTGTAAATTTAGATGTAACCATAGATGGAGATAAGAAGGGGATTAGATGTTGGTAAAATACCTCGAGGGACATCCTAAAGAGTGTTCCTTAGTCTCTATGACTTTCACTAATGTCTTTACCTACTACCTTAGGGTCTACTTGTTCTCTCTTTCACTGTGACACTCCCTTGACAACTATCCTAAACTCACCTTTCCAATTATCTAACTCCTAGAACCCAATTTCCCGTAAGTATAATCTACCTAAACTTGTTCACTTGATCTTTCTGTCTTCTAGTACTAACGTTCCCTCTCACGACATCACAAAACTGTCTTTTGGAAAACTAACATGAAGAACCTTTACTGGTAATTATCGTAAATGTACTCGACGTTGTAAAACTTAGTCGTATAGGTCTCTACCCTAAGAGACACACTAAGTTGTTTGCCAAATTTCCGGTCTTTTTATTTACGAAATTTTTTTCATTAATTAGACGATAAAATGTCAACCCGTCTCCTCTGTTGATCAGTAAATCAGATTCAAATCCCTACAGACCTTCCAGGGAGACGACCTGACTCTTTGCGTCCTTAGAACTTCTACTAACCTCTTCGTATCTTTTTCCGTTCCCGATATATATTACGTCGTAATACATTTCAGGTCATCCCTGTTGTGTGACAGGGTAAGGTACCGTTTTGTCTCCTCTCTCTTTCTCTTTCAGGTAGGAAGGGTACGGGGTCGTCTAGTTTGCGACATCTCGATCTGATAATCATATTACTGTAACTGTTAACCTCCTAAGACAAGAGACTAACTTTTTCTACTTCGGGTACTGAATACCTTTACAGACATTTTCCTTTAACACCAGATGAAAAATTAGGACACTAAGTCGAAGGAGACAAATGTTAGATAGTTTTTTAGAACCGACCGTCGTACGGTTAGACAGAGGTAGGTAGACGACGATCAGAATCTAACCCTTTTGTAATTCACTCTCGGAAAAAGTGAGAGGAGAAAGTGAAAGTAGTTCTCCGAGAAATCAAGAAGAAGTGAAAAACGGTACTCACCACAGTAGACGTATAGACTTCAATAACTATAAAGAGGGTCGTTAGAACTATGGTCGAACACGAAGTAGGTCGGGTCGTAAAGTGTACTACATCAGACGTATATTCAATTTATTCGTCCCACTGTTATCTGTCGGAACTTCATGGGGAAAGGGCTAAACCTTGGTCAGACAACAAGATACAGGTTAAGATTGACAACGAAGAACTGGACGTATGTCTAAAGTGTCCTCTGTCCATTCCACCAGACCATAAGGGTAGAGAATTTCTTAAAGGGTGTCAAACAACACTCGGTGTCTCAGTTTCCAAACCCCAATCAGTCATTTCGTCTTCATCTACAAAAAAGACTTTGAGAGAGAACGAAAAAGTTACTAGGTTGTCTACAACCGTCAAACTAGAGACCAAGAAGACTGAAAAGATTTAGGTGGAACTTGTAGATTTTCAAGTGCCAAGTGTATGACAACTTCGGACTGAACCTCTTAAAACTCGTAATACAACGATTACACACTCTACTCACGTTAACACGGCATCAAACTCGTAAGAAACCGTAACAGAAAGAAACCCTAACCTTACTTTTGACTGGAAAAGGTCCGGACACCAGTGACGACCCAAAGGGTTTAATCGACCGTATAACTCGTGTCGTGAAAGTCTCGTAGTAGAAAATCCAACTTTATCGAGTTGACCTTAAGGTAGTGGAGGTGATCGAAACAAGCATCACTACGAAGGATTCCGGGTGAACTGAAGTGTAAGGTCCTACAGACCGAGATCCACTCACTAGTGTGGTAGCACCAATAGACCCAGTGCTTCTAGAAAAAACATATCAGGAAGACACATAAGAACGGTGGAGAAGAATTATAGAAGACGAAGACAATCCAGGTATGGTAAAGACAGGAAATAGCTCGGGTAGAAACGTACTTTACAAGAGAACCATAGAGATTAAAAGAACTTCTCTAGAGATCAGAAAGACTAAGATAACAAAAGGAGATAAAGAAACGTAACTAGTGACTCCGTCCGAAAGAATAGAGAGGAACGATTGAAAACCTTGAGACGTAAGTTTACCCATATAGAAAGGAAAAGAGGAAACGGAAATCGAAGAGAAGAAAAGAGTCGATAAACATTCCGGAGGAGTCTGTTGGTAAAACGGAAAAACGTAAAGAAAAAGAACCCCTACCAGAACTAGTGACGGAGGACATGTTACAGTGATTGGAGGCAGGTATCAAGAAGTCCGTGAGATAGTCTAGATTAGGGAACTTAGATAGACAGTAAAGGTGACATAGTATCATTCCCTAAACTAAATCCAGTATGGACTTACCGGATCACCAAAAGGGAAAGTTAAGTCTGAAAGTTAAATTCAGACTTAAACCGTTATTCCTCAAATACTAGACTCGATATCAGTCGAGGGTCAGAACAAAAATGACTGATGTATATCGAAGAGGTAGAAACCGACGTTTCTTATATTAGTCAGACTAAATTCATAACTGGTAGACCACTACAGGTACACATCTCAGAAGAAAACACAACAACCTTCTCCCACAAACGATATTGGTCACGTAAGAGAACCGTTTTGAGACAATCCGAAACTAAACGAACTAAAACATGAGGTTCCGGTTTAAACGGACAATGAGGTCCATAAAGAACTGAAGAATGAAAACGTAAGGTCAGGGGATATTACTTTTCTTGTAGAAAAAACCTATAATCAAGATCTTCTAGAACATCCAGAAATATGTTGGTAAGTAGAAGTCGGAGAAGTCGTAACGACCCGTCCCGTATCTGAACCTAATGACACTATAACTTACCAAACGGAACCTTTGCTTGTCTCTAGTAAGACAGTGAAAAGTCTAACGTAGATTCATGACGTAGAGCCTGAGAAAACGAATGATACTACCGATGAGATTAAAAACTACTTTCACTTTCTCCTCTTACTGTTTCAACCGAATTGTGAGTTGTAAGTCTTTTGCTTCTAGTACCGTAGACCAGGGTAGTGAAGTACCGTTTATCTACCCCTTTGTCACCTTTCTCACCCTCTGAAATAAATAAATAAATAAATAAAACTGAGGTTTTAGTGGCGGTCACCACTCACGTCGGTCCTTTAATTTTCTGCGAATGAGGAACCTTTTTTTCAATACTTGTTGGATCTGTCGTATAATTTTTCTTCTCTGTAATGAAACGGTTGTTTCCAGGCAGAACAGTTTCCACACCAAAAAAGGTCATCAGCATATACCTACACTCTCAATCTGATATTTCTTTCGACTAACGGCTTCTTAACTACGAAAACTAGACACTACGACCTCTTCTGAGAATTCTCAGGGAACCTGACGTTCCTCTAGGTTGGTCAGTTAGGATTTCTTTTAGTCAGAACTTATAAGTAACCTTCCTGACTACGACTTCAACTTTGAGGTTATGAAACCGGAGGACTATACTTCTTGATTGAACAACCTTTTCTTGGACTACGACCCTTTCTAACTTCCGTCCTCTTCCCCTGTTGTCTCCTACTCTACCAACCTACCGTAGTGGTTGAACTACCTGTACTCAAACTCATCCGAGGTCCTCAACCACTACCTGTCCCTTCGGACCACACGACGTCAGGTACCCCACCGTCTCAATCTGTGCTGATCACTGACTTGACTTGACTTCACTCTCGGAAGATACACGGTCCACGGTCCTTACTTGTCAGTTCTTTGTCAAGGTCAAATTGGTCCACGTGTGTGTTCCTTTCTACAATTTAATGTAAAGAACACGGGTAAATAACAATAACGTACGTGGTTTTACAGGAAAAAAAAACTACTTTCTTCGAAGACCCATGGAAAGTTCTCTAGTGGGAACCTGGTTCAGTCTTACCTACGATTCTATTGGACCCCAACTCAAAGGTTCACAATACAGAATAGGATCGAAAAAATCAGAATGAGCATCTATCACACTATAAAGACCGGAGTCCTCCTCTCCTCTTGTAGTGTTTACGGAAAAGACAGTAGTCTTTAACCCAAAGTACACCCTTGTCAGTGTTAAACTTTCCTTTAGTGTACCAGGTGGGATCAACTATTTTCCGTCTTGTAGGTTTTATGTGACAGACAACAGACGAAAAGAGGGGAACCAGGCAGGAAAGACTCAAGTACTTCTTATACAGGTTTCCCTTTACTCAAAAGACATCTATTTAGTCAGACGACCGGGTGTTATAACGTGAAGGTCACCTGTCCAGACTCTTTACCCCTTTTCATGTTTTTCCAACTCGACTGACATTCTATTCCCTCCATTTTTATAAAATAAACGCTTTCTTTTTAGAAAACCCAAATACGAACGAAATAAAGACCCAAAATCAAATACTTGTCTTATCATACTCTTCACTACCTTTACTCTTTCGTAAAAGAAGAGGATGACGTAAGAAAATTTTCCATATAAAGTCATTTGTCCATAGAAAATTTAGACCGAAGGAAAGGCAATCCACACTCTCGTTCAAATTTTGGTTAGAAATTTTAAGTTTCGTAATCACTTAATATTAAAGGTTTCTTACGAACACACGATCCCTAAAATTAAAAAAGAATCTTTTTATTCCCAAAATTTGTCATAATCGTTAATCTCCTCGGACGATCCGACATCAGGTACCCCAGAGATCCTCAACCTGTGCTGACTCGCTGAAGGGAAAGTGAAAAGTGAAAGTACGTAACCTCTTCCTTTACCGTTGGGTGAGGTCACAAGAACGGACCTCTTAGGGTCCCTGCCGCCTCGGACCACCCGACGGTAGAGACCCCAGAGTGTCTCAGCCTGTGCTGACTTCGCTGAATCGTCGTCGTCGTTAATCTTAAATTTAGTCATAAGTTTAGCACGTAAGATATATCTTTGAGAATCGTAATAAAAAGTCACAAAAATTTATGTCACCTATTTCTAGAGTTACTGTCACTTTTTACTACAGACGTAAAAAGTTTAATGTTCATTAACCATTTCACTCTCGAATAAGGTAGAACACTTTGGTAACCTTGCTCCACACTTCTTGTTTTGTGTATACGTTTTATATCATTGTCCTTATACACGGACTGTAACGATTTCCTGGAACTAATACATGATTATATTCCTGGAAGACATGTATATTCTTGTATATTTCTTTCCGTTATAATCCTAAAAAAGGAGGGGTTTATGTAGGAAGGATATTCCACCATACACGTCATATAACTAAACTTACTAAAATGTATATCACCTTCCAGTCTTTCTCCACCTTACACCCTGACGTAACCTTCGAAAATAAAGTGAGTGACACTCAACAGACCAACTTATTACAAAGGAGGTAGAAACTGTAGACTCGGAACACCATGTCCTATTCCCACAAATAAAAAACATAAATTGACATAAAATAAATTGACATTGGAAAATAAATTATTGACAAAAGGTTTTCTCAAGGGTGACAGACTTTTTTTTCTAAAAAGTCGAAAAATACGATACATAATTGGTTCGTAAAATTTTGTTATGAAGAGTAGTGAGGGTGTTAGGGTGACAAAGGACGAAGGGAGGAGGAAGAGATCGACGAGGAAGTCAGAAGACCCCGTCGTAACTGTGGGAAGTGGAGGTCACAGGGGACAAAACCCTTTGTCCTAGTGGAATTCTGTTCAAGAGTGTGGTTCTAGGAACTGTAACCATCGTCTGGAACCTCCCCGGGGTGACAGGGAGGCGTGAGGGGACATACCCCTGGATACCGAAGACTCACGACGTTCAGACTGGTG
The DNA here is from genome assembly GCA_006410555.1 of Capra ibex. Classification (NCBI taxonomy): domain Eukaryota; kingdom Metazoa; phylum Chordata; class Mammalia; order Artiodactyla; family Bovidae; genus Capra; species Capra ibex. The sequence goes on from SJYO01038709.1 coordinate 24,956,760, forward strand.
ACCTTGGGTATTCCCCGAGGGTGAGTCCTGTCCCGACGTCACCCCACCCCAATTACGGGGGTTCTCGTCGGTAGAAGGATTCTGACTGTGCTACCGAGTGGTGAATCAATCTTAGTGGTTCCGTACAAGGTATGTCAGAAGTCTCCAGGGCTCGTACTAGGTAGTAGTTAGCGGGTGTCACTGTCAGACGACCGATGATGTGGAAATGTTTTGGAGGGAAGAGAAGAAACGGGACTCGGGATGGACCCGAAGAACTCCAAAGCAATGTTTATTTGATCACCGTAGGTTGAGGAACAAAGTGCCAGACGAAACCCTATAATCTGTAAAAGAAGAAAAGAGGAAAAGAAGAAGGATTTCGGGATAATCAACGTCAAAGTTTTATATTGAACCTAGACAGGTAGAGTGGCGGAGACACAGGGACACTTAGACCCCAAGACGTACACCCGGTGAGATCAAGACTCAGACGAGCAAATACAGACAGTAAACCAGGTCAGGAAGAGGCCAGGTAAGAAAAAGAAACAAATGTCACTGTTTTATACGTATTACATTTTTTATGGTAACATTGGTAAAATTCGTGTGTTAAGTCATCACAGTACATGTAGGTGTAACATGTTGGTAGTGGTGGTAGGTAGAGGTCTTAAAACAGTCGGGAGATTTAACTTTGAGACAGGGGTAAATTGTGATTGAGGGGTAAGGAGTTAGGAAAGTCGGGGACCATTGGAGGTATAATGAAGGACCGAGATACGTAAACTGACGAGACCCTTGAAGTACATTGACTTTAGTACGTTATAAACAGGAAAACACAGACCAAATAAAGTGAATCGTATTATGGGAGTTCTAAGTCGGCAGGTCAGGTAAGAATGTTGACTTCCTTCTTCTTATTAAACAGAAATTATCCTTTCGTGTCCAAACTACAAAGATTCACTGTTTTTTTTTTTAAATAACAGTCTTCACTACATCTGTTTCAACAAGTCTCTGTTTCGATTGATGGGCAGTCTGAAATGGGGTAGAGTCGGGAAGTCTCCACTACGCACAACTGTCAGACCGTACATAGAAAGGTCTGAAAAGGGATCCTTCCTATTAGAAAGGTTTTATATTTAGAGTACTTCAATGAACACACGAAGTTTGGGAAGTCACCGGAAGGTAATGTGGTTCTAGTGCAGGTTTTACTACTGAGACCGGGTCTGTACGACGTTTGGACTGGGGACGGATGTCACCTTCGGACTAGAGGGTACTGGAGAAACCAAGTGAGAGATCGGTGGGGTCAGGTGAAAGTTCAAGAGTCAGATGGCGACAGAAACCGGTGACGTGAACGAGAAGAACACCTAGAGAAGGATCGGGAAGAGGAAGGATAGTGAAACCGTTGAACTAACAGAAAGTCTCAAATAAAATTTTGAATGAAAAAACTCTCAGAGGAATAGATTATTGAAAGACGTGTGATGGGACGTGGGGGGTGAAGAAGGAAGGATATCGTGGAACAAAATATGGAAAGAACGGGAGGGTCCTTAGATGAAAGACAGAGATCTATAAACGAACAAGACCTGTAACGTATGACTACGTTAGTATGGTAGTTACCGAAAACACAGACCGAAAAAAGTCGTATTCCAAAAGTTCCAAGTGGATGAAAGACCGTACATACTCATGAACTAAGGAAAAATACTGACTGATTATAAAGTAACATACCTATATGGTGTAAAACAAATAGACAAGTAATAAACTACCCGTAAAACAAACAAAGGTGAAACCTCAATAACACCTATCATTATCACAACGATACTTGTAAGTACGTATACCCCTGAATACGAAAGTAAAAAACTCCCCCAACAATCCACAGATCTTCACCTTAACGAGTCAACATACCATTTAGATACACATTGGAAGATTCTAAAAAATTTTAAAATAACTTCTTATCAACTAAATGTTACGACACAATTAAAGGAGACATGTCGTTTCACTGAGTCAAATATACGTATATACACAATATAACACCAACAAATCAACGAGTCAGTGCAGACTGAGAAACACTGGGGTACTTGACATCGGGTGGTCCGGGGAGACAGGTATCTTAAGAGGTCCGTTCTTATAACCTCACCCAACGGTAAGAGAAGAGGTCCCCTAGAAGGATTGGGTCCCTATCTTGGGTACAGAGGACGAAACGTCCGTCTAAGGAATGGTGGATCGGTGGAACCTTCGGGGTGTACACACACACACATGAAAAGGAAATACCAAACAGTGTCTTATAAAATATATCAAGGGACACAATATACCATCCTGGAATGACAAATAGACAGGACATATATTATCGAACGAAGACGATTGTGGTTTGAGGGTAAGGAAGGGAACGGATAGGGGGGTCGAACCCTTGGTGTTTAGACAGGACACATGGATTCCAAAAATTTACAGTGGAAGTCACCAAAAGACCTATGGTGTAACACACCTACGTGGATCTTTCGACCATAAAAAACAACGGAAGACTCTCTTCTTCAACCGACATAATTAGGTCCTTTAACCTTACTCTGCCCCTTAAACGGACGAAGAGGACATACGAAAGGGGTCTACTAACCCTGACTTTCTCTAGGAACCCCGTTTTACAAGGTTGTAAGCGTACTTTTGGGACTGGTTTCTTTCATGAATGGATATATAAATTCATATACGAATATATCTCTTACACATATAAATGTCCTCATATAAATACACATATAAATCTATAGTATAAATTGTATCTTCATAAAAAGAATCAATGTTAAAAAGATACTTGCAACCCCTTAAAATCAACCGGACACTCGGACCTTATGTCTAGTACTTCGGTTTAAGTCAGAGAATTACCCACTTGCTATTAATGTAACATAAGTAGTCAAATCTTTCGTGTTATATTTGTTATAATAATTCAAGGTTTTAAATGTCCCATTAGATTATTTCTATATAACCACCACAAGTTTTTTGTCAATTCCCTTTGTCGAGGACTCGGAATTTTTTTATTACATGTAGGAAACGAAAAAAGGGGGTTAGGGTAGTAATCCAACATTAACCTCATTTAAAGTATTTTATAGTTCATCAACTCAAATAATCTGAACTGTCGAAACCCATTCGTGAAGATACTTAAATGAACGTACGTTAAAAGAAGACTTTATCCCTCCCAACCACAGTTATATTTCCGTCTGATACTAAATGTCTCTTCAAAACGTTGACACCCTGAGAATTCACGAATTAAAATCCAGAGATTTTTCATATTTAAATATTGTTTTTCAGCTAGTAAACGTGTCACTTAGGACCTTTATCGGGTTATTTGATTTGGTGAGTAAACCGTAGTTTTAGTAAAAAAAGAATGATAAGGACCTACTTAATAAAAGTATTCAAGTAAAAATTCAGAATGGTAGGTTTCTTGGTGAGAATTGTGAACCTACACAAAAGAAAGTTAGAAAAAAGTACGTAAACAAACCAAAAGACGCACACACACACTGTGTAACTATAAATATCAGTATCATGTCTGTGTTAAAATATAGAAAAGTGGACTATAATTTTGTACTTATAAAAGATGTAAAAATGTCAGAAATACTCGTGTTAAATTATAGTTTATTCGAATGGTATCGAATGAATTGATTATGGTCTAATAACCTGTAACATAAAAAACATACTCACAATAATATTTACTGTAATTGGGTTTCTAGAAATCCTTATTATAAAAAGGTGTAAACTATAATAAAGAACCTTAATTTAGTATTTCATTGTTACAGACTAAATTTCTATACCTGTCAAATTTCCAAAACTATCTATGACGGTCTAACGAAAAGAGTTTAAAGAATGCTTAATGATAAGGTCGGTCGAAACAAAGGAGTGTAACAACCGTCGGAAATTATGGTAGGAAAAAAAGGTTTTGAAAGAATTTAACACTCACTTTTACGATAAAGAGGCAAAGAGTTTAACTCTCCACATTATCAACAAACATTAAAAATGAATGACTTTTCAACTTGTAAAAAGAAGATAGATAATCAGTTAATGTAAAAGACCTTTCCGATGATAATAAAGTAATAAAAAGAATTAAACACCAATCTTATACCCCACCTTAGATAAGAAAAACTTATTTGGTCATAAATACATATACACAAACTTGGCCATTCATTGATTATGATCTTTGTAAAATTGGTTCTATAAATTACGAGAAACTCTCGTACGTCAGAAGACACTCGAAGAGTCGGGGAAAGTCCCATGTCTAAAGTGTGGGTCCACATACCGGTCATCGGTATCCTACCAAGACTATGATATTAATTTCACCGAATTAGGTTATTCATTTGCAGGAACTTGTACAAAAGGAACTCCATAATAAGATACGTTTTAAGAACGACACTAAGAGGACGAAAGTGTTTCGTGAGGATACCCTTTCTCACTAAAGTTTGAAGTGGACACGATTCTACTCAGGGTTTAACGATATATAAAAGTCGGTTTCAGTTGTTTACCCTTTTATTTATTCATTGATAACCGAAACATCAACCCAGTCAATACTCTGTCTTCCTTGACCCCTTCATACCCTATATCTACCTGTATCATTCTGTCTCGATTCTTACATAATTTATGTACCTCGGGGTGTGTGAATCTCCTCGGGGTCTTTATCTGAGTGATCTAGATATCTTTAAGTCCCCCTGTCTCCTCGTGTCTTTTTGTCTTATAGTGTCGTATTGAAAGGTCTAAATCTTAAAACAATGATTTCCGACAATTTATATTAAAAACGTTGACACCCAATACTCACCACTGCGACCGTAAAAGTCAAGGTAAACGAGGAAGTAGATCTTCCTAAAACAGTTTCTAGTGTCCTAGGGATCAAGACCTAAGATGGAGGTAAATTGTTCTACTTCACCGGAAAGGGTAATCTTCACCAAAGAGGAAAGTCAAACCTTCCCCCGATACGGGTCTCGAACACTCATGTCTCTCAAACAAATTCCATGAATTTGTGTGTGTGTGTTAAAGTCGGTCCTATATAATTTTGTGTAAATTATATATTCTTTAAACACATTCATCCATCAAGTTGTATCCGGTCCATGGAAAGACAGGGTATTAGAGTACCACGTCCGAATCCTAAATTTACGGGGTCTCCTAAATCATTAATTGTTTCGAAAATTTTATAGTCAACGGGGTCACTAGAAACTAACTCAAATCAAAAGACTGGTCACGGGTCCAACACAATGACTAATTTTCCTTGAGATTACGGAAATCTTCCGTTACCGTGGGGTGAGGTCATGAGAACGGACCTTTTAGGGTACCTGTCTCCTCGGACCACCCGACGTCAGGTACCCCAGTGATTCTCAGTCTGTGCTGACTCGCTGAAGTGAAAGTGAAAAGTGAAAGTACGTAACCTCCTCCTTTACCGTTGGGTAAGGTCACAAGAACGGACCTCTTAGGGTCCCTGCCGTCTCGGACCACCTGACGGAAGATACCCCAGTGTGTCTCAGTCTGTGCTGACTTCGGTGAATCGTCGTCGTCGTCGTTTCGGAAATCTACACTCCTTCCGTCCGTCCGATACCTCGACTGTAATATAACAATTATGAACCCCCGGATAAACTTAGGAATTGGTCTACCTTCCGAGGTAAAGATATGACTATGAAAAAGGGAACTTTTTAAAATACAATTCAAACACTAATTTTCTATAAACCTTGTCCTTTAAACCCCAACTTATAAAATTTCCCGTGAACACTAGTTTACCAGTGTAACTGTAATTTTATTCAAAGTACTATGTAGTCTAAAACTCATCTTTGCGTAAGACTACTTAGGTGATCTCATACAAGAAACGTTCTACTCGGGGAGAAGTGGAAAGTGTCGACTCGATTGATTGCACAGACTGAACAAAGTTCGGTCGTTGTTTATAACTCTTACAGACGTACAGTCTATGAGAGGGACTACGACCCTTATTTCATCCTTTGTTTTGTTCATTCTAGGGACGGAAGTATCTCGAATATTAGATCATTCCTTCTAGTATGTTAATCAAGTCAAGTCAGCGAGTCAGCACAGGCTGAGAAACGCTGAGGTACTTAGTGTCGTACGGTCCGGAGGGACAGGTAGTGGTTGCGGGCCTCAAGTGAGTCTGAGTGTAAGTAGCTCAGTCACTACAGTAGGTCGGTAGAGTAGGAGACAGCAGGGGAAGAGGAGGACGGGGGTTAGGGAGGGTCGTAGTCTCAGAAAAGGTTACTCAGTTGAGAAGTGTACTCCACCGGTTTCATGACCTCAAAGTCGAAATCGTAGTAAGAAAGGTTTCTTTAGGGTCCCAACTAGAGGAAGTCTTACCTGACCAACCTAGAGGAACGTCAGGTTCCCTGACAGTTCTCAGAAGAGGTTGTGGTGTCAAGTTTTCGTAGTTAAGAAACCGCGAGTCGGAAGAAGTGTCAGGTTGAGAGTGTTGGTATGTGCTGGTGACATTTTTGGTATCGGGACTGATCTGACTGGAATCAGTTGTTTCATTACAGAGACGAAAACTTATACGATAGATCCAACCAGTATTGAAAAGAAGGTTCCTCATTCACAGAAAATTAAAGCATCGACGTCAGTGGTAGACGTCACTAAAACCTCGGGGGGTTTTATTTCAGACTGTGACAAAGGTGACAAAGGGGTAGATAAAGGGTACTTCACTACCCTGGTCTACGGTACTAGAAACAAAAGACTTACAACTCGAAATTCGGTTGAAAAAGTGAGAGGAGAAAGTGAAAGTAGTTCTCCGAAAACTCAAGGAAAAGTGAAGGACGGTATTCCCACCACAGTAGACGCATAGACTCCAATAACTATAAAGAGGACCGTTAGAACTAAGGTCGAACACAAAGAAGATCAGGTCACAAAGTGTACTACATGAGACGTATCTTCAATTTATTCGGCCCACTGTCATATGTCGGAACTACATGAGGAAAAGGATAAACCTTGGTCAGACAACAAGGTACAGGTAAAGATTGACAACGAAGGACCGGACGTATGTCTAAAGAGTTCTCCGTCCATATCTATTGGTTATTTAGTTGGTCTATTTAAGGATAGGTAGATGTGTGTAACAACTACAAATCAACGAGTCAACACAGGTTGAGAAAACGCTGGGGTACCTGACATCGGACGGTCCGAGGAGACAGGTACCCTAAAAAGGTCCGTTCTTATGACCTCACCCAACGGTAAAGGAAGAGATCCCCTAGAAAGACTGGGTCCCTAGTTTAACGTCCGTCTAAGAAATGACGACTCGGCGGACGTATATATACATGCTTCATGATGGTCACCATTCATTAGGTGCTTTTTATTTTATCTACCACACTACCTCGTCTCAGTCCCTTATGAAGAAGGAATCTGAATTTTATATTCAACTCTAGTCTCTACGACTTGTACATTTATAGCCCCCCCCCACTTTAATAGTATCCTCTACCCTTGTTAACTAGGTTTCGGGGATACCACCCCTTTGGAACTTCACAAGTTCCTTGTCTTCCTTTTAGGTGTTTCGATCTCACCTTATTTCACCTATCCTTCCGTCCTATGTATCTGTTCACAAGTATACACAGGGCCATTCAATTCATTACTTCACTCCAACAGAGAAACGTGATCTTCAGTAACCTTCTAAACTTTGTCCCTTTACAGTATTTAAACTAAAACGAAATTTTCTATAAGATACGATACATTTAACTTTGAAATCCCTACAATCTCACCTTCGTCAACGTTCCGATAACGTTATTAGGTTTCCTCTCTAAGACAGGAGAATCTAGTTCCATTATCATCATCATCATACCAACGATTCTTTACCAACATAAGTCCAGTTCAACCTTCTCAACCTGTGCTGACTCGCTGACTTGACTTGACTTGACTGAATGACTACATAACTAACTTCCAACCTCACCGGTCCCCTTTTTCTTAGTTTCTGTTTAAGACCTAAAACCGGACTTGTTGACCCACTTTTCACCATGGTAATGACTCTACCTTTTCGTACGTGTTCTTGACTAAACCCCCTCCCCTGAGTGAGTTCTGGAGACAAACCTTACACAAGTCAAACTCTACTAAAAAATTTACCGACTTCCGTATTAATTCCTAGTGGGTCTTTACTAAAAAATTTTTCTCCAGGTTCTTTGGATCAGGGCCCCAAGAGGTTGTAAATCTTCGACCTTTCCCCTCTTTTAGGTCGTTTCCTCAGACTCTTCCTAGTCTCAATCCTTCTTAGAGTTTCTTCACACATCGGGTCTTTGGTCACTTCTCTCACCCAGTTCTTCCTTCTATTCTCTCAAGGTCCACCGGATGACCAATTCTAAGGTCGGAAAGTGACGGTACCGCACCCAAAATAGGGGTCAGTCCCTTCATTCTAGGACTTTCGACGTACCACGTCGCATTTTTTATTTCTGTAGTTACGTCTAGGATGTCTATAAATTTCTCTCTCCCTCCTATTCTTCCTCCTGTTCTGGTCTTCGACGATTCTCCTGTTCATTAAATTCCTGGTTCTGACCTGACACCCCAAACGTGATACTTTTAGTGACCGTAGGAACTGTTCTCATCAGATCCACCTTACCATTCCTTCTTACAGACTAACGTCACTTTACCCCTTTATCTCCGTTACCGACTTCTATTGAGACATCATAATACTTCTCTACGTCTCCCTTCCCCAAAATCGATTTCCTCTATAACCCGGTGTCAATCCAAAAAACTACTACCCTCTATGGTCTCGTTAAAACAAACGACTATCGTCACTAGGTTCTCTCTCCCTCTTTAACTACAGTGTCCTCTCTTTCATATACTATTCTCCAAGTTTCGGGACCCCCCTTATTCTAGGTTTCTCTCAGCGCTTCCAACTGAAGGAATTTCTTCGGTGAAGTAAACTCAGTATCCTCCATTTCGTCGTGTATATCCGTGTCCACTTCCATATATCGACCTAAATAATACTTTTCTATTTTCTCAATAAAATAAAAGAGTTATTTTTTACTTCGTCTCAGTAATCAACTTCTCCCGACCCCAGTTCCCAATCACAGTACCTTCAAATTCTTCTTTTCCATACTTTATCGGTAAAACCTGTCACCCTACACACTCCTATGGACAGTTTATCCGAAGGGCTGACCGAGTCATCATTTCTTAGGTGGACGGTTACGTCCTCTACGTCTCCTTCACCCAAGCTAGGGACCCAGTCCTTCTAGGGGACCTCTTCCTTTACCGTTGGGTAAGGTCATAAAAACGGACCTCTTAGGGTACCTGTCTCCTCGGATCGCCCGATGTCAGGTACCCCAGTGTTTCTCAGTCTGTGCTGACTCGCTGATTTGTTGTTAGACAGTTTATGTTACCAGAATTAAAATCTTTTCTCTAACGTTATAATTAAGGTTCCTAATGATTGGTTTTCTATAACGAATCTAACGAGGTTCAGGTACTATTTTTACAATGGTTGTCTCTTTTATAACGAAATGGAGAAGAGACGATACCAGTCACCCGTGAGTGTGTCAGATACTATGACGATACCAGTCACCCGTGAGTGTGTCAGATACTATGTCAAATGGGTAAACAAAACATATCCAATTTTTATTCCACCGAATTCTAGGTCAATAAAAAAACAAGATAGTTGAGACGGACGTTCCCTGTAGGGACAAAATGTCTGACCTTAATTTTCCTCAAACCTTCAATGAACGACTTCTAAAGTGTCCCGGATTCCCCGTCTCACTCTAGCCTTGGAGTAAGAAGGTTAAAGTTCCGGTTTATGAAGGATTCTACGACCTAAGTAAGTAGGTAGCCAATAAATGACTCATATGTGGTACGTTGTCCGTTACACGACTCTCGGAATATATAAACCGGAGTTAAAGAAAAATGTTGATGAACTGCTCCATCCCTCATTTATTCCCCCACTGTCTACTACTCTACCAGCCTACCATAGTGACTGAGTTACTTGTACTCAAACTCGTTCAAGACCCTCTCTTCCTGGACCACACGACGTCAGGCACCACAGCGTTTCTCAGTCTATGTTGACTCGCTGATTTGTTGTTGTTTATGAAGGTGAGGAAATGTCTAGTCCCTGAACTCCAAATTTCTTCCTCCTATGTAAATAAATTAGTGGATTAAGTACCATCTGACACTTATACTCTCCCCAACTTAAAAAACCTTTCTTCTAAAGGAAAAATTTCACTATATTTCCGTTAAAGTGTGTTCCTTAATTATTTCTGTTAACCTAACCATTTCCAACCCCGGGTGACGAGTCGTACTTTAGATCTATAAGACCGATTTTCGTGGGTTTAAACAAAGACTAAACCCTATTGACTCATCTACAGGATTCCACTTACTCCTTTGATCTAGGGTCGATGTCTATGGGGACTTTATTAAACGGATCTGTCGTCATAACAAAAGGACATGTCCAACCGTGATCATAAGTAAAAACACACCGTCCAGGAGAAAACTATAATTGGACTGTTGACTTAGGTCCCGGAGAGTGACTCTAAATCTTTAGAAAAAAAAATGAAAAAAAAAAACTCCATGAAAAAAAAGAAGGAATCTTTCTTAACTTGGATTACTTGTGTATTCATTAAAGTAGACTCAAGGTAAACCCCGGAACAGAAGTGTCTGCAACGGTCGAGTAAAACCGAATAACTTTCCGAAAATAGTTTGGTGTCCGACTCAAAACTTGTCTGTACGTCACGAAAGTTGGATAGAGACTTGACAACTATACTTTATTGTCCTTTTAGGAGAAAGGTTTTCATTGAACTCACTCTTCAAATTTTATTATCTTGAGAGTTTTATCAGAACCCCTAAATCTATGTTTAAGACGGAGTCGGGGTTTACCGGATGAGTAAGAATAACATCCACTAGATTTTCCCCCATTGTATAATTAACAATACTTTTGGAGCTGAGACCCGAGGATTGGGTGGAACCCCACCCCCCGACCAATCCCTTTTAACAGATCTCGGACTCGGTGTAAAACTCCCCACTCTACTTTGATTCACTTTAGAAAGGTCATATTGTTTCCAGACCTTTGTGATTTAACACACCCTATACCTTTCTTAGTACCCCCCCCCCACCCACCCCATCCTAAAGTTATAACGACCTCATATTCCACGGTCCACCCCTCGGATTCCTATTTCTATCTTTTCAACCGTCCCTACTTCAGTACGACCTAGAAATCCCGTAATTCCCATTCTACCCTCTTCCCTGGTCCTTTTAATTTTCTACTTAAGGTCCAAAGTAAGGTACCCGAGAACCCGTTTACTGACCCGGGTTCAATACTCAGTCTTTTTTTGGACCCTTTTACCTATCCTCAACTAGTAAGTGTTCAAAGTCTAAACAGTCAATAGGGATGTAACATTTATACGACTTTTGATCCCTAAAGGAATAACCAAACTACTTGTCGGGACGAAACATCAACCTTCCTGACGGTACAAACTTCGGTACACTCCTCGATTACGTAGTCATTTTTGGGTTCTTTTACCACAGGAGACGACTTCGGTACAGTGATAATTACTCAACTCCGGGTCTATCATCAAATCTCGTCTCTAAGATTCGACCATCGGGTACCCGGAAGGACGACATGACGTACAGAACTTTCTTCTTCTTTCTCTCTTTGAAGATCAAAGTAAGAACCATCCTGTGAAAAAGGAAGAGCAAAGTGATAAAAGGTGAACCACCTTGATTTATGTGAAAAGTCGGAGAGGTCCTTCGAGGGAAAGGTTTATGTAATGTCAGTAGAAGAAGGGTGACGAGACCACGGAGAGAACAACCCGCAAGAGCAGATCTTCGTTTAGTACGAACCCTTAGTTGAGGAACTGATTCACGTCGAATTCCTGTTACCACACCAACTCTTACAAACTGTACATGCCCCTTTCTGTCCTCCTGAGAAAGACTCTCCCCAAAGACACTGGTTGGATGGTGGTCTACATCGGTGTAACTGGTTTACCTGGTCAACGAAATCCTATCATACAGGGTTTTATATATTCCTCTGTAAAGACGAAAACTCTTTCAGTAAAAGTAGGGGACAGCGGGTTATCCAATATCTCTGATTCTTTACTATATTTATGGACCCGAAGGGTCCATCGAGTCATCTATTTTTTAAGCGGACGTTACGTCCTCTACGTCCTCTGTACCCAAACTAGGGACCCACCCCTTCTAGGGCACTTCCTCCCGTACCAATGGGTGAGGTCATAAGAACGGATCTCTTAAGGTACCTGTCTCCTCGGACCGCCCGATGTCAGGTATTCCACCGGTTGTCAACTGTACTGACCTCACTGACTCGTACGTGTTTTCGTCCGTATACATCATAGACGACTCCGTCCATACGTACAATCAGTGACTCAGTACAGGTTGAGAAATGCTGGGGTACTGGACATCGGGCCGTTCGAGGAGACAGGTACCTTAAGAGGTCCGTTCTTCTTCCCTCACCTATCGGTAAGGGAAGAGGTCCCCTAGAAAGACTGGGTCCCTACCTTGGACTCAGAGGACTTAACGTCCGTCTAAGAAATGATAGACTCGGTGGACCCTTCGGGACTACCTCTGTACGTCATGTAATTAATTTCTGAAACTTTCAGGGTAGACCTACCTTTGGTCAAACACACACACACACAAATAAAATAAAATGTCGTCGAACCATTGTGTAATGATTGTCGGTAACAACTATGTCTTTTACAGTCGTTTGTAAACTTGCAAACATGAATTTGTCACGAAGTGAGTAGAAATTCAATCCACTTGGAATTCATAAGACGTTAATTTCTATGTGTATACACACACACACACACACACACACACATATATATATATATATCAGATTCTTTTAGGTGGATAAAGTGTGAAGTTTATTAGTAGGAGTATTAAAACTGAAATATCGGTTAAAATCGTTTATCTCTATGTTAACTGTACATGGTAAGTAATATAGTCAAAGTCCATGTGGTGTATTTCAAAATTATAAACATATAGACACTTTACTAGTGGTGTCATACAGATCAATTGTGGTATTGGTGTATCCACTACACACACCTACACATACGTCTTCCTTTACCCTTGGGTGAGGTCATAGGAACGGACCTTTTAGGGTACCTACCTCCTCTGACCAAGTACCCCAACGTTTCTTAGTCTGTACTGACTCGCTGAAGTGAAAGTGGTGTGTCCATGCTTAAAAAAAGAGCACTACTCCTGAAACTTCTAGATGAAAGAATCGTTAAAAGTATACATGTTACATCATAATAATTAATATCAGTGGTATGATATGTAGTGTAGTGCTACTGAATCAAATATTGACCTTCAAAAATGGAAAACTGGTGAATGAACTAAATTACAAAAAAAGGGGGTCTAGAAAGAATAACACTTTTTAAAGTTCCTTAATATGTCAGTTGTGAGTATATGGATGGTTGATTTAAGACACCAATTGAAAAAACGACATAAACGGAATAAGGTATAATAGTTAGATAGGCAGGACGAGAACTAGGTAGTCAGGAAGAATAAAACACTACGTAAAGTCTCCTTTACTGTCGTAGTCTTGGAAAATGGAGATTAATGGAATCGTACGGATAGGAGTTGGTCGAAACAAACTTAGACGTATAGGACCAAGGTCGTCTCGTGTTTTTAGTGTACAAAAAATAATTGTGGAGACCTCCAGTGAGTTTAAAGTAAGAGGTGTCCCGTCCGAAACCCTATTACGAAACCCCAACACTTCTGTGGTGGATATAGTACTTTAGAACCTAATAAATTTCAACAACAGAACAGAGTACATCTGATTAGTGTCTTACCTTTCCCCCAACTAGATTAGTGAAGTAAAATATCTACCCCTTTCACTCCCGATCTGTCCACTCCTGAGTACGAAAAGATGTCTTACGGAACAGGAACTTACCCCGAGGCAAAAGGGAAGTGAGATCAGGAACGTGTGGCGACTGACGGAACCAGAGACCGAGTGTTCTCACAAAGACTCCACTTCATTTTGAGGACCCGGTCCGAGGTTTGATCCGAGGGTTCACTGACGGAACATTGAAGTAAAGAAGGTCAATGAACAATTAGAGTAGGTTTAAAGAAAAGGAATTGTTACGGGTGTAAAATAAGAGAAGACCTTAAGGTTCAACTAGTAGAGTCAAACCCACTTACCTCGACAAATTTACTCTTCATAATTTTCATAAGATGTCGTCTGAAGACTGGGAAAAGACCCGTAAACATTGTGGGTCGAGAAAGTCTCTGATCCCACATCTTTCACCCACTCGGCTTCACCCTTACTATAGAGATGTTAAAATATAAGATGGAATTCCTACAAACACTAAGATTTTTGGTATAACCATTTTTTTTAAAAAAATTAGTACAACCATTAGGTATCCTCCCGACGACAGTACCGTTACTCTATAAAGTGGGAATTTAGTATCAGTCCCTTTAATACCACCTTAGTATACTAAGAAAAGCTATGAAGTTTTTGTCATAACGATTCCCTCACACAAATAAATAAATATATATAAGGTAACTTAAAGGTTTTCCTAAGTTCCGTCCACTTAATTTACTAATATCAAAATACACGGTCAAATTTTTTACTTCTGATATTGTGTTTATAAACCCTTTCTGGTTCGACCTTAAAGACCCAAACAGAGGAAAAAAGAACCCTCTAGTATGACTCCATTCTGTTCTTGTTTAAAACAGGTGGTACTAACATCTTGTGTTTTCTAATGGGGTGAGGAAAGTATGAATTTTCTTTCTGTTCTCGAACCGATACTTTGTTCTGAGTACTACTACCGACTGTAAAATCCTTTTACGTTATTAAATGTATATTTCGCACTATTTTACTAAACATACCAAAATCTACATAAGAGTCTCTTCCGCTACCGTGGGGTGAGGTCATGAGAACGGACCTTTTAGGGTATCTACCTCCTCGGACCATCCGACGTCAGGTACCCCAGCGATTGTCAGTCTGTGCTGACTCATTGAAGTGAAAGTGAAAAGTGAAAATACGTAACCTCTTCCTTTACCGTTGGGTGAGGTCACAAGAACGAACCTCTTAGGGTCCCTGCCCCCTCGGACCACCCGACGGCAGATACCCCAGTGTGTCTCAGCCTGTACTGACTTCGCTGAATCGTCGTCGTCGTCGTCTACATAAGACTTTCCGGAACCTTCCGTCAGAGTAACATCATAAAGTCTTCGTCGTGTAGACCTCTTTCCAAAGATACCGTTGAGTACTTTCAAACTAAAAAAAAAAAGGGAAAGGAAAAGTTCTCGTATTTAGTAGGATGCCGGATTCCGAAGTCATTTCCAGAGGACATAAAATCGTCGATAACGGTAAACAAAACCCCCAATATATAAAACTGACAGATTCTCTTTTGTCTCGTTTCCCGAAGGTTCTTCCGAACCTCAGAATGGAAAAAGTATAAACCCTCGTTCTACAGTTATTACAATAAGATCTCAAACGAAGAGGCACTAGTTTACCTACCACGTGTAACCATACAAACCAAATATCGTACACAATAAAGTCAAAAGTTCTTTCAACACCCTGAAGGGACCAACAGGTCACCACTTCTGAGCCGTCAAGGTTTCGTCCCCGTACCCAAGTCAGGGGTCAGTCCCTAGATTCTAAGGGGGTGTACGGTACACCGTGACGACTTTTTTTTTTCTTTCAACACTAGTCACACAAGAGTCCTTTCTCCTCAGTCAGATCTGAATTCTTCCTCCTTGACAAACCGGTTTCGTAGAGGATTAGTCATCAAATCACCTCCACAGGATGACAGAAGTACAGACGGACACTTACTGTACCAGGACCCCAAAACGGGTGACTATACGAATTCCACCAAAAATAGTTATATAGGAAAGGTTCTTTCCGTTATTTCTTTATGAGACAAAAATTTTGAGTCTTGTCAAAATCTTTAACAAAATTCGTTGAAACCGGAAACATATAATATCCTTCAGTGTATTGATTACTTTTTGTGGGTCCTGTGTCTTTGTCTCGATTTGAAATCTGACCCGAGACGGTAGCGATTAACACAGTGTCACTCGTTCGGGAACTCTTAGAGAAACTCGGAGGTAAAAGATTAGACTTTTTATCCTATTTGTTCCGTTCAGAGTTTCCGAATAACAATTCTTGACTTACACACACTCATAACCTTTGATATCACGACATGGTTACATTCCACCAATAATGTTAACTAACCGACCGAAAGAAAGGTCGAGAAAAAGAAACCATTTCAGGGAAATGGTAAAGACCACACTGTTCTTCTTTAGTCAAAGTTACACGTATTTATAAAATCAAAAGAATATGATACAATTTATACCCATATATCTGTGGTGACGTCCGTCAACAGATAAAGAACTGATTCATTAATTTATAGTAGAAACGACTTCCGATAATTTACTTAGGTCCATTCACGGTTGACACATGAGTGTAACTCTTGTGTTTCTGATCCATTAATTTGAGAATAGTAAGTCCTTTATTCAAGAGACTCAAACCTCCGGTGTCGTACTGGATAAGTCCGACTACGTCACTTTCTCCCCCCTACGTCAGGTCGGGTGTGTGACGATCGGTTCGTAGTTACACTCGACATAAGTGGACTTCTTTCCTACGAAAAAACTTTGAATGGACGATGTTCACATTAAAGAAGAAAGAAGGATATTAAATGTGTTTCCGTACCTTACACGATCGTCACCGGGAGCATAAATACACCTAGCACTACAAGATGTCTTCCGAAAGTCATAAAGTAGTAAATCACACTCCTTCTGACGAAAGGTACAAACAAAAGACCTCAATGTAACGGATCTAAACTTATGACCGAGATGACCAGCGGTCGACACACTGGAACCCATGTAATGAACTGGAGAGACACGAAACGAAAAATGTAGACGGTTGAAGTATCTCAACAATCCTCTTATTTATTTAAGAATATACATTTTGTAAACCTTAACTTTGACCGTATATCAGTCACGAGTTTTATAAGGACAGAAAACCCTTCATTTGGTGATTTGATGAATTATTCTTTACGAAACTCGTTTGTCAAGGAGGACAAATTCAGGTCTGACTGAGGAAAAAGGACTCTTGTGTGACTAGTATTGAAAGAAAAAAGAAGAAGAAAAAAAAAAAAAAAAACCCGTCGTGACGTACCGTACATACTAGAATCAAGGGACTGGTTCCTAACTTGGACACAGGTGGACGGAGACATGAGACACAACTTCTCAAGTCGTTAATTACAGACTTAACATGGATATTTACGGTGAAAGGAAATTACTTAAATCAGAGTGTAACCACTATAAAAAAGAAGAATGGGGTCGGAGAAAACACACACACACGTACACAATTTATTGACTTTTCCGTAAGAAACATCTCTGTAGTTTCATAAGGTCAAGAAACTAATCTGCCAGTGAACCAACAGAGATCTTAAAAGAGTATTTTGGCAACGAAACAGTCTCCACTGTCTCCACTACTCCCGATAAACGTACAAAAACCGAAAAAAGGAAGGATTCTCGTACGAATATTCCAAATAATCTCAATATTCAAATCTCTACGAAACTCCATGGCACTTAAAAAAAAAAGAGTCAAAACTAGTTGTACTATGAAAAAACCATTGAAATTTGACTCTTTTTCAGGAAACATTGTACCTTCATGACTATAAACTATTACAAAAGTCTTGTTAATCGGAACATAAAGTTTTACGGCTTTTTAAGACAATTTATAGTCGAAAACTTTCCTTCCTGTACTCTGTCTGATTGTTTCGCTTCTCACTCCGTCTACCACTAAAACTAAAAATAGAAGGAAGTTTAGGGTCGAGGAAGTGACAAGAATTCTGAGAATCTGCTCCGGGAAAACAAGGAACGGGACACATGAAAAGTCAGAGGATGTCAGAGATTGAGAATTCGGGAAAAGGCACCGTGTTTTGTCCTGCGTATCTTACAATTATTACGACGTTTGGTGACTAAAGATCCATAAATTTTATTAAACCCATAGATTATGTTTAACTTTATAGGTTTATTAACTCTATCAGTTAGTGGAACTCCTTTGTAAAAGGTTCACTTGATACACCTTTCCCTCTACGTTATAAAACTAGTAAAGTACGGTAATCCGAAAACAGATGGTAAATCAGTCGATACGGTATGATACGAATAAGTAGGTTTCCTCTGGGGGACTCCGTTTTATGGTATCTAGGACGTGGTAAATCTTGATTGTTCATGTCATAACATTTCATTTTATTTCATTTTTTATTTATTTATTGGTTTTTTGAATTTTTTTTTTTTTCTTGATTGTTCACTCCACTAGAATAGTCGCTGGACAGATCCTGTGTATTCCCGATGAAGACTTTCACGGTTTATTAGTGAACAAACACTTTATAAGTAACTAGGACGTATAATTTGAGTTCAAAAATAATCGAAAAATTTTCATCCGTCGCTAACACATGAACAAAGATTTGACCAACGGATTTCTCAGACGGTGTCACACCCTCTGGACCCAAACTAGGGACCTCTTCCTTTACCGTTGGGTGAGGTCATAAGAACGGACCTTTTAGGGTACCTACCTCCTCGGACCGTCCGACGTACGTCAGGTACCCCAGTGTTTCTCAGTCTGTGTTCACTCTCTGAAATGAAAGTGAGAGTTTAACTAACGTTTTTAATTTAGAGACAAATTTTCTTTTTGGTTATAAAATTCTAAGAAGACAAATCTACCCGTCGTCTTACAAAAATTCTATAACGTAGTTAGACACATATCTCAATGACGTAAAAATTGAAAACGAAAAACCAGGTTCCCACCACCGATTCTTAAGGTCAAACCCCGACTTGGGAGTGGTAAATGATTAACATATCAGATACCGTTCAGTCACTTACAGAGAATTAGAGGTAAAAAAAAAGAAAAATTTTACTTCTATTATTATGGACAGTCATGACACCACTTTTAGTTTACCCAAAAAAATACACTTTACGATGAAGAAGCGTGAATCGTTTCGTTGCAAGTTACGAAATACTACCAAACAATAATAGCATCTATAACAGAAAAGGAACAAAATCGACAATGACGTAACACAGTCCTTTACTAACGGATTCCCAAAGTTGTCGTGACTAATGTAACAAATCACAAAGATGAAATATAATAAAAAGTGTTATCATAATGTAAAATTTTAAGAGTCTGAAGGTTCTCTTATATGGTAGAGAGGATAAAAACAAAATACCGTTTTACACAATTTTCAAGGTTCAATGACTGTATTTGTACTTGAGAACCCTTTGTTGGGACAACAGTCGGGTCCCCCGGGACCCAGGAATCAACAAACGAATAGAAAACTAATTAGTTTGGTAATTAGGAAAACGGTCAGTAGTCACTCCTTAGGGAACTCTCGAGTCAACGAGTCAACACATTGTGACTTGTTGTGGCACCTGACACCTGACATCGGATGGTCAGAGGAGGCGGGTACCCTAAAACGTCCGTTCTTCTGACCTCACCTAACGGTAAAGGAAGAAGTCCCCTAGAAGGGTTCGGTCCCTAACTTGGGTGCAGAGGAACAGAGGATATAATCTTCCGCTTAAGAAATGGTGACTCGGTGACCCCTTCGGGGAGGGAACTCTTGATGTACATTTGTTAGAAAAATTTAAAAGAAATAATTTTTTTAAAAAATAACTTCATATATTAACCAAATGTTATAAACCCAATTAAAGACGACATATCGTATCACTAAGACAATATATAGAGAGAGATGTATATATATATATGTGTGTGTATGTAAGAAAAATTTCACAAAAAAGGTAACACTAAATAGTCTCCTATAAATTATATCAAGAGACACGACATGTCATTCTGGAACAACAAATATGTAGAACTGTCAGAATTATTGAAGGCCTGGTCTGAGGTTGAGGAGTCAAAGAAACCATGGGATTTTGAGGGAGAAGGATTTTACGTCTCCTACTCTACCAACCTACTGTAGTGGTTGAGTTACCTGTACCCAAACTCGTTTGAGGTCCCCTATCACTTCCTGTCCCTTCAGGTACCCCAACGTTTCTCAGTCTGTGTTGAATCGTTGACTTGTCTTTGTTTGGCGTCCCTGAAAGAAATTCGATAACAATAAACCCAGTTAATAAAAAGTTTAGTCAGAAACAGTCAACTACAGGTTGTTCGTAAAACTTATGGTGGGGTGTCCTCGTACTCACTCTGTTTAACACTCCATAAAGGGTGCCGTACAAAAACATAACGAGATAAATTTCTATGAAAACATTAAATATAAATACGGAAAATTTCCGTGTGCTTGGATCTCTTGAGATCAGTTACTAAACTATTCTGGGACCGAGCAAGATCATTTACAAAGACATATCGTAGTCCATGAATGAATCATCATAGAACACCTTATATTTTATGATCACATAAACTCACTATAACACAAAGTAAGACTCGGTGAAAAATTCGGAGTTGTACGAATCGTTCAGATAGACTAAAGGTACTATTGACGACAATGATACCGACGTACAATAAAGTATAAAGTAAACAACTTGACTACGAACTATTGTCTCTACCGTAACTTAGCACCCGTTAAAACTAAGTCATCTTTCCAAAAGAAAAAAAAGGAATACCTCCAATTTAACCCTTTGACATCAATTTTTAGGTTCGGAACATAAAGATTTAATCCCAACACGTTACGAGTACGTGTGACACACACCCCCCACCTGAAACCGTGGTAGTGGGGTGGTGGACGACCTACAAGACCGGAACTGGGGTTCCTGTCAATAGTCTTCCACCTAATTGAGTTTATTACTTTACAGTGTAGTCGGAGCATTTTTTTTTTTACCCGAAGAAGAAAATCCTGTCAAGTGTCTCCCACTTACCTCGGAGCAGAAAAGTAAGACCGAAGTTGCCATCTGAGTAAAGAATACAAGACACCTAAGAATAGTTTGGTGTTCTATGTTCACACGAAAGTTTTGTACCACTGGGTTTGTTTCACTTTTTGTGAAAACTTTACATTAAAGAGGGACTTCGTCTTTAACTCTCTACGCTAGATACTTTTCTTACCGAGGTACCGGGGTACCTTTGGTTACGAGTATCACCAATATCTTCGCCTGTGACCTCACTTTGACGGACCGAAACGACGACCGAGTAATACACTAGAACCTGTGAAGAAACACGAAGTCAAAGGACTCGGTATTTTACCCTTATAGTCATCATGGAAAAAAAAATTTAACCTAACGACACTTTTAAGTAACTTAACTATGTTATTTTGTGAGTCTTATCGTAGACTTTACACCACGTGTGATATCCTTATACTCGATAAAAACATCCCTAAAAGAAAAAGAGTGAACATGAACACGAGTCAACGAGTCAGTACAGACTGAGAAACGCTGGGGTACCTGACATCGGGCGGTCCGAGGAGATAGGTACCTTAAAAGGGTAGTTCTTATGACCTCACCCAACGGCAAAGGAGAAGGTCCCCTAGAAGGACTGAGTCCCTAACTTGGACACAGAGGACGTAACCGTCTACCTAAGAAATGGTGACTCGGTGGCCTCTTCGGGAAAAAGTGTGACGACGACGACGATTCAATGAAGTCAACACAGACTGAGACACACTGGGGTATCTACCGTCGGGTGGTCCGAGGGGGTAGGGACCCTAAGAGGTTCGTTCTTGTGACCTCACCCAACTGTAAAGGAAGAGGTCACGTACTTTCACTTTTCACTTTCACTTCAGTGAGTCAGCACAGTCTGAGTATCGCTGGGGTACCTGATGTCGGGTGGTCCGAGGAGGCAGGTACCCCAAAAGTCCGTTCTCATGACCTCACCCCACGGTAACGGAAGAGGTGAAAAAGTGTGACGATGACGACGACTCAGCGAAGTCAGCACAGGCTGAGACACGCTGGGGTATCCGCCGTCGGGTGGTCCGAGGGGACAGGGACCCTAAGAGGTCCGTTCTTGTGATCTCACCCAACTGTAAAGTAGATTTTCAAGGTCTTGATAATAAAAATTTTCTGTTCCATCTTTAATAAAGTAAAGAGAAATTCCGTGTCGTAGAACCGTAAAGGAACTAAAATAAACTAAAGTATTTCGTTTACTCATTTCATAAACCTTGACTCATTTAAGTTAAGTAACACCATTCTTATGCTCAATAGAACAGACTTTTTTTTAGAATGATTTGAGACATTCAATTTCTACGTCTTAAACTTCTAAACACTCTAGTTTTTGATGTAAGTCCTACATGAATATGGTTTTTAATGTATAAACTTGAAATGTGATTCGAAATATGAAATAGTTTTGAGTGACTTGAGTAACCAATTTCAAATAACATACATTTACATAGAGTTATTCGACAAAACAATACAACTTAAGTACTACAACCTTAACATCATCCGTATTTCATAAAAACTGACGTAATTATCTACTTATTTACTTACCACAGTAAAATAAGAAGTCACTACTTAGGATGTCCCTTACTCCTGTTAATTTACTCAACGTAAAATACAGAAACCAAAACATTGAAATGTAGTTGAAGCTTTTCAAGTCAAAATTATCACTTAAAATCCAGGAAAGTGTACGAAACTTCTAACTGAGGGGAGAAGTGAGGGGAGAAGCGAGGAAGTGAATTTAAATAACCTAAAAGTCTAAATGGAACTCTTACTTCAGTTAACGAGGTAAACCAGGACCCAAACGACCCCGAATATGTAAAGAAAAAACACCCCGAAACACAAAAGAAAGTACGACAGTCTGTGTATTAGTACATTCAATCAGATTCTATTTGTAAAACTATATCACTAGTTTCTTCAAAAAATCCCAAACTCTGAAAATGATTTTTACTTTGGGAAAAAATAAGAAAGTTCTTTATCGTCAACCAAAACGTCTGAACCTTAGACCCAGAGATATCTCTTTGGGATCTGTGGTCATTCAACCAATTCAACTTGCACTACTATACGATACACATACTCGGTTGTACCTGAAATTAGTAACCGACAATCGTGCCCCTCGAATAGACCTCAACTCACAAACCAAGACTAAAGAAGAACATAAAAGATGGTCCATACCGTCGTCGGTTTGAAGACTTACTGAGACCGGACTTACACTAACAAGACCTTCGGGCCCTGGCGCACCCTCCGTCCTGAATGTGGGAATCCCATTCTGTTATTCTTACCCGACCTTTTTATACTGGGACTTTGACTCAAAGGAAAAAAGAAAGACTTTCAGAACTTGAAGTGAACTGAGAAAAGTTCTCTCACTTTTAATGAAGTCTTGTGAGGTACCGGAGAGTTAAACGAAAGAAAGGTACCGAAAGAAGACAGGGAAAAGAGAAGAACGGAGTATTGTGAACCGTGAAAGGGGTATTTGCTAACGTAGTTATTAATCTACAAACTTTATGTAATTACTCATTTTGTTTCTAAGGGACGGGAACACTTTATATATAAGGGGGGAAAAAATTCACCCCCTCGATATCACTGAGTCAACCATTTCTTAGGCGGACGGTTACGTTTTCTGGGTTCAAGGAAGGGGCCCAGCCCTTCCAGGGGACTTCTTCCTTTACCGTTGGGTGAGGTCATAAGAACGGACCTCTCAGGGTACCTGTCTCCTCGGACCGCCCGATATCAGGTACCCTAGAGTCCTTAACCTACGTTGAATCACTGATTTAGTATGGTGGTATGTTATTTGTTTGTTTTCGTGTTTTCCTCCTGGACGAGATCACAGGGACTGATAATCCTTAGGTCAATACAAACCTACACAAGTGAGAAAAAATTTCCAACCAGGAATCAGTAACGTTTACTTCGATTAAGTTTTGGTATACTTTTGGAAAGATGACTTGTATTCTCGTTAAAGTTTCCAAATTTAATCCTGAGATTACGATAGAAAGTTCATAGACCTAATTGTTTGGTGTTTTCTTTACCAGTAAAGGACCTACCTGAATCTCAAATAGTACGATCCACCTCTTTCAGTGTGTTTCTTTCTTAATAGTATACTATAGTAAATATACATCTACGAAATTTTTACTATGTCTACTTGAATGTTTTTTCTTTGACTGAGTGTATCTTTTGTTTAAATACCAATGGTTTCACTTATCTCCCCTTCCCTCAAACCCTATTTTTAATCCTCAAACCCTAACTGTCTATCTGTGACGACGACGACGACGATCCAGCGAAGTCAGCACAGACTGAGACACGCTGGGGTATCTGCCGTCGGGTGGTCCGAGGGGGTAGGGACCCTAAGAGGTCCGTTCTTGTGACTTCACCCAACGGTAAAGGAAGAGGTTACGTACTTTCACTTTTCAGTTTCACTTTAGCGAGTCAGCACAGGCTGAGAAGCACTAGGGTACCTGACGTCGGATGGTCCGAGGAGGTAGGTACCCTAAAAACTCCGTTCTCATGACCTCACCCCACGGTGACGGAAGAGGCTCTATGTGTGATGATATATATTTTATCTGTTTGTTGTTCCAGGATGACATATCGTGTCCCTTCATATAGTTTTTAAAGATCATTGGATATTACCTTTTCTTAGACTTTTTCTTATACATATATATATGTGTGTGTGTGTGTGTATTTTGACTTAGAAAAACGATGTGTGGACTTTGTAACATTTAGTTGATGTGAAGTTATTTTTTTTTTTTCACCAGGAAAGGAAAGAACGAAAAGGAGATCGTAATCCACGGAGTTTTAATCGGTCTTTACGATTCATTTCTCTTTAAGTAGTTATTAAGTATCAAATGTTTAGATTCGGTCATTTTGGGTCTCGTGACACCATGTATCACTCTTACTACCCCAAGTCTTTAGAGAAGGAATAAAGTTCAGGTTAGTTAAAACGAAATTTTAATCCTTACTACGTTATTGGTAAATCAACGTACTTACTCCATCTCAACTCTTGTCTCAGGTCGAAAGATATCTATGAGGAGTTCCATACAGAGTCAAGTCCAGTCAGTGAGTCAGCACAGGCTGAGAAACTCTGGGGTACTTAACGTCGTGCGGTCCGGAGGGACAGGTAGTGGTTGAGGGTCTCAAGTGAGTCTAAGTACAGGTAACTCAGTCACTACGGTAGGTCGGTAGAGTAGGAGCCAGCAGGGGAAGAGGAGGACGGGGGTTAGGGAGGGTCGTAGTCTCAGAAAAGGTTACTCAGTTGAGAAACGTACTCCACCGGTTTCATGACCTCAAAGTCGAAGTCGTAGTAAGGAAGGTTTCTTTAGGGTCCCGACTAGAGGAAGTCTTACCTGACCAACCTAGAGGAACGTCAGGTTCCCTGAGAGTTCTCAGAGGAGGTTGTGGTGTCAAGTTTTCGTAGTCAAGAAGCCACGAGTCGGAAGAAGTGTCAGGTTGGGAGTGTAGGTATGTACTGGTGTCCTTTTTGGTATCGGAACTGATCTACCTGGAATCAGCCGTTTCATTACAGAGACGAAAACTCACATGATAGATCCAACCAGTATTGAAAAGAAGGTTCCTCATTCGCAGAAAATTAAAATACCGACGTTAGTGGTAGACGTCACTAAAACCTCGGGTTTTTTTATTTCAGACTGTGACAAAGGTGACAAAGGGGTAGATAAAGGGTATTTCACTACCCTGGTCTACGGTACTAGAAGTAAAAGACTTACAACTCGAAATTCGGTTGAAAAAGCGAGAGAAGAAAGTGAAAGTAGTTCTCCGAAAAATCAAGGAGAAGTGAAGGACGGTATTCCCACCACAGTAGACGTATAGACTCCAATAACTATAAAGAGGGTCGTTAGAACTAAGGTCGAACACAAAGAAGGTCAGGTCGCAAAGAGTACTACATGAGACGTATCTTTAATTTATTCGTCCCACTGTTATATGTCGGAACTTCATGAGGAAAAGGACAAACCTTGGTCAAACAACAAGGTACAGTTCAAGATTGACAACGAAGGACTGGACGTATGTCTAAAGAGTTCTCACACGGATCTTGGACACTTTACGGTTAGACGAAAAAAAAAAATCCCTATAGAAAAAATAGAATTCTTTTTGTAAAAGTGTTTATAAATAAAAATAAAGAAAGGTACCCTTTGTCTTGGTTTTTCAATTTATACACCTGGAACCTCCTCGAATACAACCCGGTTGAGTCTTAGCATAGAATTCTAATAGGTTCCTTGATCCTAACCTTTGGATGTTTCACTTACTTCATCTCGCAGACTAAGTGGTATGTTTCCATTCAAACCTGGTTGGAAACTTCCTAAACCTCTAAAAAGATAGCCATAAAGGTACGACGAGGACGGTTCAGTGAAGTCACCACAGGCTGAGACACGTTACGGTATCCACCGTCGGGTGGTCCGAGGGGAGGCAGGGACCCTAAGAGGTCCGTTCTTGTGACCTCACCCAACTGTAAAGGAAGCGGTCACGTACTTTCACTTTTCACTTTCACTTCAGCGAATCAGCACAGGTTGAGCATCACTGGGGTACCTGACGTCGGATGCTCCGAGGAGGCAGGTACCCCAAAAAGGTCCGTTCTCATGACTTCACCCCACGGTAACGGAAGAGGAACCATAAAGGTATATAATCATGTTTAAGGTCTAGCAGGGGAGTCTGTCAGAGGAAGTAGGAACTTACTACGTATACATAAAATATTCATATAAAGTTGGTAAGATTCTCAAATAAAATGACAATAGTTTCCGATTAAGATTTGGATAAACCTTTCCAATAACTACTTCACCATAATTGGTAAACCATTGTACAACTTGTTTTGGTCATCTCTTTTTTGTAAACACTAAATAATTTATGGAGATAATCTTATTAATCCCGAGAAAGTACACTATGTTTTTGAACACATGTCAAAATGTTTATGATAGAATCTGTAGTACACTATCTCATAAACGTTGTACAGATTACATTAATAAAACTTTAAACCAATAATACAGGATATATATCCGATTTGAGTGAGAGAAAACCTCTAAACGTATTTTTATCCAGTTCAGGGTTTAAAGTAGAAGACACCCTTTCGAGGTAACTAGAGGGAGTTTAAAGATACTCAAATGACCCAGAGTGTAAGAGTACTAGTAAACACTAGGTGCCAAGAACGAAGGTACTATGTATACGAGTAAGTGTAAGCACCGGACACTGAGAGAAGAAAGGAAACGAGATACAGTTGGACCCAATCTTAAGTGGAGAAACAGAACTGA
The DNA here is from genome assembly GCA_006410555.1 of Capra ibex. Lineage (NCBI taxonomy): Eukaryota > Metazoa > Chordata > Mammalia > Artiodactyla > Bovidae > Capra > Capra ibex. Next base: position 24,983,711 of record SJYO01038709.1, read on the forward strand.
AAGAAACCTGATGGGGCTCGTAAACACACGTCATCTGACCTGACTTCAAAACTTGTCACCCCCACTCCCCAAGTTAGTGTCTTTGTTTGTTGAATCTTGAATTATAACCTGTAACATTAAGATCCATCGAGAAGTTTGGCCCACGGGAACCAGTGAAGAGTGACCGGTGTAAAGAGACACCTAAGGTCAGAGGGTGGTACAAAGAGGGAAATCTGGGAAGAGTGTGGAGGGACTACGAACAAAAGGGTCGTAGAGACAGAACCATGTTTTATAGTGACTACAAGAGACTGTTTGTCAGTGGACAGGACCTAGGATGAGACTTCAGGGTGTCTTCCTGACCGTCTCTAAAAATTAAAGTTAGAAAGGAGAAAAGGAGTGAATAGAGGAATTTACCTTAACTCGTTATATCTCTGTTCAAGGAGTGACCTTTTTTAATATGGGAATCCTCTGTCTTCTTTGATAGTTGTCAATCAAAACTTAGTGTATTATCACAACTGCACATATAATAAACACCCACTATTATAATTCTTCCTGTTTATTATCTGATATACAACACTTAACAAATTACTTTGTCTTTTAATTTTAGATAGACTAAACCATATTACACCCATTGTAAATATTCTTTACAAAACAAACTGGAAGTCTAAAACAAAATACTCGGAAAAGTGGAACGAAGGTATACACAGATCACCCTTTTCTCTGTGTACTTAATCTTTACTTTTATTTCGTACCACTATCGCACTAAACAACTTGTAAGTAGTCGTTGAGAAACATTTGTAGCATGTAACACAAGGGCCGAAAATATACGTCTAGTAGAACTGACTAAAGGAGACAAAAGTACAGGATTGTAAATTCTGAACGTCTCTGACTTAAAGGTCTTGTGATCCTAGAGAAAATCTAAAGAGACCTGTTTCCTCTACTACTGATCTTTAATTTACGTAAAAAGACAGAAACACACCCGTCTCAAAGAACCGTCAGTCCCCATACAAGTCCTGCAAAACAAAAAAGACCTTTAGAAAGGTGGCTGTGATACAAGGAACAAACTTTCTCTAACGAGTATCAGTAGTCAACACCGTTCCTACAATATGAACTTAAAGAGTCTCACTACTGGTTTATACGAAGAAAGAAATCGATAAAACATATTAGGTGTACATCGATTCTTTTATTAATTCGTGATAGAGACTAAACTATGTCTTATTTATGTATACGGTTGTAACCAGAAGTACTTTAAGTTTACTTACGATAACGAAAGTTTAATAATGTTTTCCTTTCGTCCAAATAACATTTTTTATATTCTTCTTTTGAACCCATCTCTTTTTGTTAAATTTTTTGGGAAGTTATTAGAATAGATCTCTTTTAGTGAGATTTTATAAGAAAACCATGTATCTAAAAGTACAAGGACATAACGATAAAAGACTGGAGACGACCTCCTTTATTCTTTATAGTCATGTGAATTTTTATAACATATGTATACGTATACACATATACAAACTATATAAATGAGAAATTAAGAGTAGGACTGTGTTAATTTCGTGATTACTTAAATACTTTGTTTCTAAAGTCAAAAGTCAGCTTAGGTCACTTCACAATGAACTATTATTTATTATTATTTCTGAAATCTCGTTTTTTCAGGAGGGATTTGATTTTTAAACAAGAGGTGGTGGTAGTGGAGGTACAGAAACGAATATACAACAAAAAGAAGAAAACTTAGACATTTTTCGTAGACTCTACGAAGGTAGGTAAAGACCTTAATAATTGGTCTGGAGACTGTAGACTAGAGGATGATGTACTGTTTCTTACATCAAGTCTTTAAACAAAGGAGACATTACCATCCTTCATGAAATCGGCAAACCTGTAATGGATAATGGATAAAGTTGTTGATGACAAGGGTTTACGTTTGTTACTAAGTACGTTTATAGATCATATAAACACGGAACAAAGAAGTCACCTGGACGTAAAATAAAGAGTTGGGTTTTGGACTCTTACAGTTCTCATAGTTCACACAATGAAGAGTATAACAGTCTAGGACGATAAGTTTAGTCGGACGAGTTCCTGAGACACAAAAAGTTAAAGAATGTACTAACAATTGTATTCTGTGTCAAAATGTACGTCAGAATTATTGTAATTCGATTTCTTAAACTTCCACCACCAACCTTAACTTTGACCACTTTACCTACCAACGACGACGATGAGTGTTTCTCCCCACTCCCCGATATCGTCGGGCACTATCCGATCGATAGGTTTCCTTCCTGCAGAAAAGGTTCTTTGTTCCTGGGAGTCATAGTGGTCAAGGGAATATCATGATCTTCTTCACCAGACAACTGTCAACCCAACACGGGTACGTAAGTAGTTGGGGACTACACAACACTATATGTCCCGCAAAACGAGAGACGGAGACTAGAGGTCTTTACAAAGACATATGACTCACCATGAGTAAAAATCACGATGTCATCTAGACAGAATGCAACGATTTTTCACTGAAAGGTTTGGTAACAAGCACTTAGTTTTTACACCTTGGTTCGATATTCTCCTAAATTAATAGTCACCCTTTTACTAGCGAATTCGAGTGTAGATATATTAAATCTTTCACAAAAGGTGCGAACAGTTTAGTCACTACGTCAGGAAGTACGAATTGTTAATAACACTTTGTAGATGAGTTCAAATATTAGATAAAGTGTCTGTCAGTACAACTAAAGACGATCCTACCAAATCTTCCGTCAACAAATGCACGGAACCTTCACTGAACACTTGTTACAGGGGAAAATCTCTGATTGAGTATGAATTTCTCTTTTTACGTTCTTTATTTTTGGAGAATTCCTTACAACGACGTAAAACGAAACACGGAGAAGGAGAAAATAGAACACACACACACACACACACACACACACACAGACACAGACACAGACACAGAAACGTACGAGTGTACACACCAATAACACAACAACAAAAAAAAAGAAAGTCCGAGTATGAAACTTCCTCAAAACATGTTACATCCGATAACTGTAAGTCTCAAAGAGACAGAGTCTTCAAAATATTCAGACTTTAAATCTTGATCACAGTTCACTTTCATACGTACGTTAACGAAATCCGGGTTTCCGACTTGACAATCCTCAGACCACTTACATTTCTCCATCGTATTGAATTTGAATTCTCAGGTTGAAGTGTGACTATCAACACACAAAGGTTTGAAGTCGAGAACACTATTTGACTCTTTCTTTCTTTTCCTTTTTTTTTTTCTCTACGAGACCAGAATCAGATGAAGGGTTACTCGTCTTCGGTTCTAGCGACAGTTTCAGGAAAAACACAACATACACCAGTTATAGTTACGAACTTCCCTACTCCTCGGTAAAGAGTTTATGAAACGGATGCACAGTGACGATGTTGACGATAACGAATTTGTTGAAACACCTCCTCCGTGGCAAACCTTCTTGAAAAGGTAAACAACTCTTGCGATTTTCGGTTATCTTTTATGCCATGGGAGTCTCCTGTCTTTCCGCATCTCACCTTTGATCTAGACATCGCTAGTCTGGTCAACCCACTTGAAGAAACTTCTCTAGTGACAGAGAGGTACAACTCCTTGTCGTTATCTTAATCTCCTCTGTAACTTTTTCTTTTATGAGTTTAAACTTAGTGTAAACCGCTTACTTTTGATAGGATTCTACATCCTGGAGTCGTAGAATGTCTTTAGTTGTCTGGTCCTCACAGGTCAGAAGAAGTCTGAGAATCAAAGGGAAAGACGTACCGAGAGGGAGGTTGTAATAATTAGGTCTCTTCAGACCTAGTTTCAGCTCCCACATGAACGAAAAGAGTGTTACTGTCTTCTTAGGTTCTTGTCCAACCTGTTTTAGAACATAAAGTGGGTCCTTGTCGACGGTAAAAGGGTACTTGAAGTGTGTACGGTGGGTCTCGAGTGACCAAGACTCTACCCGAAGGACTTGGAAGAGAAGGCATAGGTGGGGGTGAGGTGAAGTAAAGAATAAACAACCTTTGTGCATACAGAATAGTAGTGCCCTTATAGGGGGGACGATTTATACATCTTATCATTAAAGGAGAAGTCGTCCGTTTTGGACAAACAGATCACTAGTAAGACTTCGAATACAATTCAAGAAGACCTTTTGTTTCACGATTAAACGTAAATACTTTTTGTCCGTCTAAAAACTGTACATTAACTACTCCTACTACGAAAGTCACCGACTTACACCCCCTTATAAACCTCCTATGCTCTCCTTAAATAAGATTCGGAAGTTCCAAAGGAAAATCTTAAATTTTATACTATTTTAGTCATTTCTTTCACTTCAGCCAGTCAACACAGGATGAGAAACGTTGGGGTACCCGACATCGGAAGGTCCGAGAAGTCAGGTACCATAAAAGGTCCGTTCTTATGACCTCACCCAACGGTAAAGGAAGAGGTTTTAGACATTTGTATCAGAGATACATTTTTGTGTGTACGTGTGTGTAGACCTATTTAAATTGTTACTAATCTCAACACCCATTATGTCTCAAAATTTAATATCACTTCCATCTCCCATCTCTTACATATCTTAAGTCAATACCACCATTCAAGTACTTTCCTTTGTTCGGACACCGAATTTTAGAACACCCTTTTCAAATGTCGTCGACATGGTATAGTAGTACCTCATACCGGTTCATCAGGTTGATGAACTGATGCACGTACGAGTCAGCACAGACTGAAAAACACTGGGGTACCTGACATCGGGTAGTCCGAAGAGACAGGAACCTTAAGAGATCCGTTCTTACGATCTCACCCAACGGTCCCCTAGAAAGACTGGGTCCCTAGTTTAGGATCAGAGAACACAGATCCCGTAACCGTCCACATAAGAAATGGTGACACGGTGGACCACAAACGAGACTGGTCACGTAAAAGAACCGTTTTGAGATAATCAGACGGGACGGAGTAAGGCGTAAGGTTCCGGTTTAAACGGACAATGAGGTCCACAAAGAACTGAAGGATGAAAACGTAAGGTCAGGGGATATTACTTTTTCTGTAGAAAAAACCCACAATCAAGCTTTTCCAGAACATTCAGAAGTATTTTGGCAAGTTGAAGTCAAAGAAGTCGTAATGACCAACCCCGCATCTGGACCTAATGACACTATAACTTACCAAACGGAACCTCTGCTTGTCTCTAGTAAGACAGTAAAAACTCTAACGTAGGTTCATGACGCAAAGCCTGAGAAAACAACTTGTACTACCGATTCGTTCCGTTTCTGATTATCTCAAAACGGTTCTTTTACGTGACCAGTATCGTTTGTGGGAGAAGGTTGTTGTGTCTTCTGAGATGTGTACCTGTAGTGGTCTACCAGTTGTGGCTTTAGTCTAACTAATATAAGAAACGTCGGTTTCTACCTCTTCGAGATATGTCAGTTGTTTTTGTTCTGGCCCTCGACTGACACCAAGTCTAGTACTTGAGGAATAATGGTTTAAGTCTGAATTTAACTTCTTTTATCCCATTTGGCGATCTGGTAAGTTCATACTGGATTTAGTTTAGGGAATACTAATATGTTACCTTCACTCTTTATCTAAATTCCCTGATCTAGACTATCTGTCTCACGGACTACTTGATACCTGACTCCAAGCACTGTAACATGTCCTCTGTCCCTAGTTCTGGTAGGGGTACCTTTTCTTTACGTTTTTTCGTTTTACCGACAGACCCCTCCGGAATGTTTATCGACACTTTTCTTCTCTCCGCTTTTCGTTTCCTCTTTTCCTTTCTATATTCGTAGACTTACGTCTCAAGGTTTCTTATCGTTCTTCTCTATTCTTTCGGAAGAAGTCGCTAGTTACGTTTCTTTATCTCCTTTTCTTGTCTTACCCTTTCTGACCTCTAGGGAAGCTCTGTTAATCTCTATGGTTCCCTTGTAAAGTACGTTTCTACCCGAACTATTTCCTGTCTTTACCATACCTGGATTGTCTTCGTCTTCTATAATTCTTCTCCACCGTTCTTATGTGTCTTCTTGACATGTTTTTTCTAGAAGTGCTGGGTCTATTAGTACTACTACACTAGTGATTAGATCTCGGTCTATAGGGCCTTACACTTCAGTTCACCCGGAATCTTTCGTAGTGATACTTGTTTCGATCACCTCCTCTACCTTAAGGTCAACTCGACAAAGTTTAGGACTTCCTACTACGACACTTTCACGATGTGAGTTATACGGTCGTTTAAACCTTTTGAGTCGTCACCGGTGTCCTGACCTTTTCCAGTCAAAAGTAAGGTTAGGGTTTCTTTCCGTTACGGTTTCTTACGAGTTTGATGACGTGTCAACGTGAGGAGAGTGTGCGATCATTTCATTACGAGTTTTAAGAGGTTCGGTCCGAAGTCGTTATGTACTTGGCACTTGAGGGACTACAAGTTCGACCAAAATCTTTTCCGTCTCCTTGCTCTCTAGTTTAACGGTTATAGGCAACCTAGTACCTTGTTCGTTCTCTCAAGGTCTTTTTGTAGATAAAGACGAAATAACTGATACGGTTTCGGAAACGGACACACCTAGTGTTATTTGACACCTTTTAAGACTTTCTCTACCTATGGTCTGGTGGATTAGACGGAGAACTCTTTAGACATACGTCCAGTCCTTCGTTGTCTATCTTGACCTGTACCTTGTTGTCTGACCAAGGTTTATCCTTTTCCTCATGCAGTTCCGACATATAACAGTGGGACGAATAAATTGAATATACGTCTCATGTAGCACTCTTTGCGACCTGACCTTCTTTGTGTTCGACCTTAGTTCTGACGGCCCTCTTTATAGTTATTGGAGTCTATCCGTCTACTGTGGTGGGAATACCGTCTTTCACTTCTCCTCGATTTTTCTCTTCTCACTTTTTCAACCGAATTTCGAGTTGTAAGTCTTTTGCTTCTAGTACCGTAGACCAGGGTAGTGAAGTACCCTTTATCTACCCCTTTGTCACCTTTGTCACAGTCTGAAATAAAAACCCCCGAGGTTTTAGTGACGTCTACCACTGACGTCGGTACTTTAATTTTCTGTGAATGAGGAACCTTCTTTTCAATACTGGTTGGATCTATTGTATAAGTTTTCGTCTCTGCAATGAAACGGTTGATTCCAGGCAGATCAGTTCCGATACCAAAAAGGACACCAGTACATACCTACAGTCTCAACCTGACACTTCTTCCGACTCGTGACTTCTTAACTACGAAAACTTGACACCACAACCGCTTCTGAGAACTCTCAGGGAACCTGACGTTCCTCTAGGTTGGTCAGGTAAGACTTCCTCTAGTCGGGACCCTAAAGAAACCTTCCTGAGTACGATTTCGACTTTGAGGTCATGAAACCGGTGGAGTACACTTCTCAACTGAGTAACCTTTTCTGAGACTACGACCCTCCCTAACCCCCGTCCTCCTCTTCCCCTGCTGGCTCCTACTCTACCGACCTACCGTAGTACCTGAGCTACCTGCACTCAGACTCACTTGAGGCCCTCTACCACTACCTGTCCCTCCGGACCGCACGACACTAAGTACCCCAGCGTTTCTCAGTCTGTGCTGACTAGCTGACTTGACTTGACACGGTGGACCTTTCGGTTCATCAGGTTTCCTCTACGTAACCGTCTCCGGGTCCAGTAGTTTCCTACCACTGATTGTTCCCACTAGTACATTATCCAGTTTCGAAGTCGTCGGACAGCCCTAACCGTCCTTCATCTTCTACCGGATTTTATACAATCGGATGGAACGGTGTGGGAGTGTCTCGGGTACGGAAAGATAACTGGAGACTAAGTTGATCATATATTATTGTTACCCTTGCAACGAGACCGTACCTCTAGATCTTGGAAGGTTCACGAAAGTGTGTACTGGAGAAACAAATAATAATAATAAAAACTGACGAACCATATACCCTAGAATTAAGGGACTGGGTCCCTACCTTGGGTGTGGGTAATATCACCTCAGGATCGGTGACCTGGTGATTCCTTCAGGAGTACTATAGAATAAACCTGGAGTGTTTACACTCACAGTTTATCGATCTTCAAAAAAGGGACAAATTGTCTACTCTTACATTTCCGATTTCTCTAATTAACGTATACCGTCCTTCGTTACGTCAATCTCGTACTTGACTCTACGGTTCTTATGTGTAATTTCTCGAACGACAGGAGACATACCCTCTGTAAGACAAAAGGTAGATTCGGGGTCGGGGACGGAAACAGGAGGAAGAAAGGACGGTTTGAATGTGAGATCGTAGAACCTTTTTGGGTCAACTTCTAGAAAGGAAGAAATTTTAATAGATGTTAACTGAGGTCAATAAGGTGATTGAAGAAGGGTTCAGGACATAGGAGGAGTGAAAGAATTAATGCAAGACACTTTTCGCCAAACCTTCATCTTTTACTTTCAGTGAGTCAGTACAGCCTGAGAAACGTTGGGGTACCTGATATATCAGGTACCTTAAGAGGTCCGGTCTTATGACCTCACCCATCGGAAAGGGAAGGGGTCCCCTAGAAGGGTTAGGTCCCTAACTTGGGTCCAGAGGGAGTAGAATCCGTCTAAGAAATGGTTGACTCGACACACCTTTCGGTAACCTCTATCTTTCTTCAGACAATAAACATGAACTTCTAATTCCTGGGACGGGGGATGGAGGGTGTGTGTGTCTCTTGTATAAAACAAATGTAAACTGTAAGAACCTAAGAATAAAAACATAAAAGTGTATTTTAAAAATCCAAACGAAAACAGTGAATATTAATAAGTGTCTATAAAAGATTACAGGAATCTACAAGAAACATCTATGGTAAATTTTATCTATATATTATAAGACAGGGTTCTTGTAAGACGTTATATCACCGATAAAACGGTTAGCCAACGGAATTAATTCGAAGAGGTGAGATAAGTTTACCAGATTGTACATTATGTCTAGATTATATCCAATGATAATACGTTCCATGTCCTGATTTATTAACTCAAAAACTGTCAAAATCCATTTCAGTAACACCCTAAACACCTTAGTTTTTTTAAAAAAATTATACTTTTCTTTAGTTTTTTCCGTGTCACTAATTTATTTTATATCGTCCCCTTTTTTCTAAAGGTACCTCGTTAATTTGGTCTTTTTCTGACGTCGGTATCTAGTATTTTAAACTCTTAACTACCATTCTTTTAAGGACCGACTACCGTTTGTTATTAAGTAAGGACCGAAAAGTTAGGGTCTTAATGAGGTAACGACTTTCGTTTGCACAATGTTTCATTTTTTAGTGATTCCCGAGGGTGTCAAAGAGAACCGACGAAGTTCCAGCAATAAACGAAACGAAAGGGTGAGTAGGTCCACTGTCAAAATGGTTACGGAATGGTGAAAGAGACCACCGAATCTACCATTTCCTAGATGGATAATTACGTCCTCTAGGTTCAAACTAGGGACCCAGTCCTCATAGTGACCGTCTTCCCTTACCGATGGTTGAAGCCATAAGGACGGACCTCTTAGGTGTGTGCGGTACATGTCTCCTCGGACCACCCGGGGTCGGATACACCAGTACTTCTCAACCTACGCTGATTCGATGACGAAAGAGATGGAAAGTTAGCACACGGTAAAGAAAAGACCCGTGAACGTGGTCCAGGTGATTCGATTACCATGTGTTAAATCTTAAAACAGGATCGTCACGAGGTGAAGCTCAATAGTAGTGTACCACTGAGGTTTATTTCTTGAGACTTTACCTGGTCGAACCTACTTTAACCGTGACTTGTAATTTATGTAAATTTATTTCTAAATTTGTATTTCTTAATCTTCTCAATACTAACATCATGTTTTACATGATATCAAAAAAAAAAATTTCGGGAATATACCATTTTGTAATACCTTAGATATTTGAGTCTTACATTCCTTCCACTCTTTCCTTCTTCATATTCTTTCTACTCACAATGAACTTTAAAAGGTAGTATCGTACCTTAGTCATATATGGTTTTAATATGAACATCGATTATTGGTTTTCTCAGTGTAGAGAATTACTAGAAATACTAGAAAACTGAAATACGATGTCCCGAGAAAGAGAACAAAATCCGTTGTACGTAAACTTCAAATTGGGAAAGAAGTCAAGGGAAGTCAAACACAAAGAAGACTGACTTCACTGATACGTACGTACGTACAGTAATTTTTAAACTAAGAGTATATAAACATAAAGAAAGAAACGAGGAAGAAGAGAAGTAAAGAATGAAAAGACAAAGGAAGGAGAAAGAAAGTCAGTAGACAAACAAGTGAACAGGTAGGTATGGTTGGTAGGTAGGTAGGAAGAAAACTACAACATCTGCGTATGTGTCTCCAGACCTTACAGTACAATATCGATAAAAAAAAAAATTGGACCTCATCCCTCTAGTTGGGACCCTAAAGAAACCTTCCTCACTACGATTTCGACTTCGAGGTCATGAAACCGGTGGAGTACGCTTCTCAACTGAGTAACCTTTTCTGAGACTACGACCCTCCCTAACCCCCGTCCTCTTCTTCCCCTGCTGGCTCCTACTCTACCGACCTACCGGATACCTGAACTGCCTGCACTCAGACTCACTTGAGGCCCTCTACCACTACCTGGTCCTCCGGACCGTACGACGCTAAGTACCCCAGGGTTTCTCAGCCTGTACTGACTCGTTGACTTGACTTGACTTGACTCATGCTAAACTTCATTACGTGCCGGAAGAAGTAACATAAAAACTCATGACGAGTTTGAAAAATACTTCTCGAGGAAAGTAAAAATGAAAATTCTACATTAATCTGTTTATGAGATGAAAAAGCCTAAGAAAAGGCAATATGAAATACTGTTCTATGACTTATATTAAGGGACACGATATGTCATTCTTAAACAACCAATAGATAAAACATATATCATCACATATAGACGATTAAGGTTTGAGAATTAAATACGGAGGGGTATGGAAAGGGGAAGTCATTGGTATCAAACAAAAGATCCATTTCTACGATGAAACTCTCAAGTACCAGATACTCTTCTCCAATCCGGGTCACAAAGGTCGTCTAGAGATAATAAGAGTGTACGGGTCCGTCGTCAGAGGACCCACTGTATTGATAATTGTTCTTGGTTTGACGAAGATCGGTCCAAATCGATGACTCGAAACTGGGAAACTCAAATCTGTCAGATCTAGGGTTTCGTCGACAAACTTACGTCTGGGAGTCTCTAAGACTAGGATCATAATTACCCGACGTCTTAAAAGGGTCACATAAGATGTGTGTGTGTGTGTGTGTGTGTGTGTGTGTGAAGTAGTAACTTAAAAAAGCACTGGAACCGGTACAATAAAGACGAAACATGGAACTAAAGAGGTAAACGTTTTCCACCTATAAACATGGACAGGATAAATCACGAAACTCTAAAATTTCTTTTTTCTCTTGTCTTCTGTGACTAATTGTAATAAAAGTGGTTATTATGATGACACCATGTGACTTCTATGATTCTTACAAAACTATCGCGGACAAAGGAAAGGAAAACTTTTGTTTGAAAAGATTATCCGAGACTCCTAAGAATGATGGTTCATTTTTAAATTTATCACTTTGTGGTCTATCCTATTTCGATATGTTTAAGAAAAGTTTTCTTTTGGTCCAGTGATTTGAGTGGGACTTTTATAAAATTGTCCGCGGAATATGTTACTGTATATTGGAGAGAATGATATTTTAGGTTAGAAGAAATAAATAAGAAGTATAAATTTTTTTTTAGACATAAATAAACCGATACGACCCAGAATGAACTCCGTACGCCCTAGATAAAGGGACTGACCATTAGTATAGGTCTGAGGGGACGTAACCTTTACGTCGTACAATCGGTGACCTGGTTGTTACACAACCGACAAGGTAACACAGACTCAGACGTCAGGGTACCTACCATCGGAAGGTCCGAGGAGACGGGTACCTTAAGAGGTCCGTTCTTATGACCTCACCCAACGGTAAGAGAAGAGGTCCCCTAGAAGGGTTGGGTCCCTAGTTTGGGCCCAGAGGACGTAACGTCCGTCTAAGAAATGGTAGACTCGGTGGTCCTTTCGGGTAAACTTGATGGGGGTATGATTCACGAGATCACCGATGACATACCCTTGTGTCTCCGGATCTTTCAATCGTCTAAGACACGTAAAAAAGGTTTACAAAGGTTAGGTCGAAGTTAAAAAAATTTTCAAACAGATTTTGTACAACTCTAGAATGTTGTCTTTGGGATGTAACACCGTATCTAATTAAAACGAATAAGACCGTTGAGGTTTATATACCGTAGTGTTTCTTGAACCTTTATTTCCCACTTTAAGGAATACACGGACAACGAAGGATTCTCGCTTGGTTGAAGTCAAGTCAAGTCAGTGAGTCAGCACAGGTTGAGAAACGCTGGGGTACTTAGTGTCGTGTGGTCCGGAGGGACAGGTAGTGGTAGAGGACCTCAAGTGAGTCTGAGTGCAGGTAACTCAGGCACTACGGTAGGTCGGTAGAGTAGGAGCCAGTAGGGGAAGAGGAGGACGGGGGTTAGGGAGGGTCGTAGTCTCAGAAAAGGTTACTCAGTTGAGAAACGTACTCCACCGGTTTCATGACCTCGAAGTCGAAGTCGTAGTAAGGAAGGTTTCTTTAGGGTCCCAACTAGAGGAGGTCTTACCTGACCAACCTAGAGGAACGTCAGGTTCCCTGAGAGTTCTCAGAAGAGGTTGTGGTGTCAAGTTTTCGTAGTTAAGAAGCCACGAGTCGGAAGAAGTGTCAGGTTGAGAGTGTAGGTATGTACTAGTGATCCTTTTGGTATCGGAACTGATCTGCCTGGAATCAGTTGTTTCATTACAGAGACGAAAACTTATATGATAGATCCAACCAGTATTGAAAAGACGGTTCCTCATTCTCGGAAAATTAAAGTACCGACGTCAGTGGTAGACGTCACTAAAACCTCGGGGGTTTTTATTTCAGACTGTGACAAAGGTGACAAAGGGGTAGATAAACGGTACTTCACTACCCTGGTCTACGGTACTAGAAGCAAAAGACTTACAACTCGAAATTCGGTTGAAAAAGTGAGAGGAGAAAGTGAAAGTGGTTCTCCGAAAAATCGAGGAGAAGTGAAAGACGGTATTCCCACCACAGTAGACGTATAGACTCCAATGACTATAAAGAGGCCCGTTAGAACTAAGGTCGAACACAAAGAAGGTCAGGTCGCAAAGAGTACTACATGAGACGTATATTCAATTTCTTCGTCCCACTGTCATATGTCGGTACTGCATGAGGAAAAGGATAAACCTTGGTCAGACAACAAGGTACAGGTCAAGATAGACAACGAAGGACTGGACGTATGTCTAAAGAGTTCTCCGTCCAATCCACCAGACCATAAGGGGAGAGAAAGTCTTAAAAGGTGTCAAATAACACTAGGTGTGTCCGTTTCCGAAACCGTATCAGTTATTTCGTCTTTATCTACAAAAAGACCTTGAGAGAACGAACAAGGTACTAGGTCGCCTACAACCGTTAAACTAGAGACCAAGGAGACGGAAAAGGATTTGGTAGAATTTGTAGTCCTTCAAGTGCCAAGTGCATAACGACTTCGGACCGAACCTCTTAAAACTCGTAATGAAATGATCGTACACTCTACTCACGTTAACACGTCATCAAACTCGTAAGAAACCGTAAAGGAAAGAAACCCTAACCTTACTTTTGACTGGAAAAGGTCAGGACACCGGTGACGACTCAAAAGGTTTAGACGACCGTATAACTCACATCGTGAAAGTCTCGTAGTAGAAAGTCCTAAACTTTGTCGAGTTGACCGTAAGGTAGTGGAGGTGATCGAAACAAGTATCACTACGAAAGATTCCGGGTGAACTGAAGTGTAAGGTTCTACAGACCGAGATCTAATCACTAGTGTAGTAGTACTAATAGACCCAGTACTTCTAGAAAAAACATGGTTGAATCTTAGGGAAAAATTTTTGAGAGGATCCATGGGTCTTTCTCCAGTTCAGGGACTCCAAAAGTACATGTCACTCGTTCAACCTTAATTTGTCCTAACTCCATCAATCTCTACGAAGGTATCTCTCACGAAACCTGTGAAGAGTTTTGGAACTTTCTGTGACGATTGATTTAAATTCCCTGATTGAAACACCTCTCGTATTTATGAAAAGGATACCACCGTAATGAAATTATAATAAAATTAATTCAACAAATTGACAGGGATTGACACTGACTGAGACCTCTTTGGTTTCTTGACCGGGTTTCACAATATTTAATAATAACAGAATTTTATCTCAATTCCTTTTAAGGGTGTTCATTACTCGACATCTCTTCTATTTCGATATCAATTCTCTTTCTACAAATAAGTAAAGTAGAAACTTGTGTGTACGACGTACGTTTCGAAACTCGTTTTCCCGACGTCTCACTGGACCTCGGAAAATGACGACTGTAAATGACAACGGAGAAAAAATTCAACCGTTTACAATTCCCGTCGACGACGTCTGTCACAGATCAGTGTATGTTTGGTTCTTTTTTTTTAATGTTAAGTGTTAGTGGATATCAAATCCAAGAGTGTACCTTAGTTTGTGTGTACACGGAACACCAAGGACCTTTGAGTCAAGTTTTGACTTACATCATTATCGGTTATGGAAAACTCTAAGTTTATACACGTTTCGTGGTAAGATTAGTAAATTATACGTAATAGAGTTAGGAGTCCTTTCGGAATGTCGATAATGATAGAGAATAAATGTTTACTCCCGTAAAGTCGTGTTCTACAGACCCACTAAGCGAGTTCAGAGAGTCAACCATTCACTACTACGGGGACTGAGGTCTCAAACACATGAACCGAGGTATCGACACCACGGTTGGGGTCTTTAGGAATACACTTTCCTAGCCTTTAGAGTTCTTTTTTTTCTTTTCCCATTTCCACGAGTCTTGACTTGACGCCTGAGTTGGGAGGAGAAGAAAGACGAGTCAGAACGAGGTATTCCGATGGAAAAAAGACAGAATAAGGAGTAACGATTAAAAAATTTGGAGGTAAAGTGGAGGACTCTGGATGGACTAGAGGACCACCGTAATCCTCGGGTACCTCCGGTGACTGTACTTAAAAGGAAAACCAAATTAGTCTCCGAGAGTCATAGAGATAGAGTCTCTCTATGACTTGGTAGAGTAAAGTAAGTATTAGGTCCTCAAATTCTTTCATAATTTCAACGAGTAAGACCATTCTGACGACCTTGAGACAATATGGTCTAGTCAGACTCTCATCTGTCGGTATGTACGCAGAGTGTAAATAAAGTAAAAGGGTGACGTTTAACATTTGTATTATATCAATCTTCTTCTTCGTAACAAGATACAGATTGAACTACGATTCCGTCTTTTCCTTTCCATTCTAATATATAAATTCCCACTGGATACATCCCATCCACAAAACCGTCAACTTCCCCCAGTAATACTATGGATTACTGTAACTAGGAAACCTAATCTTTCCTACTCTCATGAAGATTTTTTGTTGTCCAACAAAATTCGAGGATGGAGAGAAAAGATTCCGGTCCCACCAACATGACGACGATAAAATCCTAGAGTATAAAGAGGTAATAATAAAGGTCCGTAAAAAGGGTCCAGTAAGAACTGTAGAAAAGATACTTATGTCCGACTAAAGGACTGACATCTTGGGACCTTCTTTTTTGTCGTCATTTTTTATTTAATCTTACTTACTTTGATTTAAAAATAATACCGAATGTTGATGGATGTACGATACGGGGAAGGTTACAGGACTGGGTCCAGTGAGATCAGAGGTCCGTGAGACCGAAGATCATACAGTTCAAATAAGGATAGGGTCCCGAAGAAGCGAAACTTCATCTAATTTATACTTTGTTACTATGTTTACTTAAATAAATGTTTTCTCTTTGTCTGAGTGTCCGAAGTTTTTGTTTGACTACCAATGGTTTCCCCTTTCCACCCTTACTCACTATTTAATCCTCCAACCTTAATTGTCTATGTGTAGTGATATATATTTTATCTATGTTTTTCTTAAATGACATATTGTGTCTCTTGATATGTTTACAGAATAGATATTACCTTTTCTTAGACTTTTATTATATATACATCTATATGTGTACATACACTTAGTGAAACGACATATGAACTTTCATTATATTACATTTAATTGATATAAAGTTAAAAATTTTGTAAAAATTTTTCACTGATCTATAAGAAACTGTGGGGAGGGTACCCCTCCCTCTCCACCTAAGATACTGGTGGAGGGGGATGACTCTCCCGAGACAACGAATAAACTGTTCATCTTATACTACCTTCACTACGACAAGATCAAAACCCCGGCTCCTGAATTCTTTGACCGTTTTTGTGAAGACAGAACCTTGTCAGTGAGAGCCTCGGAAACTCAGTGTAGTATACACTTCAGGTTTATGGCTCTGGTGACACGACCTTCTTTGGCGTATACGTATCAGAGGACAGGGTCGACTTACATATCAGAGGACAGGGTCGACTTACGACGGAAGGTCGGAATGGTAAGTTTCGTGATTTGAACCGTCACTTCGACAGAACCTGCAGGTTGTGTCAGTTCGGAAGTTTACTGAGGTCAGGGTCGGTAAGAGACTGTTCGGTGTGATCATTGGAGTTCGTTGTTGTCGGGTCGACTCGGGTCAGTTAAGTATCTTGACATTCTCTATCATTGTCCGATTACAAAAGGCTGTACCTGATAAAGAAATACGTAGTTATCTATTGGTTGTGTATGAACGACAAAAAAGGTAAACCTTACGGGACAGAGTCCAGAGTCGAGTTTCTAGGGGAGGACCCTCTGGAAGGGACTATTGGAGTGGAATTTCTCATCAAAGAGGGTGGGGGTAGATTATAAGAGATAAGGATTAAATAGGGAAGGGACGAAATAACAAAAAGGTTACGTAAATATGTACGAATTGTAGTATATACATACATAATCACAAAAAAAATTATGAATAAATAAAAACCGACGGAATCCAGAACCAACGTCGTACGCCTAGAAAGTAACACCACACGTCCGAAGAGAGATCAACACCACACCCGAGACATCAAACACCGTGAGACCGAGAGATCAACACCGCGTGTCCGAATCACCGGGGTGTCGTACACCTTAGAATCAAGACACTGGTCCCTAGTTTTGGTGTAGGAGACGTAACCTTCCACTTAAGAATTGGTGACCTGGTTGTCCCTTTAGGGATACATAAGTCAAAAGTATACGAAAGAGGATCATCTTATATTTGAGGTACTCCCTTCTTAAAACAAAGATAAAACAGGTGACTCTATGGAGGTTGTGAACCTATTCCTGGACCACGTACAATCCGAAATCCATTTACAAAGAACGTACTTACTGACTTTCTTACCTAGAAGTGGGGGTACACTCGGATAGAAAATCTTGTGTCAACCCGTCTGAAACTAAACCATAACGAGAATCCCCTTTTCACTTTATAAAATCAGTGTTCTTTAGATCAGAATGTTCTATTGTTCACGGATGGAGTAGACTACAGTCCTTTGGTCCTCTAGGATGGGGGTAGAGTTATGTATGTGGTGGTCAAGGGTGGTCTTAAGGTGTTGATTTCTGAATGAAAGAAACAAGGGCAATTCAATGTTTATTTGAATGTTTATGTATGTTTTTGTATGTTTTTAGGAACACAAGTACCTCGAATACACAATTGACCCATCCTGACCGCCATTTGTTTGTTTTATATGTCTTTTGGGTTGAACATATGGATTTTATCTTAATCTTAATTGGTACAAACCAAAATATAATGAAAAGTCCGTGTTAGTTCTTTATACTTTTTCACGTTTTATTTTTTCCTATATTTTATGCCTAAAAGAATTTTCACTTCAATTAAGTTTACATGGTTTTTAAGTATATAAAGAAACAGACTTTGAAAAAAAATTCAAGTAAATATTAAATGGTGAGAGTTGAGATTATTCATTACTCAATTAAAAGTTTATATAAAATCTCAATTTTTAATCAATTGGGTGGTTGAACACCTTAATACGTCTTTCGAAACCGAAAATTTTGGAAAATGAAAAGGGTACAGTTCTAAATTAATTTAAAGATACTTCCCAAATTTGAAAATTGGTCCAGACGATTTAGGGGACATATGTAATTTCGTTACACATTATTTTGAAGACGAGTTGGTATAAACCTACTTATATATATATATATATATAAAAAAAAAAAAAGATCTTTCAGGGTTCACGATGTTTCTTAACCTCCATACCCTCACATTCTCTCACCCTAACTTATAGTTTGTTTCATCCCGGAGTGGGTCCCCCACTGTAAGGTTGTTTTTGGATTGAGATTAGACATCCCAAACGTACTACATTTATAAAGTGACACCGAGTCCAGTTGGATGGTTGCATGACAATTAATTATATCTGCACCCTTCTCTGTTCGTGTCACCCAAAAGGACTGAGTCATACGTGTTCGGGGTCGTTGGGGTGACCTTCCAGTCAAGTATATCCGTCAATATTCTTATAGCCGAAAATAAGACCTACAATACTCTTAGGTATCCTTCTAAAAAAAAAAAAAAAAAAAAACCGATACGGCACCGTACACCAAGGGACTGGTCCCTAGTTTGGGTTCCGGGGACGTAACCTTCGTGTCTCAGAATTGGGACCTGTCGGTCCCTTTAGGGACAACCTTCTAAAATTCATCTCTCCATTGTACTAGAATTAAAACATATGGACACCGTCTGAGTACAACTACATACCATTTTGGTTATGTTAGAACATTTCATTAATTGGAAGTTAATTTTATTTATTTAAATATATATTTTTCAATATAAGATGTCTTCAAGTGAGTACTCTTTTATCTATGAGACACACACACATCCGAGTATATGTAGATACGTGTACTCGTGTACCAATACACACATAAAGAAGAAGTATCTACAGTAAGGGGGGTCGATGGTGAGACGAAAAAGAAACCCCGTCTATGTTCTCTTCTTGTGTGTAGGAAAGGACACTTCCCGACTAGCAAAACGAAGTAACTCTGTAAATCGGTTCTCGAACGACTTTATTTTTACGGTATATAATAGAATCCAAAATTCTTATACACCGAATAAGTTGGGATCTCGAAGAGTATTTTCGTTTTAAGTTCTATGCACCACTTCGGAATTCAACAGTAGTGTTGATCAATATACGTAAAGTAATTTTTATAAGAATCCTAGGACGAGACAGGAGGTCGAACCTTCGAGTATCGTAAGATAAACTTACCTAAATACATGTAAATCCTTTGTATTCCCAACAGTCGTCTGTAAGTTATTGAAACTTCCCCTCGAAAAACCTTGATATGAAACTGTCAGACGTAAAGAGTAACGAGACTAGTAGGAAATTTAGATCAAAGTCAGTCGTATTCAATCGATCGTGGAACACCTGACAAAACCTTAAATTTTGTTGGTATACTCTGTCATAGGGACTTACCTTAAAATGTTAACTTCGATACGTATACTTACCACAATCTCCATAAAATCCTTGGCAGAGTCAATTATCTAATTAAAGTTCACTCAGATTTACTATGTCTAGTTTCTTTCTTTTTTTTTTATGAACATACCACTGTCTGAAGGACTTACATTTATGTATCTGAACCTCTGTCTTCTTCACTCTACCAACTTTTATTTCAGGTCTTCTTGTTCCTGTATTTACGAATATTTAAATTGTCACTGGTACTTATGCAGAATTAATGTTATTTAGAATTTATATTCTGTAGAATTTTTCACAGAGAATCGATACTTACTTTGTCGGAAACAGAGTTATCAGAAAACGATACTAGAAGGTGGTCGAACTTCTACACAACCGTCATAGTATAATTCCAAGAAGTATCGGAACTTTTATGTAAAGTCCCTTTTTAGTTTTCTAATTTTTGTCGAGAGGGTAGACATTATTATATTTCTAATCCTTGTTTTATCACGGTGAACCTCGTTGTACCTACCTGGATCTCTAACATTCAGTCTTTCTTTTTGTGTTTACAGTATATTTTATAAATATACACCTTAGATCTTTTTACCATGTCTACTTGAATAAACGTTCCATATTTTTATCGCAGTGTGTACATATTTTGTTTAAATGCCGATGGTTGTCCTCTTTCCTACACCCTACTTAACCCTCCAACCCTGACTGAATGTATGTGATGATACATATTTTGTCTATTGATTACTCTCGGATGACATGTCGTGTCCCTTGAGATGAGTCACGAGACACCACTGGATTTACCCTTCCTTTAGATTTTTTCTCCTCTATATACATATTGACTAGGTGAAACGACATGTCGTCTTTGTGTTGTAACACTTCGTTGATGTTATTTATAATTTATAACCCTAGTATGCGAATCTTCGGTCTCCTAGACTTAAACTTAAACTCAGTGATGAATAACCGATACGTTAAACTCCGTTCAAAGAATTAGAAAGACGTGGAGATAAAGAATTAGATTTTACTTCTATTACTATTGTGGAAGGAACATCCAACAACTCTCTCTTTACTTACTTTGAACATTTTAGGAACTTTCTTACGGACCAGGTCTTAAGGACCATGTCTTTCACAATCGGTACCACTACTACCATTAATGCCACGAACGGATAATGTCAGGAATAAAGAGAATGGGTGAAAGAAGAACGAGTACTGAAGGGAAAACGTCACCACCCAAAAAAAAAAAAAAACATTCGTATACCTACAGGTAGTCTTCATGGGGAATTCACTTAAAGAAACTTTTGAGAAACAAGGATTCTTAAAAAAAGTTTATTTTACTATGAAGACCCTATAAGTAAAGTAGAGTCCGACCAACCATTTCAAACTTAAGGGAATTTCACAGATGTCTCACATACATTTTAAGTGTTCACCGGAGAAACGGTCTAAACGGAGAAAGAAGTAGACTTAAAGTGAGGTCCAAAGAGGACGGTACAGAGAAGAGATGGTCTAAGGTGGGGGTTCCTAATTACAGGTATTGTCATTACAAGTAAAACCCCGGTTCCTTTGGAAAGATAAATATGTATTTTAGAGAAAACTAAATAAGGTTACACCTCAAGAATAAAGTTTCGTAACGTAAACTTTAGAACTTTAGAAGACTGAGTAGATTTCACTTAGTAGCAAAATCAGACATGGTAATCTCTTTCATTTGTTAAACGGGGTTTGATAAATACCTCACTTTTCAACTTTAGAAATGACCGCAATTAGTCACCGACTGAAACCTTGACCTACATAAAGGTGAAGTCACCTTTCATCTTATGTACAACACAACCTATGTAAGTTCCTATACTTAAAGGTAGAACCCTCTCCTGGAGTCACCTTTCATCTTATGTACAACACAACCTATGTAAGTTCCTATACTTAAAGGTAGAACCCTCTCCTGGAGAGGTATCTACTTCCGTCTGATTGAGACCTCAGTACCGGGAAGCAATTCAGGACCCGAAAGTTATTTAAGCGATACCTGAGATCTATATAGTGAATGACAAAGAATCTTGGGAGTTAAAGATCAGACATTTCTCCCTGATGATCAAAGGTGAGGGTCACAACAGTATTTTAATTTATACTATTCTATATTTTACTAAAATATTTATAGTCCATGAAAATGATAAAATTTTTTAGAATACACCGTCTTTTTGGAAAGTCCACCCTTAAAAAAAAAAAAAACTATTAAATGAAAAATCTGTGTTAAAAAGGTCTGGATCTAGTAGTATATAGGAGTCTAAAGTTTTACTATCATACCATTGGGTTTCTCCCATTATTAACTGTAGACTCCTTTTTGGGTAACACTCTTTTTAATAAAGAAAATCCTCTGAATTAGAGAGAGAAAGAGGGGAAACTACAACACATACGGGTTCAATGTTTCTCGAAAAAGTAGAAGAGTAATGAGATATATCAAATCCCTGTAGTTTTCGTAAACCTATTATGGAAACTTTCTGACCCCTGCGTGGACAGCAGACCGTGGACACTCGGGTCACTCCGATGTCAACCTGGTCCTCTCCCCACGTCAACAAACCCTAATCAACTCGACGAAAGACTCCGACCTCAAGTCCCAGGTCCAGTCCTCTAACTCTCAGGAACTGTCTCTTCCACCGACCTACTTGTGGAAGGGACTGTTCCCACAAAACCCCACTCGTCACCCCTAACTAACAAAAGACGACCATTTGGAGTCGTACGACTCACTGCGGTATTCCCGTCCTTCGAAACGTGGAAGACGACGTTTCAGGAGGTCCCTGAGTGTGTCACCTTAAGGGGATCTCCTGGGGTCCCGTAACACAAACATTTCAAGTCCAGTCAACGAGTCAACACAGGCTAAGAAACGTTGGGGTACCTGACGTCGTGCGGTCCGAAGGGACAGGTAGTGGTTGAGGTCCTCGAACGAGTTTGAGTACAGGTAGTTCAGTCATACACAAACACTTCTCTATAACATAAATGATTTTATTATGATTTTTTTTTTATTTTATTATTATGATCATAGGAAGAATTGTGAAATGTATATCATAGAGTCCATTAGGAGAGAAGTCGGGACCTCCATCCATAATAATATGTGTAAAATATTTACTACTTTCACAGTCGTCACATCTCATTGAATGGATGCCAGCCAGTCTCTTAGTCGGAGAAAGATACGTTAGACAAAGAACGTCAGAGAACCGGAGATTTACTGTCAACCATTTATTTTTTCTTACTTTATTACGGCAAACATCGTTGTACTTATGTTGATCTCTACTAGTATAATTCACTTCAGTCTTTCTCTTTCTGTTTATGGTATACTATAGTGAATAGACACCTTAGCTTTTGCTCTGTGTTCACTTGGATAGATGTTTTGTCCTTGTCTTAGTCCCTTCATCTCTTGACTGACCACCAACGGTCCCCTCCCTCAAACCCCGCTCTACCTCACCTTCCAACCCCAATTCTCGAAGCTCGATAATATATGTTTTACCTATTTGTTGTTCCAGGATGACATATCGGGTCTCTTGATATCAGTCATAGGATACCATTTGGTTTTACCTTTTCTTATATAAAATTTTGTACATATATATACATATTGACTCAGTGAAACGACACATCGTCTTTAATTATGTTGTAACATTTAGTTGATATAAAATTAAATTCTTTCTAATTAACCACTATGAAAAACACCTTTCTTTTCACATCCCTGTCATCGCTACTATAATCAGTCATAAATGGGTAAACGATATCTGTTCCGTGAGACAATTCTCTACATGACGAAGGGCCGTTACTGTGGTGCTGTAACCAAGATAAATTTCGGTACAATATGTCTCTAATCTGTCACGTTCAACGAACGGGCTCAAGTATACCAATGGATCACGACCTGTAGTGTTCGACACAAGAGTAGAGATTAGCGCACATTAACCCGTGTATTTCCCTATAAAAAGTTCACTGAAGACTACAGAGTTATAAGATTTTATTCTCAACCGGTGTAAATGATAATTCGGTCACAGGGAAAAAACGATCCTGATTAACATAAAAAGCCTCTTCCGTTACCGTGGGATGAGGCCATGAGAACGGACCTTTTGGGGTACCAACCTCCTCGGACCACCCGACGTCAGGTACCCCAACGATGCTCAACCTGTGCTGACTCGCTGAAGTGAAAGTGAAAAGTGAAAGTACGTAAACTCTTCCTTTACCGTTGGGTGAGGTCACAAGAACGGACCTCTTAGGGTTCCTGCCCCCTCGGACCACCCGACGGCAGATGCCCCAGCGTGTCTCAGACTACGTTGACTTCGCTGAATCGTCGTTAACACAAATCAAAATAAAGAAATTACAGGATGTTGGATGTGGTTGGTTAAGAAATTGAGAAATGTGTAACTGACCCATTGGATGTCAAGTCAAGTCAAGACTGTGATTGATGAAACGGTCAACTTTAAAGGTCCGGAGTGGATGAAGGTTGACTGGTTATCTTCAGTTTCCAAGGGTCCTGTGTGAGAAGTCCAAACTTTTAAACGATCTTGTCGGGTGTCTTGAGTCTCTTTTGTCAAATGATAATGACCAAAATAATATTTCTCATGTCTACTTGTTGGTCTACTCTTCCATGTGTCCTACTCCAGACCTTCCCAGGACTCGTGTCATCGAAGACAGGGGTTCCTTAATCGTATATGGCTACGGAAGATCAAGTGACTGGACTCCGAGAGACTTGTGGGAAGAATCCCCCAAAATATCTCAAAAGTAATACATCCGCACTAACTAATTTAGTGATCCGTAAACTAATGTAGTCATTAGTCGTTGACGGAAGGAGGGACCTCCAAGACCCCGCCCCGACTTTCAAGGTTGAGAGAGTAGTGAACCAACCAAGGGAACCGTTGGTCTAGGGTAGGTCTTCGATAGATTTCCGGGTAATTCTCAGTGGGAGTAATCGTATTTAGACCAAACTAACTTCCCCCGAACAATCCTTATTGTTTTCTGTGAGAAGAGTGGGGTCAACGAGTTCTTGAGGATTTCCAAAATCTTCGAGAACACGGTCCTTGAACTCTATTTCTGGTTTATATATAATAGTGTTATAGTGTGATAACTTCATCGTAAAAGGTTTATAGATATATTCGAGTATGTCGAGAAATCATTACCGATAAAATTATTCGTAAACTAGATAAAAAAGGATACTTTTTTGGTGTAAACTAAATAATTAATTTGAGATTATAATCTCGACTCTTTTGATAGAAAGTACATTTAATAAATACCTCCTAAAATATTTCAGAAAATCACTCTGATGTTACTAGAAAAGAGATTAAATTCTAACACATATTCAATTATGTCGATTGTCTCGTACAATTTTTACGTACCTTTCCTTCTAAAGCTATAAATCTAAACAAATTTTAAATAACCTTAAACCTCTGGTACACCTAAAATTGATGGTCCAGGAACGGATTTATTGAGTTTTGTACGTTATCCTTAATAAAAAAATTTCAGGAACCTCTATGAAAATACTACCGTTTAAGTGAGAACGAGGACCATGTTTGGAGACACACTGGAATTACTCTAAAATTTTAATACTGTATACTATATTTTCACTCAAAACGAAACATCCGGAAGACAGTGGACTTTTGAACCAAATGAGTACCCACAGTTCGGTTATCTGTGTGGGTTCAGTTTCACTTCCTCTTAAATAATAATGAACGTCGTTTCTTCTTGTGACCCATAGAAAGGGTTTCGTCACAGAGGGGTGTCGTTTTAACACGACACGAATCAGTGAGTCAGTGCAAGTTGAGAAACATTGAGGCACCTTACATACATAGGGAGGTCCGAGGACAGGTACCCCTAAGAGATCCGTTTTTATGACCTCACCTAACGGTACGAGAGGAGGTCTCATAGAAGGGTTAGATCCCAAACTTGGGTCCAGAGGGCGTAACCCCACGGAAGAAATGGTAGACTCGGTGGTCCCTTCGGGGTCTTATGACTTCGTTCATCTGATAGGGAAGAGGTTCCTTTGAAAGACTGGGTCTTTAGCTTCACCATAATAGAGGACGTAACGTCCACTTAAGAAATGGTCGACTCGATGGTCCCTTGGGGGGTTGTTTCAACTCCTTCAATTTCCATGTACGTATAAGTACTTTCCCGAAATCGTTTCCTCTTAAGTCGTATCTTAACCCTGTTTCCAGCTGTCTCCGGTTCAAAATCAACTAACTTCAGACCTCGTAGTACCCCCGGAATTAAGGACGTCTTCTGGAGTTTCTATACATGTAAGGAACTCGTCCTTGGTCCTGAGACGAAATTACCGACACGATAACAAAGAATAAGTCGACGTTTCGTAACCTATGGTGAATTGGTGGCTTGTTGTCGTTGTTGTTTAACAAAGAACTAACGAGAAGGAAACAAAGACGTAAGGGAGGGAAGGAACTAGTCGTTGACCAACTTAGACGGAAAACCTTGAGACTTTTCCAGTCCCTCCGACTTACTTCGGATAAAGGATACTTGTCCTTTGTACGTACGTACGAATCAAAACAGGTTGAGGAACTCTGGGGTACGTGACATGGGGTGGTCCAAGGAGGTAGGTACCCTAAGAGGTCCGTTTTATGACCTCACCCGATGGTCAAGGAGGAGGTCCCCTAGAAGGGATGGGTCCCTAGTTTGGGTGCATAGGACACCGAAGACGTAACCGTTCGTCTGAGATTGTGACTCGGTGGACCCTCCGGGGTGTTTGTTCTTCGTCCCTGACTCCCACCCTGAGCCTTTCCTAAACATGGACCTTCAGGACGTCCCAGGACGAGTCAAAGTGAATCAAAACTAATGTCAGAAAGAGGAGAGTTAAAGGGGACAGTCAGACAATTAGATAGACTTATACAAACATTGTCGATACCGACATAAAGAATAAAGGAAATCGCTCAGAGACCAGTCCTAGTGTCTCTTCTTCTGACCCTGGAGGGGTGATTAGGAGGGGTTTCTTTTGGGCATAAGAGTTTCCCCCAGGGCAACATGGACCAAGATATATAAAAGGACTCTAATTGGGTGGTGGGGATGGGGGTCTCGGACCTCTAACTCTCAGAAATCTGTAACGATGTCAGACAACACAGATAAGGTAATTTACCGACAATACTCCCTCAAAAGGTCCTTCGTCTAGAGACTCTACCTCTCCTCGTAGTGAAGTGAAGTGAAATCAGTGAGTCAGCATAAGTCGAGAAACACTGGGGTACCTGACGTCGTACGGTCCGTAGGGACAGGTAGTGGTTGAGGACCTCAAATGAGTTTGAGTACAGGTAACTCAGTCACTACGGTAGGTTGGTAGAGTAGGAGACAACTTCCCCAAGAGGAGGGTGGAAGTTAGAAAGGGTCGCAGTCCCAGAAAAGTTTACTCAGTCGAGAAGTGTAGTCCACCGGTTTCATAACCGCAAAGTCGAAGTGTAGACAGGAGGGCTACTTGTAAGTCCTGACTAAAGGAAATCCTACCTGACCAACCTAGAGTAACGTCAGGTTCCCTGAGAGTTCTCAGAAGAGGTTGTGGTATCAAGTTTTCTTAGTTAAGAAACCGTGAGTCGAAAGAAATATCAGGTTGAGAGTGTAGGTATGTACTGGTGACCTTTTTGGTATCGGAACTGATCTACCTGGAAACAACCGTTTCATTACAGAGATCGTACGACCTCCCAATAACCCCTCACGAGACCCGTAGTTGTCGACACCTGCCTTCCCCTTTCTCCGTCCTGGGTCGTCTCCCTCTTCAGTTTGACACTATATAAAAGTTACCTTAGGAGTCGGATGGGACGTTCCTTAAGACTTCTGCCCTACTGTGAAGTCTCGACAGGACTGGTCCCGTCCTCCTGTTCTGGAGAGATGGGAGTGTAGTCAGTCAGTGACCTTCACGCAACGAGTCCCTTCCCTCGTACTGGAACCCATTTCACCAAAAAAAAGGACGTCGACCCCAACAGAGACTTCCTCCGATTCTCGGTTCCCAACGGACGGTCCTTGTGAGAATCGTCCATTTCTTTATTCTGGAAATGAAGGCTCACCCCTCTACCCGTTCGAGTAGTGTCGCAAGTGACATAACTGGTAAACCTATCTGGTGAGACGAGAATACATCAAGATCTGGTTCAAAATGAATAACTCCGAAAACATCTGAATCGGGGGACCGGTTGTCTTACCGAGACCTACCTATACGTATCCCCATAAACCCTATTCTATCGACGTCAGTGCTCCGAAGGAAACACCGAGTCCCCATTTCTTAGACACACGTCACGTCCTCTCCGTCCTCTGCGTCCAAGCTAGAGACCCAGTCCTTCTAGGGGACCTCCTCCCGTACCGTTGGGTCAGGTCATAAGAACGGACCTCTTAGGGTACCTTTCTCCTCAGACCGGACGATGTCAGGTACCCCACCGTTTCTCAACTGTACCGACTTCGCTGACTCGTGCGTGCGTCCGTCTACTGGAGTACTTAGGACGACTGACGTGAGACGTTTCGAGGGAAATGTCGGTACATCGGTCCACTGTGGTACTTCAGTTGGTACACAGTACAATATTAATACCACGACATTGACAAAGGTACCTGGACGAGAGGTTGATCTGAAACCTCGAACAACTCGGACCCTAACACAGAATAAAGTAAAGACACAGAAGTCTCCCAGTGTACCACGAACAGAGTATAGACACCAGTCATACGACAATCACTAACTTTATTTAACAGGATTACAAGAATCGTGAATTTTTAACTACGGATCTCTAAAAGAAGACCCGGATAGGTTCGGATAGTAATCCGAAGGGACCACCGAGTCTACCATTTCTTAGGTGAACGTTACGCCCTCTGAACCCAAACTAGTGACCCAACCCTACTAGGGGACCTCCTCTCGTACCGTTGAGAGCCATAAGAACGGATCTCTTAGAGGTACCCGTCTCCTCGGACCACCCGATGTCAGGTACCCCAGAGTTTCTCAACCTGTGCTGACTCGCTGATTCGTGTCGTTGTAGGTTCGGATAGTCATTTTACTAGAATTAAGAGAAGTAGTAAATCGATTTATATCATAGTCAAGATTAAACTATCAATAGGAAACGAACCCGAAAATTTCAGTGTTTGTGTAAATTCGTCTGTCTCACCTTACCGTTACTCCACCCGGTGTAACCACGGACGACAACAAATACGGGAACCCTGGTAGGTCTAGAACCTAGAGGACGACAATGACTCAGGTTCAAGTGAAACGAACGGCGTACTGTCCGATTACTTAGACTCTCTACTCCACAACTCCGTTTTTCTCTGAAATTATCCCCTCGGTCGTCTGACTCTTCTACCGTCCGATCGTGGTAGTTTTAGTGGTAGAATAACCCCAGGTCTACCGTCCAAGAAAATATCTAGTCTCTCTTTCTTCGTCATTCATTGACTTCAATTTTCCCTTCTTATCTCTCCCTCTCCGTCACCCCTTCATTTCACTTTCCCAGAATTCGGAACGTTTTGTAGAGTTTCCCTCACCGGTCGGAAACCTTCCCCACACAATTAGAGAAGATAAGTGTCCGCCCGTGTCTGTTCGATAGAGAGGTCCTCGAATTGTTTCCGGGAAATCAAATGTCAGTTCGTCTCCGAGTCCCAAGAGGTCCGTTCGGTAATTCATACTAATATTATTGTTCTCGTTACTTTTCGTTCAGTTTCTTTGTCAAAGGTTGCACCTCAGTCTTAACTGAAAGAGGGACGTTGTGACGGCGTAGAACTCTCCACCGTACTCCACCTCTTGGTCGAACTAAAATTCGTGCCGACTTGAACTTGGGGAGAGTAATCGACCCACTAGGACCCCTTCAACAAATAGGATTCTGAGCGAGAGGAGGAGACATTTTACCCAGTTATGTGTTTACAAGTACCTGTAAAGTGTAAGAACACATCCACAAACCCCTGGTAAAAGAACCCGTAAATGGAGCTTCACTCAGTATTTGACACACGTATTCGTAGAAATCATCAATGACGGTTTTCCAAAAGGTTTCACCAATATGATACAGTGTGGTAGTAATAGTCCTGTACCGTCAAGACCAACGAAGAATTAAAGTGGTTGTGAGCCACAACAGTAGTTCGAAACAGTTGGAGTTTAAGCACTGAGAACTCTTTCCCGAGTTCAATTCAAAATTAATATGAGAGACCAAAATATATGTCTTAACAAACATATACACACGAAATGACCTCTCTAATGTACCAAAAGATGTCTCGAAGTCCCCCCGGGAACAGGGTCTCTTCCCGTCCCCGGTGCCGAAGTTCATCAACCGAAAGAATATTAGGAATTGTGACATTACCATGTGCATCACAAATAAGCTCGGTTCTAAGGAGAACCCTTTTGATTTTGACGACCCATCGACAGAGATAAAAACTTTTCGTGTAATACCTTCCGGTTTCGTGAGACCGTAAAACGATCACGACCACCTACAGCCCTCTACAACCGTTACAAGTTTTAAAGTACGGGATTTTTTTCACTACTATAAATAACCCCCATAAAATCCACAGACACGATTAAACTAGTTTATTTGTGCATGCACAGATGATTAACTTTCTCACTTTTTTAACCGAGTCCTTCTATCTAAAATCGACACCCGCAATAAGACGAAACCTTTGTTGGAGAACTGTAGTCACCACACAGGACTACCAAACGTTACACTATGTCGACCTTTACCGATTATGTTCATCGTCTCCTAATCTCCGTGTTTTAGGACGTAGGAAGAGTTATGTGAGAATAAGAAACTCCATTTACATACCCGAATAAAACTCTTGAGAAAGGACACCTCGAGAGGTAGAGGTAGTCGTCCATATAAATCTTTTCTAATCCTTTCATTTCCCTTGTTTCTATGACTAGTTCAAAACCACCCCCTTCTTAATGTTGCAAGTCAAAGGATCAACTTTGTGAATTTCAAAAAAAAAGTCTTCTCTAATTTAAAGTACCACAAATCTTTCGTAAATCAGCGAGAAGACAAAGTCTGCCACTTCTTAAGGAGAAGAATATAATTTTGATAAACGGAAGTAGGCAAACCCAACGATATTGTTTTATGGTGTCTGACCTACCGAATATTTGTTGTCTTTAAATAAAGAGGGTCAAGACCTCCGACCCTTCAGGTTCTAGTTCCAGTGACCGTTTAGACCACTACGACAGACGAGCGACACAAGAACGAACCGTCTTCGAAGGTCTGCAAGAAAATATTCCCGCGACTAGAGTAAGTACTCTTACTTCGGGAGTATTGTATTAGTAGAGGGTTTCTGGGGGCGGAAGTGTATGGTAGTGCCCCGCCCCACACCCTCACCAATCCGAAGTTGTATGTTTAAACTCCCCCTTTGTTTATAAGTCAGACATCGTGATAAGTAGGTTAGTTAGTAGATAGGTAGGTAGGTCAGTAGGTCAATAGGTTGTCAACAGTTTGTAGTCAGTTTATATGTAGTGGAAATTCGTAATAGTCAGTCAGTTAAGTCAGGGAGTCAGCACAGACTGAGAAACCCTGGGGTACCTGACGTCGTGTGGTCCGGAGGGACAGGAAATGGTAGAGGACCTCAAACGAATTTGAATACAGGTAGTTCAGCCACTACGGTAGGTTGGTAGAGTAGGAGACAGTAAGGAAAGAGGAGGACGGAAGTCAGAAAGGGTCGTAGTCCTAGAAAAGGTTACTCAGTCAAGAAGTGTAGTCCACCGGTCTCATGACGTCAAAGTCGAAGTCGTAGTCAGGAAGGTTACTTATAAGTCCTGACTAGAGGAAATCCTACCTGACCAACCTAGAGGAACGTCAGGTTCCCTGAGAGTTCAGAAGAGATCGTGGTGTCAAGTTTTCGTAGTACCCTCCTCCATTTACTAACTAAAAAAAAAGGACTTCACCGACCCCTTTCTTCTGTTTTAGTGCACCTTGTGGATCTCTTATTACAACTCGACTGTACCCGTTTATAATTATATTCAATGATACCATTCTTAAGTTTTACTCCACTTGAAACACAAAACTTTTCATTACCCTCTACTCCAGTTAAAAACTTTCCGAAGGACTTCTTTCACTCAGAACTCGACCCACATCTTTCATCAAATTCAAAACGTGACGGTCTTCAGTCTTCCGTTTCCTTGTAGACTCCCGTGTACCTCGGTGCTACGTCCCCAGTCCAACAGGACGTCTCTAGTCTCGTGTCTCCGGAGAGGAACCGTTGGTGGAGCAAGGTCGGACCTAATAAGGTCACTCGCCTTCTTTCTCCTACTTTGTCCGGAGGAAAGACAAGGAACATGTAGACAAAGTAGAGTCCTACGAACGGCCCCGGAGATTCATTTCGTGAGAAAGGAGAGGGCGGGGTAGTGTGACTCTCAGTGTACCAAGGGAGAAGAGAAGAACAGAAAAGGAAGTTTACCATGGAAGAGTCAGTCCGGAAGGGACTGGTGGAATAAATTTTAACGTTAGTTGGGGTTTGGTGGTTGTGAGGGAGAAACGGAAAGAATGAGAGAAAAAGGAAGACGAAAAATTAATCACATTAACGAAGTGGTACAACGCAATCAAGGACGATATGCTACTTCACTTAATCAATATACATATGTATATAGGGGAGGCAGAACCTGGGGGGAGGGTGGACGTAGGGGGTAGAGTGTGGAGATCCAGTGGTGCCTCGTGGGTCGTCATGAAGGAAGTATCGTGAATAGTAGAAAATTATATGGTGCACTAAAAGAAGAATTACAAAAATCGGAGACAAAACAAATAAAACAAAGACAGATAATGTCACATTCGAGGGTCCTCTCGTCTCTGAAAACAGACAACAGTGACACGGGGGTCTCGGACCTTGTCCACGAATCCTCCACCAGTTCTTTATAAACAAGTGGATACATTAAAATTTTAAAGACAAATTTTTTTTAATAAATAAAACTAAACTCCTATTAATAAATGTTTTTACACTACCAAAAACGGTACGTAGTTGTACTTAACTGGTATCCATATGTACACAGGGGAGGTAGGACTTAGGAGAAGGGTCGAGGGAGGGGTGGGGTAGGGAGATCCAACAGTGTCTCGTGGTCGAAACCCACGGGACGAAGTACGTAGTTTGAACGTTGATCAATAGATAAAATGTATACCATTGTATACAAAGTTACGGTAAGAGAGTTTAGTAGGGTGGGAGAGCAAGAGGCTCAGGTTCTCAGGTTTTCAGACAAGAAATATAGACACAGAACAAAATGTTGTTTTTTTTTTTTTTTCTTCTTCTTCTTCTTTCTTTTTCTTCATAGACACTCGATTACTTGACCGTACCTTCAGTAGACTTCTCCCTCCACATGACCAGAAACGGACCTCTCAGTGTCTTTTTCTAGACCGTCCAATAACTTGTGTAGTAATCGAAGGTGGACCAAACATTCTTAGAGTTCACCAAGGACCTAGATTTATAGACGGTCTCTGGAAGAACTCGTCGCCGAGTGTCTCGACTCTAGATTCATTTACGAACTCGAGATTTACGTGTTTGGACTCTAATTCAAGACAAGATGAACGCACGTTCGACACACTGGAAACTTGTATAATGAGTTGGAGACACACGAAGTCTTGTGTAGACATTTCACTTTGTATGTTAATCGTTAAATGAGTGACCCAACACTGTTAATTAAATTCATTTTGGTAATTGGATCACAGACCGTTTACCATAAGTTATTAAGATTAATTTCCGACCTTTCAAAGTACTAGTTCTCGTAACTGAAAACTTACAGACTTAAAGTTAGGACACGGTGAATCATCAACACTCTGGAACTATTAATAAAATGGAGAGACACAGAGTCGAAGAGGTAGACTTTCCCACCGACACTTCTAATTACTTAAATATGGACGTTTCATATGTCTTGTTCCAGACTTACCCCATTTGTAAGTGATAATCGACAACGACAATTACAATAATATTAAGGACGTCTTGAAACGGATTACAAAGTCGGTGATAGTGTTGGTGGAAGGGATAACCTTCTCCCTGGGAAGTTCCCGGGTTCTCACTCGAGGACAGATTGTGAACCTTTACCTAACGGGTTCCTCCATGTGCATGACTGTTTCACTCTCTGAAATAATCCTTCCCCACGGGTCCTCCTCTCGTCCTCCCATTCCCCTGGGTCCTCTTGACGAGACAGTACATCGAGCGTCAGAGTCCAAAATACCACTACTACAATCGAAAGACCCAACAGAGATTGATCAGTGGAACGAACCAGACTGAGTTCCAGGAAAGTCCACCACACCTAGAGAGTCGGTTCTACCTTAGGTCGTACTCCTAAAGACCCTCCAACAAGTAGAGGAGGGAGAAAGCCGTAGAGGGTTTAAGAGGACCAATAAAAAACCTCCATCAAAAGATAAGGAATAGTTCTGGAGGACAACACTCTTTCAGTCCGACCGGACCGGTTCCACTCACTCAATGGATTGGTGAGGTCCGGAAAGGACATGATTCACAGCAACAGACACGGAGGGAGGTCGAAGTAGGTACACTACTACGTTAGTCTTGTGTCACAACTGTGGTCCGAGGTTCGTGAATCTTTACTCTTGTGTAATTGTCTCCTTCTTTCGGTAAACAGATTCATCTCGAAGGACGGGAGGAGGAGGTACTTTCACTTTAACTTCAGTACAGGTTGAGAAACGCTGGGACACCTGACATCGGATGGTCCGAAAAGGCAGGTACCCTAAGAGACCCGTTCTTATGACCTCACCCAATGGTAAAGGAAGAGGTCCCCTAGAAGGGCTGGGTCCCTAGTTTGGACCCAGAGGACGTAACCTCCGTCTGCCAAATTGGAGACTCGGTGGTCCCTTCGGATTTAAAGAAAAGAAGGTTTGACCTTTATATCTAGTTTTCAATTCGAGTCAGGAGGAGGACAAAACAGACACTGAGCTAGCCTCAGGAACGGTTCTCGACATTTTTACTGACGCAAGAGCGGTCCACCGACCGAGACCGAGGGTCCTCCTTCCGTACTAAAGGTACTTGTCGTCTCCTCTGTGACTCTTCCTTAGACAAAACTTAGACAACAAATCTGAAAATTTTCAGTGGGACATGGGGAAGAGGACATCAACACAAGGTCGGGAAGAATCTCAGAAAAGTAAGAACTTCTAATGACTCTTGACTTTCATCGAACCGGAGTGGACAAGAATGACGTCTCTGACCCCAGTCGAACCCTTCAAGTCAAGTAAACAGCACAGACTGAGAAACGCTGGGGTACCTGACGTCGTGCGGTCCGGAGGGACAGGTAGTGGTTGAGGACCTCGAACGAGGTTGAGTACAGGTAGCTCAGCCACTACGGTAGGTTGGTAGAATAGGAGACAGAAGGGGAAGAGGAGTACGGAAGTTAGAAAGGGTCGTAGTCCTAGAAAAGGTTACTCAGTCAAGAAACGTAGTCACACCCTTTATTCTACCGTTTTCCCGAAGGGTCTACCCTGGCTTAAGTCCCACCCACCAGAAACGGAGGTCTCTTGCTCCCAGTCCTCTTCCCGTTCTTGTGGACCTTGTAGTCCTAACAGTGACAGCAATCACTACACACACGGACGGTTCGGTCGGGTAGAGTAATGCCCGGTTCTTCCGTCTAAAGTCCACAAAAGTTACCCGAACGTACCGAGTTTCCGATGTTTTATTCCGGTACTCTATTAGTTCAACCAACGACCAACACACGTTTAAAGGAAATTTTACAGTGTGTAGTTAGAGGTACGATCCAAAAGACTAAGATCCTTAAATGGGTTTCCTCTAATTAACTATTTGTATTTAAATACCGATTCTTCACCAACATATTTACTGTCCCGTACGGAGTACTAGGATCTTGACAGTCGTGGTAGGTAAATCACTCACGTAGGATAGACGAGACATAGTAAACCCAATTAAGAATATTATGGGGACACTCTACCCATGGTAATAAGGTTTAGATTCCTATCCTCATGTGTTTACAACTCGTTGAACGGACATCAGTGTGTCGATAGTTCAAAGTCTCGGACAAAACTTAGGTAAGAAACCAGAAAATTTCGGTGGGAGGTAGGGAAGAGGACACGAAGACAAAGTCGGGAAAAGTCCGAAAATGTAAGAACTTTTAATGACTCTTGAAGTTCATCGAAACCGATTTCTCTGAGGTAGACAAACATAAAAGGTATAATCCTTAGTTTTGACTCTCAAAAATTGTTATAGATAATTAAGTGGATTTCACTTTCACTTTCAACGAGTCAACACAGGTTGATAAACTCTGGGGTACCTGACGTCGTGTGGTCCGAAGGAACAGGTTGTGGTTGAGGGTCTCAAACGAATTGAGTACAGATAGCTCAGCCACTACGGTAGGTTGGTAGAGTAGGAGACAGCAGGGAAAAGGAGGGTGGAAGTTAGAAAGGGTCGTAGTCTCAGAAAAGATTACACAGTCAAGAAGTGTAGTCCACCGGACTCATAACCTCAAAGTCGAAATCGTAGTCAGGAAGGTTACTTATAAGTCCTGACTAAAAAAAATCCTACATGACCAACCTAGAGGAACGTCAGGTTTCCTGAGAGTTCCCAGAAGAGGTTGTGGTGTCAAGTTTTCGTAATTAAGAAACTGTGAGTCGAAAGAAATATCAGGTTGAGAGTGTAGGTATGTACTGATGACCTTTCTGGTATCGAAACTGATCTGATATATATCAGGTAAACTGATCTGGTATATATCAGGTGATCTGGAATGTCAGGTACCTTAAGAGGTTCGGTCTTATGATCTCACCCATTGGAAAGGAAAGAGGTCCCCTAGAAGGGTTGGGTTCCCAACTTGGGTCCAGAGGACGTAACGTCCACCTAAGAAATGGTCGACTCTGTGGTACCTTCGGGTTAAGTGGATTTCATTGTTGTTATGGGGATACTGTTCAATTTTATCAAAATACCTTTTTTTTTTTTCTACAAAAGATTTCGTTTGTGTACTCACTCACCGTAACTAAAAGTAAAAACACACAGAAAGGGTGGACCGACTTCTCCTTTATCGACCTAAGAGGATAGACGGAAACCGTAAGTTAGACAACACTGTACAACGTAACAGGGACTCGACCCCTGAATGACACTACAGTAGGGTACTAAAGGAGTCTACTCTGTCCGGAGGGACCTGTTATAAGATTTATCATTATTAGTGACCTTACAAAGATGTTTTCGGTTTAGACTCCGTGTTTTGAGAGCGTCATAGAAACCAGTACAGTTTATTTAAATCTGGAAAGGGATGAAGGCGATGAATAAGAGACTTCGAACTTCTGAACTCAAAAATACCGAGATTATTATCAATAAAGAACCCAAGTAACATTCTAAAGACATTAGAATATGTTGTTATGTCAACCGAGAGGTACAAACGTCTAAGTTGGCTGGTGTCTAGTACATAATATAAATACTAACACCAACCAACTTAGGTACCTATATCTTGAGTGTCTATGTCTCCCGAACGGGACCCTAAACTCTTAGGTACCTGAACCCACAGACGACACGCAGAACCTTTGTCATGGGGCTTCTGTGGCTTCCTACATTAGCGAAAATATTTGAATCGATTCCACGACGAACGAACCTACATTCTGTGGTTCCTGACAGTCATTTACTCGTGTATTCATGTAGTGTCATGAGAAACATGTAACAAACCAAAGGTAAATGAGTGTGTCTCGAGAAACACCACCAGTGAAGAGTGAAACCAAAACCGAAATCTCAAGACTTGTGTGGAGGACAGATACTCGTAAGGACTAAATCCTCCCGAAACCGTCGACTAGAGACTGGGGTAGCACAACGGTCTTACTAACGACAACCACGTCGGGGGTGACACAAATCCTGGGTCAACTTACGGACCGGAAGTCAGCCCCACTGCAGAGTTGACCCGACGATTCGACCGTAGATAGTTCACGTCAGAACCTTCGGGGGACGGGTGGAGGAAGTATAGGAAAGGTATACTACACACGAAATGTTTCCACAATAGGAACTCTTTCCTCCCTCCCTATCACCTCTCCATGGGCAGAGTGTTGCCCAGCTTCCAATTGGTCCTTCCTCTTTATCCAGTGACAACAACCTACCCCGAGAGACACGTCCAGTACTATTGAGACGGGAGTGGGTTTTCGACAAGAAGTGGAAAAGGACCCGGTTTGGTGTACGTAGTGTACCTTCAAGTGTTAAAGACTTCGGTGACGAAAATACAAGGGCCCTCGATGGTACCGACAACCACGTCTGGAACCGTCACTGTCTCGTCTGTGGTTAATTGGTTTACACGACCCGAGTGTACGAAGAAGTTCAGTAGACGACCACTAAAGACCGTCTTTGTTTCACAAACAATTTTGTTCGTGTGTGTTTCCCGACTTATTGGACAGACAGACTGATTATTAAAGAAGGGGAGACAAGAACCAGGACCTCGTACCTTGTTGTGTGACCAAGGTTTATCCTTTTCCACATACAGTTCCGACATATAACGGTGGGACGAATAACTTGAATATACGTCTCGTGTATTACTCTTTGCGACCCGACCTCCTTCGTGTTCGACCTTAGTTCTAACGACCCTCTTTATAGTTATTGGAGTCTATATATCTACCGTATTGGGAATTCCGTCTTTCACTTCTTCTTGATTTCTCAGAGAACTACTTTCTCATCTCACTTTTTCAACCGAATTCCGAGTCGTAAATCTTTGGTTTCTAGTACCGTAGACCAGAGTAGTGAAGTACCGTTTATCTACCCCTTTGTCATCTTTGTCACTCTCTGAAATAAAACCCCCCGAGGTTTTAGTGATACCTACCACTGACGTTGGTACTTTATTTTTCTACGAACGAGGAACCTTCTTTTCGATACTGGTGGGATCTGTCACACAATTTTTCGTCTCTGTAATGAACCGGTTGTT
The DNA here is from genome assembly GCA_006410555.1 of Capra ibex. Taxonomy (NCBI): domain Eukaryota; kingdom Metazoa; phylum Chordata; class Mammalia; order Artiodactyla; family Bovidae; genus Capra; species Capra ibex. Next base: position 25,021,800 of record SJYO01038709.1, read on the forward strand.
ACCAGGTAGATCAGTTCCGATACCAAAAAGGTCACTAGTACATACCTTTACTCTCAACCTGATATTTCTCTCGACTCACGGTTTCTTAACTACGGAAACTTGACACCACAACCCCTTCCGAGAACTCTCAGGGAACCTGACGTTCCTCTAGGTTGGTCAGGTAGGATTTCCTTTAGTCAGGACTTACAAGTAACCTTCCTGACTACAACTTCGACTTTAAGGTCATGAAACCGGTGAACTACACTTCTTAACTGAGTAAACTTTTCTGTGACTACGACCCTTTCTAACTTCCGCTCTCTTCCCCTGTTGTCTCCTACTCTACCAACCTACCGTAGTTGCTGTGTTACCTGTACCCAAACCCACCTGAGGTCCTCAACGACTACCTGTCCCTCCGGACCGTACGACGTCAGGTACTCCAGTGTTTCTCACTCTGTGCTGACTCGTTGACTTGACTTAACTTGACTAAGAATCAGGATTTCCCCAAACGTCGTTTTTACCCGACAAGAAGGGTAAATTCCCCACTAATAAGTTGGACGAACACCAAAATGGAGAAAGACTAGAGGAAATGGACACCCGTCTTCTGGGTTTATCAGGTCCCTCTCCAGAAGTTCACGGTCGGAACCCACATGAGACAGAAACGCTCCAGTCAAGTCAAGTCAACGAGTCTACAGGTTGAGAAACGTTGGGGTACTTAACGTCGTGCGATCCGGAGGGACAGGTAGTGGTTGAGGGCCTCAAGTGAGTCTGAGTGCAGGTAGCTCAGGCACTACGGTAGGTCGGTAGAGTAGGAGCCAGTAGGGGAAGAGGAGGACGGGGGTTAGGGAGGGTCGTAGTCTCAGAAAAGGTTACTCAGTTGAGAAGCGTACTCCCCCGGTTTCATGACCTCGAAGTCGAAGTCGTAGTAAGGAAGGTGTCTTTAGGGTCCCAACTAGAGGAAGTCTTACCTTACCAACCTAGAGGAACGTCAGGTTCCCTGAGAGTCCTCAGAAGAGGTTGTGGTGTCAACTTTTTGTAGTTAAGAAGCCGTGAGTCGGAAGAAGTGTCAGGTTGAGAGTGTAGGTATGTACTGGTGTCCTTTTTGGTATCAGAACTGATCTGCCTGGAATCAGTCGTTTCATTACAGAGACGAAAACTTATATGATAGATCCAACCAGTATTGCAAAGAAGGTTCCTCATTCGCAGAAAATTAAGTACCGACGTCAGTGGTAGACGTCACTAAAACCTCGGGTTTTTTTATTTCAGACTGTGAAAGATGACAAAGGGGTAGATAAACGGTACTTCACTACCCTGGCCTACGGTACTAGAAACAAAAGACTTACAACTCGAAATTCGGTTGAAAAAGTGAGAGGAGAAAGTGAAAGTAGTTCTCCCAAAAATCGAGGAGAAGTGAAAGACGGTATTCCCACCACAGTAACATCCTTAGTCGCTTGATTTTACCTGACCTTACCCACTTAAATTGAGTCTACTGGTAATATATATGATGACGTCGTCCTTAGGGAGTCTTCTTTACCTCATCGGTAGTACCAGTTTTCTCAGGCTTTACGTCATGAACCTACGTTAGAGTTTTTGCTGTCTTATAAGAGACAAGCAGAGGTTCCGTTTGGTAAGTTATAGTCAATAGGTTCAGATACGGGGTTGGTCATTGCGACTTCTTCGACTTGTCAAGACACTTCTGGATGTTCTGGAAAATCTTGATTGTGGGTGTTTTCTACAGGAAAAGTAATATCCCCTGACCTTACGTTTTCACCCTTCAGTTTTTTGTGGACCCCATTGTCCGTTTAAACCGGAACCTTACGCCTTACTTCGTCCCGTTTCTGATTATCTCAAAACGGTTCTTTTACGTGACCAGTATCGTTTGTGGGAGAAAGTTGTTGTGTTCTCTTCTGAGATGTGTACCTGTAGTGGTCTACCAGTTGTGGTTTTAGTCTAACTAATATAAGAAACGTCGGTTTCTACCTCTTCGAGATATGTCTGTTGTTTTTGTTCTGGTCCTCGACTGACACCGAGTCTAGTACTTGAGGAATAATGGTTTAAGTCTGAGTTTAACTTCTTTCATCCCTTTGGTGATCTGGTAAGTCCATACTGAATTTAGTTTAGGGAATACTAATATGTTACCTTCACTCTTTATCTAAATTCCAGGATCTAGACTATCTATCTCACGGACTACTTGACACCTTACTCCAAGCACTGTAACATGTCCTCTGTCCCTAGTTCTGGTAGGGGTACCTTTTCTTTACGTTTTTTCGTTTTACCGACAGACCCCTCCGGAATGTTTATCGACACTTTTCTTCTCTCCGCTTTTCGTTTCCCCTTTTCCTTTCTAAATTCGTAGACTTACGTCTCAAGGTTTCTTATCGTTCTTCTCTATTCTTTCGGAAGAAGTCGCTAGTTACGTTTCTTTATCTCCTTTTCTTGTCTTACCCTTTCCGATCTCTAGAGAAGTTCTTTTAATCTCTATGGTTCCCTTGTAAAGTACGTTTCTACCCGAGCTATTTCCTGTCTTTACCA
>SJYO01038709.1:25033319-25121810 GCA_006410555.1 Capra ibex
TTCACTCTCCTCTTTTACTTTCATCAAGAGGCTTTTTAGTTCCTCTTCACTTTCTGCCATAAGGGTGGTGTCATCTGCATATCTGAGGTTATTGATATTTCTCCCGGCAATCTTGATTCCAGCTTGTGCTTCTTCCAGTCCAGCGTTTCTCATGATGTACTCTGCATAGAAGTTAAATAAGCAGGGTGACAATATACAGCCTCGATGTACTCCTTTTCCTACTTGGAACCAGTCTGTTGTTCCATGTCCAGTTCTAACTGTTGCTTCCTGACCTGCATACACATTTCTTAAGAGGCAGGTCAGGCGGTCTGGTATTCCCATCTCTTTCAGAATTTTCCACAGTTGATTGTGATCCACACAGTCAAAGGCTTTGGCATAGTCAATAAAGCAGAAATAGATGTTTTTCTGGAACTCTCTTGCTTTTTCGATGATTCAGTGGATGTTGGCAATTTGATCTCTGGTTCCTCTGCCTTTTCTAAAACCAGCTTGAACATCTGGAAGTTCACAGTTCATGTACTATGGAAGCTGGCTTGGAGAATTTTGAGCATTACTTTACTCGTGTGTGAGATGAGTGCAATTGTGCGGTAGTTTGAGAATTCTTTGGCATTTCCTTTCTTTGGGATTGGAATGAAAACTGAACAGTGCTATAAACAATACTAAAATATGAGTTGTAAAAGCTACCTGCAGTGAAAATACCTAGTAAGTGGTTAATGTTATTTTATAAAGCACTCATAGAATCAACTACAAAAAGACAGGTGTTAATCATCCACTACAGAAGAAATTGAACTGGCTTAAATATGTGAGAAAACTGTTTGATTAATAACCAAAGAAACACTGATTTTCAGAATTCCAGTACCATGTGGATTTTTCAAGTTAGTGGTTTAAAAGTTAACTTGCTTAGTGGTACATTTGGGGTAGTAAGAAGACAGCCATTCTTAGATATTGCTGATGAGGTACAGATCTGGACAATTTTTTGGACAAGAAATTGGGTAATTTCAATCAAAGAGCTTTAAAGATGCTGCTATTCTTTTTCCCAATAATTCTATTTTTAGGATTCTTTCTCAAGGAAATTCTAAAAAATATGTACCATATCTTATGCACAAAAATGTTCGACCCCATGTTATGTATTATATAAAAATGGAAAGTACTAAATGTTTAATGTAATGATTAAGTAAATTACAGTCCATGACATTAGTGTAGATTTTAGAAATTAAAATGTGGGCATGTATGAGTAATTATTCAAGTATTTTTAGTCATTTGCTCATTGAAATCTCACTATAAGGGTACTGAATATCTTCTCTTCGCCTTGGAGGTGTACTCACCACTTTTCTCTAGCTTATTATATCCCTTGAAGGCTGACTACATCAACAGGTTTCCTTGCCTTCTAGCTTCTGGTTGTCTTAGGTCAATGGAGAGAATCAGCATGAGATAGTTGGAGGGTGAGAGGTAGGGGGCTTATGTGTCCTGGATCACTCTCTCTGGGCTTCCTGTGTGCTGACTGCCTTTCAGAACTAAAGATCACAGCTGGTATCAGGCAACCCTTTCCAAACACCTCTTTCACCAGGTTCTGATTACTGCTGTCTACACCTACCCCTTTATAGTGATGTCACCAGGCTGGAGGTACTGTGCAATTCCTTGTGGTTTTTCTCCATTTTCCCATATCTTTTTATTTTTTAAATAAGGTCATCTGTACTACTTTTAAATAAGGTCATCTGTACTACATTTTGGGGCTGCACTGTGAGGCATCAGTCAGTCAGTTCAGTTTCTCAGACGTGCCAAACTCTGCGACCCCATGGACTGCAGCACGCCTGTTGATGATGGCTTCCCTGTCCATCATCAACTCCCAGAGCTTGCTCAAACTCATGTCCATTGAGTTGGTGATGCTATTCAACCATCTCATCCTCTGTTGTCCCCTTTTCCTGCCTTCAATCTTTCCCAACATCAGGGTTTTTTCCAATGAGTCAGTTCTTCTCATCAGTTGGCCAAAGTATTGGAGCTTCAGCTTCAGCATAAGTCTTTCCAATAAATATTCAGGACTGATTTCCTTTAGGATTGTCTGGTTTGATCTCCTTGCAGTCCAAGGGACTCTCAAGAGTCTTCTCCAATACCACAGTTCAAAAGCATCAATTCTTCGGCTCTCAGCTTTCTTTATAGTCCAACTTTCATACCCATATATCAATATTGGAAAAACCATGGCCTTGACTAGATGGACCTTTGTCAGCAAAGTAAGGTCTCTGCTTTTTAATATGCTGTCTAGGTTGGTCATAGCTTTTCTTCCAAGGAGCAAACGTCTTTTAATTTGATGGCTGCAGTCACCATCTGCAGTGATTTTGGAGCCCCCAAAATAATGTCTCTCACTGTTCCCATTGTTTCCCCATTTATTTGCCATGAAGTGATGGGACCGGATGCCATGATCTCAGTTTTTTGAGTGTTGAGTTTTAAGCCAGCTTTGTCACTCTCCTCTTTCACTTTCATCAAGAAGCTCTTTAGTTCTTCTTCGCTTTCTGCCATAAGGGTTGTGTCATCTACATATCTGAAGTTACTGATATTTCTCCTGGCATTCTTGATTCCAGCTTGTGCTTCATCCAGGCCAGCATTTCACATGATGTACTTTGCAACTAAGTTAAATAAGCAGGTGATAATATACAGCCTTGACATACTCCTTTCCCAATTTGGAACCAGTCTGTTGTTCTATGTCCAGTTATAACCCTTGCTTCTTGACCTGTGTACAGATTTCTCAGGAGGCAGGTCAGGTGGTCTGGTATTCCCATCTCTTTCAGAATTTTCCACTGTTTGTTGTGATCTACACAGTCAAAGGCTTTAGCCTAGTCAATGAAGCAGAAGTAGACATTTTTCTGGAATTCTTTAGTTTTTCTATGATCCAGACAGTGCTAGAAACTTGATCCCTGGTTCCTCTGCTTTTTCTAAATCCAGCTTGTACATCTGGAAGTTCTCAGTTCACATACTGTTGAAGCCTAGCTTGAAGGATTTTGAGCATTACTTTGCTAGAATGTGAAATGAGTGCAATCGTGTGGTAGTTTGAACATTCTTTGGCATTGCCCTTCTTTGGGATTGGAATGAAAACTGACCTTTTTCGGTCCTGTGGCCACTGCTGAGTTTCCCAAATTTGCTGGCATATTGAGTGCAGCACTTTCACAGCATCATCTTTCAGGATTTGAAACAGCTCAACTGGAATTCCATCACCTCCACTAGATTTGTTCGTAGTGATGCTTCCTAAGGCCCATTTGACTTCACATTCCAGGATGTCTGGCTCTAGGTGAGTGATCACACCATGCGGTTATCTGGGTCATGAAGATCTTTTTTGTACAGTTCTTCTGCATATTCTTGCCACCTCTTCTTAATATCTCTGCTTCTGTTAGGTCCATACCATTTCTGTCCTTTATTGTGCCCATCTTTGCATGAAATGTCCCCTTGGTATCTCTAATTTTCTTGAAGAGATCTCTAGTCTTTGCCTTTCTGTTGCTTTCCTCTATTTATTTGCATCGATCACTGAGGAAGGCTTCCTTATCTCTCCTTGCTATTTTTGGAACTCTGCATTCAAATGGGTATATCTTTCGCCACTATGGGATCTTAATTCTCCAACCAGGGCTTGAACCCTCCCCCCCTGCATCAGAAGTCGGAGTCTTAATTACTGGACTACTGGAGAAGTCCCTTCCCATATCTTTTTAAATATTTCCTTTGTCAAACTCTCTCCAAATGAGGTTTGCTGTTCTCTGCAGAAACCTTGACAGATACAACAACTTAAGAGATATTGTTGCTGAGATAGGCAGAGAGGAGTTAAGTATTTTGCCCAAGGTCCCAAAGGGAGGAAATGATACTTGTAGGATATGTCACAATTATTGATGTATCTATCTTAAATTAACTTGTATTTTTTATTAGAAAAGATAAGCATAACATTCAGTACAAATAAGCAAAATGAAGAGAGAAAATACATTTCTGCTCATCTATTCTATCCATTACATATTTAATAAGATTCCCACATTTTTATCGCATCAAATTCCTACATTGAGCTTCAGGCTTTATATTCAATTTTTTATTATATATGTTTCATTTGGATGTCTCAAAGGCACTTGAAACTCAACATGTCCAAAAACAAGTTCTTTCATGATCTTCCAAATCCTAGCCACAACCGAGTCCTGTCAATTTTACATGTAAATATCTCTAGTATGTCCATATCTCTCCAGCTCCACTGCCACCACCCATCTTAGTCCAAGACACCACGATCTCTTTCTTTGGAGAACTCCAAACCTTGGTCTCCCTGTATCTATCCATCTACTCTTGTCCACTTCAATCTATTATTCACATGGCAGTCAGAGAGACCTTTTCAAAATTCAATATAGTCATAGTGCCCCTTGCTTAAAACCAAGAAGTGGCTTCCACTGGTTTAGAATACAGACCAAGGATCTTATTTTGACCCAGCTGATCTCAGCAGCTCTGCCTCCTGCGCTTCTCTCCTTGCCATAGCTCCATGGGTTGGCTTTCAGCTGCTCCAATGAACTATGCTTCTTTCTACTATGGGGCCTCCTTGTTCTCTCTTTCTGGAACATTTTTACATAAACCGCACCCCACCCCAACCCCCCGACAATGTTAACTTCCAGAATGGTCCAGACACTCTGACACTTTATCACTATGGACCTTTCCAAAATAATATTTATCAGAGTTTGAATTGACACACCAAGCGTGTGGTTTATCTCCTCTACAGATCCTCTGCATGTCAATGAAGGTCTTAACTGTCTTGTGTTACCTGTGTATCCCAAGAACCTTGTCCCATGCCTAGCCCATAGTATGAAATCAAAGATTTGAATGGAAATAATGCAGTGGGACTAGTGAGAAAGTTGGACAGACTCATATTAGAAAGTGCTGAATTCTTTATTATTTCCCGTGTCTTTGCTTCCAAGTCTAAAAATGATACCAGTTTAGTCATGCTTCAACTCCTTACTAGAAAGTAAAAGCTATTAAAACTGGATAAAGAAAAAAATTAAATTTGTATCTTAGTTTCTTCAAGAAGATGCTCTTTGATACGAATGGAGGTATCGGGGCAGGCGGGCATGCAAGAGAAATGTTTGTAAGTGCCAATAGATTTTCATTAATTTCTTAGAGTTCTCAACATTTACTCTGAATTGATGTCAAAATTACATCTTTTTGAGGGCTCTAGTGATAACAAATCCAGCTCTAGGAGGATAAGGTGGAAATTTAAGGGATAAAACTAGCATAACAAGAGGCTGATTGCACAATAAAATATACCCACTTAATATTCTTTTCAGTTGAAAGGGAAACAAGCTTTCTTTTCTTAAGTTTTTTCTGCACTTTAGCCATTCATTGACCTTCGCTTTTAAACTATATGTCCCACTTAATCTGTGATATTGAGTTCTTAACTTTTTTGCCTACTTGCTTCAGTTTGTTTAAGAACTTCAGCTTGAAAAACCCTATAGACTACCAATAACTGCCAAATCTTCCCCTAGGGACACCTCCCACTGCGCCCCGCCCCCCCACTCGAGGGAGGGACCGCGACTGCGCAGACCTCCCTGTGATGTCACAAAAGAGCCAAACCAGGTGGCGGGGTGTTGAGGGGGGGGCAGCCCTGCGACCAGCCTTTCAGGTCTGCTTCCTTCCCTAAGACCACCCCACTACCCCCGCCCAGTCCTCCCCTTTTAGTTAAATCGTTAATAATAAAAGCACCAGGTTGAATCTCCACGTGGCCACGCCCATACTCTCTTCAGGCCACACCCCCTACTTGGGTGGTGTCCCCCAGGCGCCAACGGCAGCAGGGCACCAACGGCAGGAGGGCTCCCACCGCGGCGCGTACAGGCGGGTAAGGCGGAGCCAGGCCTCTCCAGCGCCTAGTGTTTCAGCCCTATAGCGGGCCTGGCTCCCGCTATCGGCTCTAAGAGTGCCGATCTCGGCCAGCTTGGGCGGGGGAGGCGCGCGCCTCTGAGTGAGGAGCGAAGGAGAGTAGAACATCGCCCCCAGCCCCGCTCCCTCTCCTCCGCCCCGCGCTCCGGATCAACGAGCTCACCCAACTCGGCTGCCCCCTTCAGCAGCGGCCGCCGCGGCAGGAATAGACACGAGTTACAACGCTCGCCGGGAGTCGGAAACCTCCCGGCCCAGATACTGGAGGCCGCCAACGTTGCGCGCGTAGCCTCGACCTCCTCGTCCTGGAACACTAGTTCAGAGTGGTTGATCTTCCACCAGCATTCCAGCTGCCTGTCGAACAAGTCCACAGCGGCGGACGCCAGATAACACCCGAGGCTGCAGCGCGCCCTCCCAACTCATCCCGGGTTTTGGCTTAAGAACTGACAACAGGTCTCAGGGTTGGCATCTGGGGCTTTGGCACCCGCGGCCTGAACGACAGGGTCCATATGTCTGCCCTCCGCCCGACCACCACAGACGAGGCAGCCTTGGCCTCTAACCCGGGCCCCAGCAACCCCCGGGTATCCGTACAAGAATCTGTCCCGCCCTCAAGGTCTCCCCGATTGCCCCTACATGCCACCTTGCACTCAGCACCGGGCTCCACCCGGATATCAATAGGAGAAACTCCTAGACCCACTAACACCTTCAGAGGGTCGGTGCAGGGGTCCATCTCACCCGTGAAGCCCTCCTTTATCAAAATATCGGCACCAGCACCTCCACCACCCAATAACACTCCCCCAGTGTCACTACTTGGATTAACCTCGCCCTCGATATCCGGCTCCCCCTTGGGTTCGGTGCCAGGACCACCTACACCCAATAACTCCCCCCGACTCTCAGGACAAGAGTCCAGCCGTGTCTCCATGCCCAACTTCCAGCAGTTATCTGCAAAAAGATCTGCCCCACTCTCAGCCTTGTCCCAAGAGTCGCTACAAGGATCTGCCCCGCCCTCGGTGGTCAGGTTTCCTGAGAGTTTGGCGCGAGGATCTATAGCGATTTCGGACTCCTCCCGAGTGTCGATTCGAGGGTCCCCTCCGCCCTCAGATCTTAGCACCCCTCGGAGTTCGATACCAGAACCTCTTACTCCCGTGAACTCTCAAGTGTCCACACAAGAGTCCACTCAGCTCTCAGAGCAAAGTTACCCCGAAAGATTAGTAGAAGGATCGGCTCAACCCCCGAATTCCCCCGGGGTACCAGTACCAGGGGTCGCTCCGCCCTCGGCTCCCGGCTCCGCCCAGGAATCGGTGGAGGAATCGGCTCCGCCCTCGGGCTCCCCCCGAGACTCGGTAGAAAAGTCCGCTCCGCCCTCGGCCAGACCCACTCCTGTACCCACGCCCCGGGAGAGCCGCAACCAGAGCATGGAGAGTCTGCAGAAGACGAGTGACGCGGGCCAGATGTTCGACGTAGTCGTGATAGGAGGCGGCATCTCAGGTCAGTGTGGACCGTAGCACTAGCCTGAGGGACCCTGGCCGGCCCAGTGTGGGGGACTTGCAGTCTGAAAGTGGCGTTTGGGGGCGGAGGTTGTGGGGGGGGGGTGTCTCCCTTGTGCGTGCGAGATTGCTGCAGCTGCCGGGCCCCCGATCCTGCGAGGAGGGAATGGGATTGAGCCGGTGGTGTGACCTGGGGGAGGCAGGCACAATAATTTTTACTACTACTACGAAATACTAATATTTAATTAGCTCTTGCCGTGCAGTTGCATTTAGCAGTTTACGTGTATTTTCTCAGTCCTCAGCGGTCCTGTGAGGTGGGTACTCTATTCGTCCCTATTTTACAAAACCTAGAAACGGAGGTAACTCGGCGAAGTCACCTCACCCAGCTGGGAAAGTGACAATGGTTTTCTCTCACGTGAGACCCTTACTCCTAATTCCGGCGGTGGTTGTTCTGCCTAACTGATTTCACGCCCTTTGCCCCAAACAGAACATCAGTTTATGGATTTTTGTAGTATCGAGGTAGTAATAGTGTTGTTCCAGTCCTGCTCTTCTCCAGGCTCTTTTCCTTAGAAAATCTGGTAACTGGAGAGGAAGGAGGAAGAATCTTTTAGGAAAAGATTTCTTTCTTTTTTTTTTAAGGTGGGGGCAGGCGGAGAAAGGTGGGCTCTTAGTTTTAACCGACTCCACCCCCCTCTTTTTTTTTTTTTTTTTTTAGAACTCGTAGAAAGTGTAGGGCATTTATTGCTTAAAGGGAATCCCTCTGTGAAGCAGGGGCTGTGGGCAGATGAGGGAATGCCCTGTTTGTGTCTTTCTCTACCGCCTGAATCTTGCCCTGTTATGAGGCAGCTGGCAAGCCTATGTTCCTCTAGTCTCGGTTTGGGTTTGTAGCTGACCAACCGAGTGGTGTAGGAAGTTTCCTCGGATCTTCCTGGAAACCTCATCATGACTGACACATCAAATTGTCACTTATGATGTCATAATTGGTAAAATGTTTGAAATTTAAAAATTGTGTTTCACATCTAGATAGAGCCCCACACTAGTCTGTCCACGACCTAAGAGGATGTTAATCATTTCTGAAATATACCTGCAGGATCTAATTTAGAAGGAGGGAGAAATAAGGTGGGAGGAGTTAGTAGGGTGCCTCCAAGTAGCCATTTTTATGTATAATCCTTTTGAGGAGACTCTGAACATGCTTACAGATGAATTTTGCTTGGAGATAGCTTTTGACTAGGCCTGTTTCGGGTGACATTCTTAACCACCAGGGAAGAGACTGACTTGAGCTATTGCTCTAACAACTCCAGTAAGGGCCAGCAAAAACACACATGTATGTCAGACCATTAGGAAAGTAGATCTTGGTTGAGAGTATGAAAAAGTATTTCTCTTGTTCCCCTTCATTCATTTATTAGCTTATTTATTCATTCAACAAACACTTGTTGAGTGCCTGCAATGAAGTGGACTGGTGTTTCTAAAAGCCTGATTCTTGTATGCAAGCCTCCTAGATAAGCAATGTGATTGTTCATCACTGGAAAATAAAGATGACGATAATGTGTTGTGTAAATTGACTAGGAGTTCCATCTCCGTTCCCCATCTCCATATCATTCATATTTCACAGTTTAGGGTTCTTACTGTGATTTTATGCCTGTCTTCTTGTTCTAGTATCCCTTAAGGAGCATTTTGTCTTTTACTTTTTCTCTGCCTGATGACCGGCTCTTCTCCCTTTCCATACTTTACTCGAAGTAGTTGGTCATGAACAGAATTGGATTCACCATGTAGCTGATGTAAGATTCTACAGCCTTAGAACTGCAGGTCCCTTCTGGTTCTCATCCTAAAAAAATAACCAATTTCATACTGAATCTTGTATTTGTAATTTTGCATTCTTTTTTTTCTTGAAGAGGCAACCAAATTATGTAAGCTTTAGGTTCCTCAAAATCTGGATCTTTCCATGGTCACTAAGAATTATTACTTTGTTCATTTCCACATGCAGGAAGAAGAGAGTATTTCTTGCACGGTAGTTCACACTCTTATTCCAAAACCCAACTTCCACTTCATCAGTGACAGTGGAAAAGGCACTGGGATTCCTTTAATATCATCTCTTATCAGTCAGATTTTATTTTAACACCAAAATTGACCAGAAACATTGCTTTCTGGCTGTGGTGTCTTGCCAGATGCTTCACAACTAAAATGAAAGTAGATGTAAGTCTAGCTCAGGATAAACCCTGCACACAGACGGGGTGTTTCCCAAGCACGTGAGAGGCGTTACTTTGCAATGGTTCTTGAGCTCTGAAATACATCATCTTTGTATGTTCTTAGGAGTATCCCATGAGTTACTTAACAGTCCCCATATCAGTTTTAAATGCTTTTGGAGATTTCTTAAAACTCTTGTCAGAACCGGCACATTGTAGTGTGCCACATATATACATACTTATAATATATGGCCAATACTTTGCATCTGCTGTGTTATTCCTGTTTTATAACAAAATAGTTCTCCAAAGCATACAAATCCTAAATTCTTCAAAAGCAATCCATATACACGGAATTATCTTCCATTTTTTGTAACTATCTCTGCACAAAGAATAGCAACATCTTAACGTATCTCCCCTTTGTCATTAAAAATCATAGAACAGAGCATGTCTTACAGCCACAAGATCCCTTTTTCCTCCCACTCACCAATTAAATTTTATGTATTTAATTGAGAAGGGGCAACCCTTCCTACTCATTTGTAAGCAGTGTTATGGTATCTTCAATATGCTCTGGCCCTTCATCCATCATCTGTCATCCATCACCAAGTCCTTTCTGGAACTTCTTTCAAGCTTTTTGTGACATCAAAAGATCCTGAATTTTTATTCTACACTGATTGCTCTTTTTCTAGTCCTTTCATTGGGCCCATATTCTTGCAACTTTCTGGTTTTGAAATGGCCTCAAGGTTCAGTTATTCATCACTTTGGGGCTCATATGCATTCTCCCCCTCTCTTTTCATTCCAATACCTCACCTTTTGCTTTACACAAAGCTCTGAAGTGTCTAGTTTAAATCCTTTGCTTTGTCCCAACTCCTGTACCATAGCTTGTCTGCTCTTGGATATTTATATTTCAAAGTTGACTGTCTTATTCTTACTTCATATTCAACATGTTCCAAAGCCTCCTTGTCCTCCAACCCAGCTTCTCTTACTCACTTCCTCGACTCTGTTCTTGGCACCATATCCTTTCCATCATTTGGGGCACTCCTTCTGTTTTGTCTTCTATAGCCAGTCAACAGATCCTTCTAATTCCTCCTTGGAGCTCTTTCCTCTCTTGTGTGTCTGCCATCCCCAGGAAGGACCGTTAACCCTTTCGACTAACCAGGTTTTAACCATCTTCCTAATGACCACCCTTTGGGATCTCCCTTCAAATCCATCCCTTGGTTTTTTTAAGTTTTTTTAAGACTTGATTTTTTAAAAATACTTCTTTCATCACCTTGTTCTGCTCAAGACATTCAGTGGTCTATTGCCAGCCTCTCAAGCTCCCCTCCCCACCCCACACATGTGTCTAGTCTCACCTTGTTGGAGAAATAGCATTTCCCACCATCCCTAACATGGCTTTAGGCACACTGCTGTCTTGTCTTCGGTGCTATACCATGTTGATTTTGTTCCTCTGGTCCTTCCCTGTTTTTGTTTTTCTTAACACAGAAGTGCTTCTCTCTGAACATTTGCATCCTATCCATTCTTCGATACCTGATTAAAGCCCTTTTGCTTGATCCTTTTGTCTCTCGTTGACTTTTCCCTCATGTGGAGCTTGTAATCTATATCTGACCATTTGAACTTATTTTATGTCCTATGTCTTGATGTTATTTTAAGGATAGCAGTTGAGTCACTGACTTACATGCTAGTTCTTACTCACAAACCAACACTGACTTTACACGCTAGTTCTTACGAACCAACACAGATAAAGCAAATGACAGAAATCCAGTGGTGTAAGATTTTAAAATCTGCCCCTGGGGATTTCTGAGTTACCTCTCTTTAGGAAGAGAGAATAAAAGGGAAAGAGAGAAAAAAAATCCCAACTCCAAGGGACAGTGAATACCTCAGAGTCTTTGGGCCAGAGGAGTTTTTAAAAGACAATCTAGTCCAGTCCCCTAAGATTTTAATCATCTCCACAGCATCTCCTGGCTATAACTTTGACAAACACATCTAGGAAAAGAGAATGCTGTACCCCTGAAAGCAGCTCATTATGAGCAGGGGTGGCTCTGGGGTCTGGAAACTCGTTCAAGCGTTTTGGGAGCCGCTACCATATGCCTACCCGATCACAAGGCTAGAGGTAGATAAAGAGGAATAACGAGTGTCCCAGCTCACACAGTGCCCCACCCTCTTGTGAGCAGTAACCAAGTGAGAAAATAATTGACATTCATACAATGAGAGAAATATTAATATTATGAATCTGAACAAAACGCCAGGACCTTGAGAGATAAGTAGGATTTTTAACAGGTAGAGATAAGAGAATAGAAAAAAGACATACCAGAGAGTCCAAAGGAGGACAGATACAGAGTCGGGAAGCCCTAGGCCACATATGAGCAGTGTTTAATTTAAACCCATAACATGAGTTCCAGGGAAGGAAAACAGTTGCCGGCTGTGCCTCTAGTGATGTGATCCTGGTAGTCGCTGAGGTCACCCTAGTGTGTCACGTCTGCCCCTTGGTTAGCCAGGACACAGTGAAAGCACTTTCATCGTAACACTGGATAGTCCTGGGTGATTAGTCTTTCCATGTTTTGTTTTGTTAGATTAAATTTCAAGTGTCTTGTAGAGAGAGGTATTTCTAAATAGTGACTAAGCAACAAAGCTCCCTATATTTATATCCACAAGCCGAGCTCCGCTAAAAGACTTGAGAGCACTAGCCACTCAGAATGTTGTGCTGTGTAAGAGCAGCAAGGATGGAATCTTTTTTATCACTGGAGACAGAAAGTCGTTTCGCAAGAAGATTGACTAATGTTCTGAATCCTGCCAGCAAGTCCACAACATACCACAGTTTCCCTTTTTGTTGAACTACACCACCATGAAGAATCATTTCTGCTAGCAGCGTTTTAGGCATTTTAACCCAGAACTTGGCAGCACATACTGTATGGTTTTGTAGTGATTAAGAAAAGCTTACAGTAAAAAATATGTCACTAAGTTTCCAAGCCTTGGTTATTTAGATACTCTGTGGTTCACTGCAACTTAAGCATTCATTTTTTGCCTCTCAGGACCACTTCTTTGCCCCCCCTTTTTTTTTCCCTCTAAGCTAGGATTCTTTGATTTTATTAACTTTGGATGGTGAACAAAAAATACAAGAATTAAATTTATTTGATTCTGATTTTTTGATGTCTTCATGGTTGAATGAGCTTTGGGGTTTATCTGACATTTAATGGGCAGTTTTAGCATTTGACCAATACTAATTTATATGAATCTATACATAATTCTTGGCTATTTAGCAATAGATCTAAGGACTTCCCTGGTGGTTTAGTGGTTAAGACTGTGCTTCCACTGCAGGGGGCATGGGTTTGATCCCTGGTTGGGGAACTAAGATCCCACATGCTGTGACATTGCCAAAAAGGAAAAACAAACAAGCAAAAAACCCAAGCAAGCATAAAACAATAGATCTAAGTATAATATAATTATAGAAGTATAGTATAACTATAGTATAATTGGATCACAGAGACCAATATTTGAGAAAAGGAAATGTGGAAGTCTGTTATTGGCAAATATCGGGTCATGCAGCCTTTGCGCAGGTGTGACATACACATATTTTACATATGATAAATCTGGCCAGTATTTAAATGCAGGTATACTCCCCCAAACTGAGGTAATATTGCAGTTTCATATCACATACAGGGGTTTGCAAGAGTGTAGGCATCCAGTCGTCACTGGTTTGAAAACAACACTTGCATGTATGAAGTGAAGTGAAGTTGCTTTAGTTGTGTCTGACTCTGCGACCCCATGGACTATAGCCTGCCAGGCTCCTCCATCCATGGAATTTTCTAGGCAAGGTACTAGAGTAGGTTGCCATTTCCTTCTCCAGAGGATCTTCCTGGCCCAGGGGTCGAACCTGGTTATCCTGCATTGCAGGCAGACTCTTTACCGTCTGAGCCACCAGGGAATTCCTTGTGTGTATGAGATAGATGGATTTCATAATATCAGTTACTTTTCATTTTAAATTCAAGTGTTTAGAACTGCATAAAATGAATCAAAAGAAGTCAAGTTACATTTTAAATGCTGTAAGTGTTTGAGACAAGTTAATTATTAGGACTGCTTTATCCTTTTATTTGAAAAATGTTTTGCAGTTTTACCAGCAATTTGTGTTTTCCTTTGGATGATCTGTTTTTTATTCTCTTGTCATCTAGCCTTATGAATTAAGGCAGCTTAACATCTTTGAATCACAGTTCTGTCATCTGTAAAATTAGAGGTTGTATTAAGTTATGCATGATCTATCTTCCAGTATCTTTTTCAATATAGTTGGTTCAAGGGTCTGTCTTCAGCTTTCTCTTTTGGACCCCCTCTTCAAAGCTTTTTTTTTTTTTCCTTCCATGTTGTATTTTGGAAATGGCTTTCATCATCCTTCATATTGATATCCTACTCTAACTTAAATCAGTATTTGGGTTTTTCTTCCAGACACTCATTCACCCTGTCCATCACCAACTCCCAGAGCTTGCTCAAACTCATGTCCATGGAGTCAGTGATGCCATCCAACCATCTTATCCTCTAACACCCGCTTTTCCTCTTGCCTTCAGTCTTTCCCAGCATCAGGGTCTTTTCCAATGAGTCAGTTCTTTGCATCAGGTGGCCAGAGTATCGGAGTTTCAGCTTCAGCATCAGTCCTTCCAGTGAATATTCAGGACTGATTTTCTTTAGGATTGGCTGGTTTGATATCCTTTCAGTCCAAGGGATTCTCAAGAGTCTTCTCCAACACCACAGTTCAAAAGCATCAATTCTTCGGCACACAGCTTTCTTTATGGTCCAATTCTCACATCCATACATGACACTGGAGAAACCATAGCTTTGACTAGATGGACCTTAGTTGGCAAAGTAATGTCTCTGCTTTTTAATATGCTGCCTAGGTTGGTCATAGCTTTTCTCCCAAAGAGCAAGCATCTTTTAATTTCATGGCTGCAGCCACCATCTGCAGAGATTTTGGAACCCAAGAAAATAAAGTCTTTCACTGTTTCCGTTGTTTCTCCATCTATTTGCCATGAAGTGATGGGACTGAATGCCATGATCTTACTTTTCTGAATGTTGAGGTTTAAGCCAACTTTTTCCACTCTCCTCTTTCACTTTCACTAAGAGGCTCTTTAGTTCTTCACTCTCTGCCATAAGGGTGGTGTCATCTGCATATCTGAGGTTATTGACATTTCTCCTGGCAATCTTGATTCCAGCTTGTGGTTCATCCAAATAGAACAGTGAACCTGCCTATTTTGAAAAGAAAGAACTTGGGGAGAGAACATTGGTGAAGAAAATGGAAGGCTGTGGTGGTCAATGTGATTTTTAAATACTAATATTGGTATTTACAGATTTTATGTATTGAATTGAAACCATCAGTGTTAAATATACATTTCAATTTAATATGCATTTGTAATAACAAATAAGGTCATTGGTCATTGAAGGCATCTGACAAAATTCAGACCCAAATGGAAGAACTCTTCCATTATGTTAGTCCATTTATCTATCCAGTGACCATGTGAGGCTTAGGACCCCTCTATGTAGCAGGGGTTACAACTGTGAACCTGAGGTGCCCTTGATGTTTGAGGCTAGTTCAGTGGTGACACAAAAAGGAGAAGGAAATGACAGGCAGGGAAGTGTTTCATGGTGGACATAATGCTTGACAGAAGTGCTGTGGATCTTGGATGAATTCTAAATGTAACAGGAATGACCTTTCAGGTGACTTTTTTTTCAGATTAAATTAATTAACTGTTCAGTTCAGTTCAGTTCAGTCGCTCAGTTGTGTCTGACTCTGTTAGCTGTGGCCTAAGTTAAAAACCTTTTTCTTGCATGTCTGCATGTATTCTTCACTCATTTATTTATTTATTCAGTGAATGCTCAATGTGTGCTTTGAACAAAATTTATGGTTTTAGCTTTTTTCCTTCTTTGGGAACATTGCTTCTAAAACTTCAGTATGAACTGATGTTTGACTGTACTTTTTTCCTTGTAGTATTCGATCCAAGAGTCCAAAAGTGCCATTATGTAAGAATTCATTGGTCAGAGAACATTCACTGAATAATAGAAAATTAATAAAATATTTAATATGTGATGTACACTATACACATTCATAGGTGTTGATGAACGTCAAAGTTGAAGAAAAATCCCACTTTAAGAAATAAACAGAAGAACTAGGAGAGCCAGCAGAACATAAACAATAGCTACACTAAAGCTTTGCTTCAACCCTTAGCTTGTGCTCTAGGCGTTATTCACTTGGGACCCTGCTTAGGTGAGTTTATTACTAAATATTTGCCAATATTTTAAGAAATGAGACCAGATTTCCCACAGCGCATTTTTTTAGATGTCATTTTTTTTAGGCAAAAGGTGGAGAAATGCTAAGTTAAATGAGTCTCTTCACTGCAGGACTTATCAGAGCCTTTAGTATGCTAGCATGCATCATACGTTTCCCAGAAGCAGAAACAGCATATGTCCCAACTTCCATGACCACTGATACTTTACCCCAGAGCATCTTGAAGACTAGTATTCCATAAAACATTTTGGAAATTGCTGCCTAACCACAGTGCATCCTAGTATGCAGAATCTGAGTACAGCAGCGTGGAGTGCCCCTGAGTGTATTTTCAGTTTCAGTGAAAGAATGGGGCAAATAATGAATTAAAGGGTAATTGCATTCCCTAAGTTGGGTGAGATCCATTTATCTAAAAGTGAAGATGAATGCTGAACTATAATCAAATAAATTAGGACTGTCTAGACAACCAGTCTGTCGAATTGAGGGCAAATTAAAGTTAATTGCTAGTTTTTATCTATTTATCATTTGAGACAGTTCTGTCTTTTTTAGCTTATCAAAGGGATTAGGAGATTTGGCATTTTCAAAAGCAGATAATTATTTCTCTGAAAGGAAGCACAAAATGCAGGTAGATATAGACAGATAGGTAGGTAGATAGATAACAAGAATGGTTTCATCATGTGTATGTATGTAGAAAATGTACTAGTAAAGAATCTCCTAACTTACCAGGGCATAAAGGTTTAAATGACCAGGCACTCTATCCTTGTCAGTCTTTCTTAGTTGCTTGAGATAAATATAATCTAAGTAGCTTTGGAAACTTACCTGTTGCCCTCATACAGGTGAGCACGGTTTTGTTTTCTTGCTATATAGTTCTTCTGTTCATTGCAACAAGCATTTGAGCACCTGCAACACAGCAGGCTCCATTCCAGGGATGCAAAGGTGTATAACACATATTAGACACTAGTCAAGAGGCAGATCTCTGGGCAGGAGGTTATGTTGCCTTGGACAAGGGCAAAAGGCCACAGTGGTTTGGACAAGAGTGGCTATGCCTGTAGTGATGGGAAGCAGCAGATGTATAGAGAGTGCCAGGTGGTGATGTGTGCTAAGAAGAACAATACAGCAGGGTAACAGATTGTGAGAGATGATTATATCACTTGTCCATATTGAAAGTGGGGTCACTGGACATGTTTCATGAGGAATATGCTACATTTCAAGGTTTATTCTAATCATTTGTTATAGAAGGAAAATCAATAATTGAACTGGAAAGAAGGGTAGCACAAGTCAAATGGACAAATTTCATCTTTTCCTAATGTGAATGTACTTGAAGAAGTAAGGTAAAAGAAAGGGCCCTTGGCGAGGAGGTAGAGAAGGCAGGTATGAAGCTAGGTTCCACGGTTACAGATTTATAGCCCAGGAAGGAAAGGGCCATTTCCTCAAAGGCTTTGTTGCTGATATTAATTCCTTCTCCAGGTGTGCTGTGTGGCTTAAATCATTTCCTATTCCATTTCTATGGGGAGGAGCCATCTCAGGACATCAGAAGCACTGCTGAATCTGTGGAAGCACAGTTTCCATGGGCAGTGGCTGTAAGAAGCTGGAGGTTGGTTTGAGGTTGCTATGGCAACACCGATGCTGGCTGCATACATCATCTCACCCAGGCTTTCCTGATCTAATAACCAGGATTAACAATTGCCTGAACTCTCATATGAGGTGTGCTTTTAGCAGACTTGAGTTTTTTTTTAAGCCTCTCTAATAAATCCATTAACCTATTTTATTTTGGTTTCTCTAAAACCCAAATGGTTGAAGAGAGAGAAACCAGAAAAGAAATTATATTGTTTTAAGCTCATCATCCTTATTTAAAATACTTAATTGCAAAGTGATTAAAGATTCTCTTCTACTATTTTCCCTTTTTTGGGGTTTTTGCATTTTGAAACTGATCAGATCCTTATATACCTAATAGGACTTGAACAAACTCTTGTGCGTTTAGCTTCTCCACAGAAGACCACTGTCACAGAAAACCTACTACTGTCACAGAAAACCACTGCACATTTGGGAGTCTGAGTCTCTTTCCCTCCTAATGAACTTGGTCTGCCACGATTTGGGAGAGGAAGAGCTCTTGGTGCAGGTGCAGAAATATTTTACCAGTTCCCCCCCTTTGATCTCTTTGTTCAGACATGCCCATGGGAGGTTCACAGGCTAGACACTACGACACTTAAGAGTCTAGGATACCAATGAATCTCATACACTTGCAAGTTCAGTAGATTGCCTCTGCAAGATTTGTTTTTCCTTCCCATCTCTGACTGGAGTCCAGGAGTCTATAGATCTAACAGCATGTGTTGGAGCCAGCTTCTACTGTCTTGAAAGGACTGAGCCTGATCAAACATATGTCTTCCCAGTTTCACATTCAGTGATATCACACCGGTAGCTTGTAATCACACTGGTGATTCCACATCAGCCACAATGAGAGTGTATACATATCCTGGAGATACAAATGTTGCAAATCAAGTGTCCTCTCCGTGGCCTGAGGCCAGGGATGGTTGTTAACCATTTACTAGCCTACCACTATTAAAACCCTTTCCCCTATCTTGAAGGTGGGGAGGGGTGCCAGGAGAGGTGGGGAGGAAGCTGGCTTCTTTTATTGCCCTAGATTTCATGTGGCCATTAAATTATAGAAAATGTATGACAGGAAGAGCTACCATGCACAATACTCTTAATTTTGGCTAATCTGTGTATCTCTGGAACAAAATGAAATAGGTTTAATATGACATTTTCTATAACAAATATGTAAATTAAAAATTTGATTTTAAAATTTATTTTTAGTAGCTACATTGTATTTGATAACTTACCTTCAGACTTAAAAATCTTTTCTAACAACTTTATCCCATTTATCAAAAAAAAAAAAAACCCAACTTCTATTTATTGATTTTGAAATATATGTCAAAAGCCCTTAAACTAATCTGTGGAGTTGACATTTGAGAGACGATTTTTTTCCCATAGGTGATTATTGAATTTTGTAGTGACGAGGGGAGGGTAGAATGCATAGTGATTACACAGAATAAGGACAAAAAAAGAATTAAGAAATATAACTGAATAATTATACCTTGAAGCAGGCATTTTAGTGTGTTTTTTTTTCCCATTCAAATCAAGATGGTAGTTGATACATTAGGAAAAGCCCTTTTGGACCACAAGTGTTTGCCTGTGCTTTATTTATAACTTAACCGAGTTATTTATTCAAAATTAGCTATTAGTTATTATTCAAAAGTAAATGTTCTAATGTCATCTTCACTGTATTTTCATATTCTGTGTTTTCTAGTTTTAAATTATCATGGAAGTTCTTTATCAGAGTCTTCTTCACAGTAAATATATAAACTGAAACATTCACTCCCCATCCCCAGTTTATTCAGCATCTTAGAAAGCATATTTTTTAAAATGGCTTAAATCTTTCCCTTTAAAATTCCAAGGCCTTGTTTTACCTAAAGCTTTACTTTCATTTTGGGTTTGAAGGATTCATTAACAAAAGAAACCACTTGTTATACATGAATAAAGAATTTCAATTTTTAATAGAAGTTTGTTTAACTTAATTTCAATATACAGTCATTTAAAGGAAAGGTATAGAAACAATAGAGAGAAATAACAGCTTATACATCACCAAATTGGGCTGAAACTTGCATCTAGATTTGAACAGCACCAGGAAGCTCCACGCAACAGCAATCTGGAGTCCCAAAGCAATTGCCTCCATCCCACTGGCGAGACTTTAGATTGCCGCTTTGGGGGTCCTGCTTATAACCCTAGGCCACAAACTGGTATTATCATCAGTTTGCATGCAAAAATGCAGCTCTATTTTTTTTAACTTTTACAGTGCTGTTTGTTTCATCTTGTGAGTCACAAGATTCCTTAAATCCTGGGGGTCTGGCTAGGTCCCCAGGGGCTTAAGGAATTCTAAGACCTCCTCTCTTTCTTATCTATAAAGTGCCGCTTAACTTGCTGATAACAATTGGTGTGCTTATAGGCAAACATGTAGTCCAAGCAGGATCAGAAATTGATCAGAGGCCTGCTCCCCTACTTCTGAAGCCTGAACAAGACTGCTTCCATTTTAATTTCCCTAACAGACCTTTTGAAAACCACTTTTTCTGAAATCCCTTTTGAAAGGTTTTAAACATGTTACTCATTTCTCTTTAAGAGCTCAAACTTTTTTGGCCCTTACTGAGATTGGACCAATCATTTTCCTGTAAAGAAACCTTCCTGAAACCTTCCCCCCACCCCCAAGCTTTTTAATTTTGTTTATATCCTTAAATGCCAAAGTGCAAAATGACCTTTGTTACTGGCGTGCTCATTTGTCCTGGCTCAGCTAGCCCTGCTTCCTCAACCTCCTTTAGCCGCTGGAGTAGTGTTTATTTACTACTGTCACTGAACCCCACTCATCGAGCTTGTTTAGAATTACACATTAGATTCTACTTTATTGAGGCTCCAGCTTTATAAGTTAGGGTGCAAGAAATAAAAATTTTCACTTTTTAGGAGACTTTGTTGTGGACATATCAGGCACTTGGTTTCCTTATCGGGAATATGGGGGTAATAAAATCTATTCTGAAGAAAGACTGAGAGGCAATAGGAAAGGCACCTGAAATTGATCTGTAGGATGTGAAGCACTAAACCAACTGTCAGGCTGCCTCTGGGGGCCCAATTGTTACAGGTCCCAACAGCTGATGGAATTCAGAGCCACCTCTGCTTCTCCTTAGGCAGCATGCGGAGGGCAAGTTCCTCCTCCCTTAGAAGAGCAGCTAATCAAGTAATTCTAGCAAACCCAAGGGTGTTTTTATCAATCTAATTGGTTTATGGTTAGATTGATTAAGGGGAACTGGGAAGAAATTAAACTTTTTGCATCTGAGTTTCTCTGCTTTTCAATATAGAACAGTGCTTTGAGCCTAAAAAATGTTCATATCTTTTGACCTAGTAATCTCCCTTCTAGGATGTAATCCTACAGAAATAAACATAACAAAGATTTATGCATAAGTGTTTTTCATCACACCTTCATCCTTTTTCTTTTCTTATGATGGTCAGCAGAAGAGGCCTTTGGTTCTGTCCCAGAAAACACATTGCACCAAAGTTTGCAGACATTGGCTCACATTTATTTAAACTGTCACGGGATGCCTTTTTTTGTGAGCAGATTCTAAATATTTGCTGCATACCTAAATCTTGGATGGATGTCAGTAATGCAACGGTACATTGTACTTGAAGTAGTCAAAGGTGCATACAAACATTAGCAGAGAGTAGCGCTGGATATTATGGTTTAGCCTGCATTTTAGATCTTGTATACGCAAACTCATCCTTGATTCTGGGTATGTATATTTTATACCATTCTCTGTATCAACAAAATACCATGTCAGTCTGGGTCCTCTGAGAACAGACATTAAAACAGAACTAGCCATGTTTAGAAGTTTATTAGAGGAAAAGGTGGTGAAGGATAAAGGGGGAGAGAGAGCAGGAGCAGGCAAGTTGCTTTTTAAAAAATGAAAGAAACCAGGTACTCCTGTATGATTTCCTACAATCTAGATTTTGTTGATTGCATCCCAGTGATATTATTTAACATGTTCTTCTGGCCCCTAAGTGTCATATCTAGAGTCTAGATCACATTAGAGTTTAGTTTGGTTGCTCTTTCCTGTTCTCCCCTCCCTTCCTTCCTTCCTTTCTTCCTAATTACTTCATACATGGTGGTATGCACTTCCTTGAAGAGACTGCTAATGTCTGGTTATCTCTCTCTTGTGTGTGTCATGTTAGCATCTGTTGACAACCATTGCACTATATCTATTAATTCCTTAAAGGCTGCAAAATGCTAATATTCTAATTATTCCTGTCTTCACTTATGAGCTAGCATACTTCCATACAGTGAAATCTCCCTTTGTTAGCTACCTGGTTACTTTGAGGTTCAGTGTAAAATGGGAAGATAGGATGAATGCCGAATTCTTTTTTTTTTTTTAATAACTTGATTCCTTAGTATTTTCCAAAGGTGATCAATGAGAGTTTTTATTTATTTATTATTATTATGAGTGAATTTAAGCCATTACAGCTGGGGAGTTGTTGTTGTTTTGGCCATGCTGCACAGCTTGCTAGGATCTCAGTTACCCAACAAGGGATTAAACCTGGGGCGCTGCAGTGAAAGCCCAGATTCCTAACCACTAGGCCACCAGGGAACTCCCTGCAGTTGTTTTTATTTGATACTCAAACTGTTCCATCTTTGGCCAGTGGGAGTTCTTATAGATAGATTTCTGAGCCGTTTTGTCACGATCCTGGTGGTCTCTGTTAGCCTCCTTGCTCTCTGTTATGATTTGATGTTCCAGACCCATCTTGTACATTTCCTGCCCCAGATTTCTACTTAGTCTTATTGTTCTTACATCTAAATTTCCTTATTCCTAGGCCTCAAATCCTGGATCACAGTGATAGCAGCCTGATTACTCATTTGCTTTGTTTCACATTACATACATAATGGCCTCAAAATAACAATTCTAAACCTAGCACCCACAAAATGATTACTGATTAAAATGTTTGCAATTCTTTTCTGTTTTTAGCATATATGCCATTAGAAATGAACTGTCAAGTTACTGGGCTTTAAAATCACTAAGAACATTTCCTCTTAACCACTTGTACACATATTTAGATATCATTTTACTAATCTTATCTCTGGTGTCATTCTTATTTCTTTTTCGCCCTAATATTCTGACATTTTTTTCTCCTTGAAGTATATTTATGTAGTCTGCTTCATGTTTTTTTTTAAAATAGAGGAGTATAAAGATGACTAGGTATAAGACAGAAATTGAAGTACAAAAAAGGTAGATTTAAAAATGTGTATACATGCCCTTTTTTCCTTACTCTGTGAGCTGAGAGGTCTTAGAAACATGATTCTCTAGTAGCAGTGGGCATGCTTAGAGACCAGATCTTGGTTTCTAAACCTGTTCTCTAATAAAAGGAACCAGTGCTCACTGGAGAAATAGCTGATTGTAGGGCTGGGCAGAGAAAGATGAGCCTGGTACATCTTGTGATACTAGAAAGTAATGAAGTCCTCATATACATACATACACACAAAATGCTAAGTGGCCAAAGCTGAAACAATTTGAGCAACAAAATAAGTAACATAATATTGGATTATACCCGAAAGTATAAAACTACTGTCTATGAATCCATAAGGATTTAAGTAAATGGTTAAAGAAATAAATAATTGGGGGAGAAGAGACAAATGTCCTGTGCAGATGAATTTCAAATAATTTATGCCCTCAGAGAAGGGCATGGCAACCCACTCCAGTATTCTTGCCTGGAGAATCCCCATGGAAAGAAGAGCTTGACAGGCTACAGTCCATGGGGTCACAAAGAGTCAGACACGACTGAGTGACTAACACTTTCTACTTAAGAAGTAGAGAGTTATGTCCTACTTCCTCGAGGGTGGAGTGTACTTCTTAAGTGCAGACTTTCCATAGACTTCTTTCCAAAGAGTATAGCATGGGAGGAGAGAGAAAAGAATGGCTTTACAGTGGAGAAACCTGGCCGAACACTACCTCAGCCTCAGTGATCAAGATTAACATCAGTGATAAGTCATGTTCATAGCATGCACCCTTGATATAATGTTAATCTACAACATTTGCCTCTACTTTTTTGGTATAAACTATACTGGGGTTTTTTGTTTGTTTCTTTCATTTTGTTTGATTTGCTTTCTTACCACTTGGCTTGTGGAATCTTAGTTCCCCAACCAGGGATTGAACCTGGGCCACAGCAGTGCAACCAATGAGTCCTAACCACTGGACCACCAGAGAATTCCCTTACTATACCGTATTTAAAAATCTACTTTTTATGAAAGTTTCTATTGATGAGTGAAAGCCTGTACACAGCTTTGAGCAAATAAATAAAGTATGAAATGTGGTTCCTACCTTTGGTAATTTTTAATCTAGTTGGGAAGACAAGATCTAGCTAGCATGTAATCCAGATATAAATAATCAGAGGTCATTATAGGGGGGTTTAAATTGAGTAAAGCACAGAAATACTGTGGGCTGGTGTAAGGTAGGGCGAGTTTCCAGGAAAACACTTCTGTTTATACAGTCAGGATTTCTAGAAGAGGGGAATGATAAGGATTTCTAGAAGAGGGGAATGATAAGGGTTGATTGAGGGGTTCAGTAGATTCTTTTGCATATGATTTGATTATCACCAAACCCCTATATATTTTTTAAATTATTACATTTTAACCAACCTTATGATAGATAATAAAATTAAATTAGGATACATAATATAATATATTCTAGATTATAAAATTTGGGGTTCAGTAATCACAGTGAGGTGATTAGATAGAATCACAAAATTTATTAGATAGGACAATCAATGAATTGTATGATGTTTTGCATTTATATTATATGTAGACCTGCTTAAATCTTCAGTGTTTCACATTTAGATGTTAATATGTTCTTCGACTTTTCTTTCCCCCCTTCTAGGATTATCTGCTGCCAAACTCTTAGCCGAACATGAAGTTAATGTTTTGGTTTTAGAAGCCCGGGAGAGAGTTGGAGGAAGAACATACACAGTGAGGGTAAATGATTTTGATACCTACATAAATACAAAATCTCACACAAACTAGAAGTGGGGTCATTGGAAGTCCCAGAGCTGGGGGGAATCTCAAGAGTGTATGTAGTTAAGCCATTGATCCACCATAGTCCTAGACTATTTTATTAAATAAGTATCTGTTCTCAACAAACACCCACCAAGGAGTGTCAGCCTCTGACCTTCAGTAGCTTGCATTCTAGTGAAGAAAACAAACCTGGACAAATAATTTCAATACAGCATCATCATTTCCATACCAGAGACCTAAATGGAAGATATAGTATCTCAGGTGAGATAAGGTTTAGCTGGACTTGAAGTGACTATACGTTCACCACACGCGCACGCACACACACACACACGCAAAATATAGATTCCTTGTTTATTTATCCAAGGACACACAACTTAAAAGAAGTGTGACCACAGAAAGCAGAGGCCAATGTAGCGTGTTTCTGTGCAACTTTTTCTGTAGTCCTTATTCTCCAAGAGGTGCACTGCTGACAGAGGCACTCTGCTCAGGTGGGGTCAGTGAGACATAAGAAGGAATCCCAGTTCTTGCTACATCACAGCCTTTTAATACTTAGGCTTACATCACCATTTTGGGAAAAATGCAAGCTAACTGGTGTTTACAACTATTTAAAGAAATGGTTGCAGGTTGTTGGATCTGTGAGATCTGATGAAAGTATACAGGGAAGGATCTAGGGTGGGAAAGAAATAAAGACAAAGATGGAAGTTGGGGAACATGCAGATTTGAGCAGGGGGCCAGAGGCAGAGAAGCCAGAGAGGAGCAGTGGAGGCAGAGGAGGAAGACCAGATTGGGGCAGTGCCATGAAAATCAGTAAAGAGGATGGGATGATGAATAGAATCAAATGCCAGGGGCATTTGACACAGGATGAAGGCTGTTAAGAGGCCCTTGTATTTGGCTTTTAGAAGGTCATTAATGAGCCCCTTTGCTAGAGCACACAAATTGAGCATTAAAGGCTGAGGATTGGCAATAGGGACAAAACCAGACTGTTGAAGTGACTGGAAGGAGAGGAAGCATCTCATTAGAAGATGCATCAGACTTATAATAGAATGGCTTATGCAGTGATAATAACAATGATTTAAGCAATCCAAGCGTTCAATCCTTTTACATAAGAAGAAGTCTGGTGGTAGGTAGTCCAGGCTGGTGCAGGGGTTCAGCTTTGTCAGCAAATCTTTAGGATCTCTCTGTCTTTCTGCCCAGCCATTCTTTTCCTGTTGGCTTCTTGCCTAGTGGTAACCAGATGGCTTCAGCATCTGGCAGCATCAGGCCCTCACTCAAGGCAGGAAAGGACGTGAAGAGGCAGCCCAAGTCTTATCTGCAACAAAACCTTTCTTTTTCCAGAAAACCCCGTGAGACATTTGCTTTAGTCTCATTGGTTAGATTTGGGGCACACAGCTACCCTCAGCTGCCAGGGAGCCTGGGAAAGGAAGTATTTAACATTTCCAGGCTGCATAATAGAAGCAGGCATGGGAAAAGGAGCATACATGGGTATAAAATAGTCAACCAACATCTAAACAAGGATATTGTACCAGCTCTTTTCAGTCACACCAAGCCAAGCTCCCCTTCTGTCCATCACTTTCTGCCTTTTCAAATGTACAAGGATGTATCATAGCCCTATTTTTACTTTGCTCAGCTCTAAGAGTACCCTACAGCCTGCTACTCAAAGTATCCTGTGAGCCACCTGCCTGGGAATCACCCTGGAGCTTGATAGACATGCAGAGTATCAGGCCCTGTCCTAGTCCTGCTGACTGCATTCTGACAAGATCCTTAGGGGACCCTACAGAAGTGCTGCTCTTTGCTGTAGGCTCGCTTGCTTTAAATTAATGTGAATCTACATAAACTGCATTTGAACCATTTGAGTACCTCCTCAGAGGGAGGCTATTGGTCTGGGAGTGAGGCGACTGGGGCTCTGACCCTTGTACTGGCCTGACACCCTGTCTTACCTTGGGTAAGTACTGTTAGCACCTTACATCTCCGTTTTCTCATCTGGGCAGTGAGATATAAATGGGCTTGACGCTCCCTCCAACTTCAGGTTCTAATTGAAGGTAGTGTGTTATAGTGCGAAAGAAGGATTCCATATTCTGCCTGTACCACCTTAATAGATATGATTCATCTGTCATTTTCGGAAGAATATTCCTTCATTTTGGAGATAGGTATTAAGTTGTCCCTTTGCCCTACTTTGCTTATCTCTAAAACCTTTTGGTTATCAGATAAGAGCATCAGTCATGTTGTGGATTTTTCAGTTCTCTTTTGGCAGAACTTAGTTTTGTTTTGCTTTGTTTTTAATTGAAGTATAGTTTCCCTGGTGGCTCAGGTGGTAAAGAATTCGCCTGCAATATGGGAGACCTGGGGTCAATCCCTGGGTCAAGAAGATCTCCTGGAGAAGGGAATGGCTACCCACTCCAGGATTCTTGCCTGGAGAATTCCATGGACAGAGGAGCTTGGCAGGCTATAGTCCATGGGGTTGCAAAGAGTCAGACATGACTGAGCGACTAACACACACGTTGTTCATTTATAATATTATATTGTTTTAGGCTATAGCATAGTGATTCAGTATTTTTACAGATTATACTCCATTAAAAGTTAATATAAGATAATGGCTGTAATTCCTTGTGCTCCACAATATATCCTTGTTCCTTATCTATTTTATACATAGTACTTTGTACCTCTTATTCCTATGCCCCTATCTTGCCCCTCCTCCCTTCTCTCTTCTCTCTAGTAAATACCAGTTTGTTTTCTATACCTTTGAGTCTAGAAACAGTTTCTTTGTGCAAGGGAAATGAGAATTCCAACATGCTTAGCCCCATCTATGTTATTGCCCCAGGCTGCTTTTTCATGCTGCGTCATTTATGTATATCAGTGGCATACATGAACTATTGTGTATTGAGTATGATATTAAAATTCCCTTATGGAATGTGAAAAATTAACTCTGAAAGGCTGAGAAACTAGGACCTGACATCTATAAGATTTCAAATGAATTCAAATGAATAGAAGGGGTAAAAAGGGCTTTGTAAAGCAGGCACAGAAATGGTATTTAATCAGAAACTGAATTGAATATTGTT
Organism: Capra ibex; assembly: GCA_006410555.1. Classification (NCBI taxonomy): domain Eukaryota; kingdom Metazoa; phylum Chordata; class Mammalia; order Artiodactyla; family Bovidae; genus Capra; species Capra ibex. The sequence continues at coordinate 25,060,772 of SJYO01038709.1, forward strand.
ACAGTTGTTTCTACTAGCATAATCAATTAGAGTGTGGGGAGGAAATGCCATAAAAATTACTCTGGATCTTTAACTACTGAAATATCAAATTTGATATTGTCCCTTGGCAGTGGTTCAGATACATCTTCTGTTCATTCAGAACTTCCTAGTTTGTGCTAGCATGATTCCCCCATAATTCTTCAGGACCAAATGAATGAAGTTGAAATGCCTGCAAGGCTACCACAGGGGTGGTGTATTAGTTTTCCTAATAGGTTGTGTGTTGGTGGCCTCTTCAAAGGCTGAGTTGTTGTTGTTCAGTCACTCAGTCGTGTCTGACTCTTTGCAACCCCATGGACTGCAGCACACCAGGCTTCCCTGTCCTTCACCATCTCCCAGAGCTTGCTCAAACTCATGTCCCCATTGAGTCGGTGATGCCATCCAACCATCTCATCTTCTGTCATCCCCTTCTCCTCCTACCTTCAATCTTTCCCAGAGTAATGAGATCCAAACTGAGATCCTAAAGACTGAGGGGCAGCATAGCAGAATATGGTGTCATAGTTCTACTGTCTTCCTGCTGAAGCTGGGGCATCTCCTTTCCAGTGTTTCAACTTTGTAAAGAAAGATTCTGTGAAATGTCTCATTCTTTTTACTGCTTCACTTAGGATTATTTATTTTAAATAGTGTCAGTATTCTAAAGACATCCTGTTTAGAAACTCCCAAGAGTTCTCTTGCTGTCTTAGTTAAATGTATTGGACTACTGACTCCAATTTTGTTCTTCACATCTTAATAAGGATGTTGGAGACTGGAGAAGGTTTGGAGCACAACACCAGTAGTTGGTAAAAGGGAACATTAGGTTGTATGAGGGACAGAAGTCAGAGGAATACTTCATTTCTGGTATTATGGCAGAATGACTGAGTGTCCCTCTTAAAATAAGTAAAATGCTGAATAAAATATATTGTGCTACCTTGAAGTGAGAAAATTGCAGATCTCCTGGATGTTAAGCAGACATCTCAGACCTAACACATCCAAACTGAATTTCTTATCTTCCTCATCAAAAACACTACTCCTGCAGCCTTCCCCATAAGGGAGGATGGCAACTCCCCCAAACACCTGGAATCATGTTCAACCCCATGAGGCCCTACATTCATTCTGTCAGGAAATTCTTTTGGCTCTGCCTTCAAAATATATCCAGAATTCAACCTTACCCTCCACTTCCAGGGCTACCACCTGGTAGCAGCCACAATCATCTCTAGAGAAAGTGAAAGTGTTAGTCTCCCAGTCGTGTCCAATTCTTTGGGATCCTGTGGACTGTAGCCCACCAGGCTCCTCTGTCCATGGGATTCTCCAGGCAAGAATACTGGAGTGGGTTGCCATTTCCTTCTCCAGGGGATCTTCCCGACCCAGGGATTGAACCCACGTCTCCTGCATTGCAGGCGGATTCTTTAGCGTCTGAGCCACCAGGGAAGATTACTGCAATAGCCTCTTAACTACTTTCTCAGCTTTTACCCTTGCCCCCTAAAATCTACTATTAGTGTGACAGCCAGAATGAGCTCTCAAACCTAAGTCAGATCTTGGCACTTCTCTGCTCTAAACCTTCCAAAGGTTCCCCTTTTCATTCATAGTAAAAGCTCATGTTCTTTCAATGCGTTGTGAGGTGTTCCATGACCTGCCCTCCCTGCCTTTGACTTCTCTAATCTCATCTCCAGTTCTCTTTCCTTTGCTCACTCTTTTCTAGACACACTAGTCTGTGTTTTGTGAACATACCAGGCACATTTCTGCCTTAGAATCTTTACACTGGCTCTTTCTTCTGCCAGGAATGTTCTTGTCCCAAATAACCTCCTTCAAGTCTTTATGAAAAGATCACCTTTTTTTTGGAGGCCAACGTGTCGCTTGTATTTGAACCTGAAATCTTTCCTTCTCTCCTCTGCAGTTTCAATCTGTCTTGTCATTCTCTAGTTTTTTCTTTGTAAATGTTATCTACTTCTATGATATTTACTTATTATGGTTCTTGTTCATTTTCTGTCTCTTCCTACTAAATGAAAGCTCCTTGAGAGCAGAGATCTTTATTTTGTTCACTGATATAACAGAAGCATCTTGATCCATACGTACCTTGTAGGAACTCAAGATATAGTTATTGAATGAACTAATGAATCCCCAAAGCAAAGTAAAAACATGAAGCTTAGGAATTCAAACTTTGAACTCAAAATTTGACTTTCGCCTTGAATGCCTACTGAACCCTGAAGACTTTGCAGTTCCACTGGGATGGATGTATGGCACGCAGAGAACAGGAGATAAAATCCTAACCCTGTCAAAGGTAGGAAGTTTAATAGGAAACACTCCAAATTGGAATTCCCTCTGCTATACTCTGGACATGAAAGTGAAATAAATCCTATCATTCAAAAAGGGATAAAAATAAACCTTGCCTTTATCTGTGGCTTCCATCTAAATTCACACTACCTATGTGGCATGAAAAAAACCTTAGAATATATAAAGTACCAAGGATGCTGGCAGAAATAGACTCAATTCCTGTCCACCTAGGACAAATAACTTACACAGAAAAGGTTCTAAAGAAAACAAACGACTTACAGTCAAAAGTAACAGAGCCAAAAAAAAGTGACAAAACATACAAGGAATCTAGGCACTAAAAGAAATGTCTAAAAGAGTAGGCCTAGTGTATAATTTCCAAACAAGTAGAAGAAAAATCTTAAAAAGAAAACAAAAGAAAACCCTTAATCCCAAAGAAGGAAAGAAATCAGGCAGGAAACTGTTAACAGTGGGATAAATGGAAAGCCATAATAAGTAAAATTAAGACATTTTAAAAGAAATAAAATATAAATGCGTTTAACTCAGTTAAAAGGGGGGAAATGTCAGAATAAAGAAAACTTTAACTGAAAGATAGAAAAAGAGATAGTATACAAATACTAATCTGAGCTTTTTTAACTAGATTAATACCAGACAAAATAAGATTTAAACAAAAAAAATGTTTCATTGAATGAAGTATCAGTACAATAAGAGACCTGGAATACCAAACAGTTCTAAACTTGTATATCCGGAATAGCGTAGCCTCAAAATATAAAGCAAAAATTGATAGTAATCAAACATAAATGCCCAATAGACTAGGGGATTTTTAACATACTTTTCTAAATTAATAATAAATGAAGCAAACAAAGGCTGAGCACAATTAATCTTTTTCTAATGGACTTATATAAAACATACATATTACTTAACAGAAGACTATATGTTCTTTTCATTCTGAAATGAAAAATCTTTGAAGCTCAACCATGTGCTAGGTCATAAAGTAAACCTCAAGGATTGATACCATATAATCCATTTTGTTTTTACCACAATGCAGTTATGACAGAAAGATAACTGAAAAGAATTCCAGCTATGGAAATTAAAACACAGCAAAACTTTTAGAAACATTGATTTAGACAGAAATTGTAATGGAAATTTGCAAACACTTAAAACTACACAGTAGTGGAAATACTAAAATAAAGTTGTGTAGTTAAAACCATATGAGAGGAAGATTCACAGCCTAAATTTTTATCAGAAAAAGATAGAAGGCTCAATATGAATAAGCTAAGCATTCAAGAAATAGAAAATTGAGTGTGAAAAATCCAAAAAAAAAGGAAACAGGAGCATAAATCAATGATATATAAGATAAATACTTGATAAAAATTATCAGTAATAGAAAGGTTGATTTTTTAAAGTCTTATTAAAAACTGACATGTTTGCTAAGTATTTTAAGAAAAAGGAAAAGGAGAGATCTCTAAACAAATAAAAGAGATGGAAATGAAGATATAACCACTGATGGAATAAACAGTAAATGAGAAGAGGAGGTCCTGAATTTTACAGCAATATTTTTGACACATATGAAATGTATATATTATGAGAAAATATAATTTATAAAAATTAACAGATTAAGAAATAGAAAATATGAGTAGTGCTTTAACCTCAAAATAAACTAAATCTGTAGTTTAAGTTTTTCCCACAAAGAAAACACTAAGCCTAGATAGCTCTACAGGCATGTCCTACCTACTGTTCAAAGAAGAGATTATTCTGTTTATATATGAACCCTTCTAAAGAACAGAAGAAAGTATAATCACTAACTCATGAGATTAGCAATACTGTAATGCCAGAAAACAGACAAGGGCTGGAGAATAGAGGAGACTCCTGGGGCAATCTCAGTATCACTTATAAACACAGATATAAAAATCCTAAACAAAAAGTTAGCAAAGCATATCCAGCCATAGAAAGATAATATCAGATTATATTACCCGAGGAAGGCAAGGTTCTAGGCATTCAATTTTATGGAAATAGCAGATAAGGTAAATTGTCCCAGCCATCCTACTACATACAAGGATACTAGATAAATTGCACATAGACACCACACACACACGCACACACACACACATCTTCAAAGCACCAGAGAGCTAACAAGGTAGTGAAGAATCACTAGACCAACATCCAGAACACATTGACCTGCTTTTCCCCTGGGGGTGGGGAGGTGCGAGTTTGCTGACTACTAGAAAAGAAAGCGAGAGACTGAGTAGTATTTTCAAAATCTTAACAAAGCATGGGCAACTGAAGCTCAAGTCCAGTTCAGTTCAGTTCAGTTCAGTCGCTCAGTCGTGTCCGACTCTTTGCTACCCCATGAATTGCAGCACGCCAGGCCTCCCTGTCCATTACCAACTCCCGGAGTTGTTTTTGTAGGAGGAGTGGTAGGTAGGAAGGACTGTCGAAGGGTGGTAATTAACGTCCAGTAATAACCTTCTAAGGTAGGACGGTGTAGCAGGTGGAAAGAGGTAGATGGGGGTAGGTGCCACAGAGTAAAGTCTTTCTACAGTGGTAATTATAGTAGGTAGGAAGGAAAGAGGTGGTAAGGAACAACTATGGTAGGGGAGTATGGTAGGAGAAAAACTATGGTAGGGGAGTATGGTAGGAGAAAAGGAGGGTAGTGATACCGAGTGAGAATCTTCTATGTAGGGTGGTTAGGTTGGTAGGCATGATAGAGGGGGGTAGGTGACACCGAGTAAAGACCTTCTATGGTAGGGGAGTATGGTATGAGAAGGACAGTGGGTAGTTGACTGAATAAGAACCTTCTATGGTAGAGGGGTGCAGTAGTCGAGAAGGACAGAGGAGGTAGTTGACTGAACAGGAACCTTCTATGGTAGATGTGTATGGTAGGGAGAAAGGAGAGAGGGGGGTAGGTGACACTAAGTAAGGACTTTTTATGGTAGTAGAGTGTATTATATAGAGAATATAGAAGGTGGTTAACCACGTATAGAGTTTCTATGATAGGGGTGTTGGTGTGTTGGAGGGGTGGAAGGAGGTAGGTGACACCGAATAGAACCTTCTGTGGTAGGGTGGTATAGCAGGTAGGAAGGACAGAGATGGGTACGTGATACCGAGTAAGAACCGTGTATGGACGGAGGGTGTGGTAGGTAGAAAGGACAAAGGGGACAGTTGTCTCCGAGTATGGGTCTTCTATGGTAAGACGATGTGGTAGGTGATAAAGGACAGGGGACGTGTGTTAAACCAAATAAGGACTAGTATCGTTGGGGTATATGGTAGATGAGAAGGAAAGAGAGAATAGTTGACCCAGTAAGAATTTTCTGTGGTACAAGTACGTGGTAGAAAGTACAAAGGAAGGTAGGGGACACCAAGTAAGGACTTTCTATGGTAGGGGAGTGTCGTAGGTAAAAGGACAGAGGGAGTAGATGACCGAGTAAGGACCTTATATGGTAGAGGAGTGTGGTAGGGGAGAAGGATTGAAGGGGTAGGGTAATGAGTGGGACGTTCTATGGAAAATGAGTGTGATTTGTGGGAAGGACAGAAGGGGGTGGGTGATACCGCGGAAGTTACTTCTAAGAATTAAGGGTGTCGTAGGTGGGAAGGACAGAGGGGGTAAATAATACCGAGTAAGTACCTTCTACGGTAAGAGAGAGTGGTAGATAGAAAGGAGAAAGGGAGTGGGTAATCCGTGTAAGGACCGTCTATCGAACGGGAGTGTGGTAGGTAGGAAGGGACGGGGAATGGTGGGAGACACCGAGTAAGAATCAACTACATCATTGAGGAAACAAAGTTGTTCCTTAGAGAGGAAGTGGGAGTTCTCTCCAGTACAAGGGGGTAAAGTTAGAGAGGATCTTAATACATTGTACACATATTAATTTCAGAGAGGACGATTTTTATATAGTCGAGGTACTCCAATCCCCGGTACGTAGCATTCAAGTGGCGGTAAGGAGTCACGAAGTATACCACGGAAGTGTGTCGTCGGGGTTTTACGACTGTCTTACTAGACATTGAGTCAATTATTGTGTCTAAGAGTAAATTTTGTATTAAATATCAAAAGTAATTATATCTGATTGAAGGGAGATCAAGAAGATATACATATACTTTAATGAAATTGTGGAAAGGTTTAACGAAAACGTCGACTGGAGATATAATAGACTTTTGTGTTAATGAAGAAAATACCTCTTCGCGTGTTAAGAAAGTAATTTTTTTTTTTAAGTTGAAGGAAGTGGATGAAAAGAAGAATACAAAATCTAAGTGAAATACAACTTAGGACGAGGCTCACAGAGTTCCCGGGAATTTCAGTGATAACTATCTTTACAGTAATTCAAAGGGGAATTGAAAAGGATATTGAATACTTCTTTTTGAGACTTCAAGTTCTATCCTATCCCTGTTATACTTCCCTTCTATTTTTTATGTAAAATTTATCAGTTCTAATGAAACAGGTCGTCTAAAAAAGCTACTCTAGAAAGTATCAGTAGAATAGGGTAAGACGACGTACACCCCGGAGGGTACCACGTAGTCGACCTTAGACGTCTCTTTCCTTCCGGTTGTAAATCCAGACTACCAATGACGGGTGACCTGACTGTTCTCCGGGAGTCCTCTTTGAGACTTTTGACCAAAGAAATACAACCTCACACACTACACGTATCTTAGGATACATGTATATCTGTTACCACATATGTATGTAATGTATACATGTGACGTATGGGTCACCACCCAAACCCTACCCATCGAGAAACCTAAGATACGGAATTACGACAAAGGTTTTATTATGGATTTATATACGTAATTATATTTAATTATACATTAATACTACCAGTACTAGTATTAATAATAACTTTCCATTACCTTCTCCCATACCATTGGGTGAGGTCATAAGAACGGACCTCTTAGGGTACCTGTCTCCTCGAACCACCCGATGGCAGGTGTCCCAGCGTTTCTCAGTCTGTACTGACTCCTCTGAATCGTACGTGTGTACACGGGTATTGTCGGTAAAATTTAAAGGTTTAATTTAAACTCTCTACCTACAATATCAATAACTCAATGACTAAGAGTCACTTTTTGGTGAAACTCCTTTGTTTAGAAGGAGGGGAAATAATAGAGTCCACCGTATTATATACCTATTCTAGTGAGATTCATCCTAAGGGTTCTTTTTATACAGTATATTTATGAGTCACCGTATCTCGACTTTTGTGTGTCCATGTATGTAATTATAGTCTCTGTACACCCAAACTTAGGACCAAGAGAACAACATACTAGAACCCCTTTAATACATTGGGGAACAGTGACTTAAAGAAGAGCGATTTCGTCTTTATGATGGTTACCCCGTCTCAATAACCCATGAAACCTTTACTATATGTTGTTACAAGGGACGTGACACCTTCCTATAATTTGTAAACGATAACTAAAGTCAGTATCCAATTCCCGTTCGACTTGTGTGTGAAATGGAGAAAAGGGTACAATAGGTACCAGGCGGTGTCCAACAACATTAGGTCTATCCGTTACCCTAAGGTATGACCTCCCTTCCGTGGGGCTTTACCTATTCAAAAAGGGATTTTCGTTTCCTATTATACAATTTAATCCCACTGTAAGATTTTTAGGGTTGGTCAGTTGGAGTCTCGGTAAAAGTTTCTTTGTCCTAGGAGATGACACAGTTTTTCGTTACTACCTGTCGTGGATATGTTCTGAGTTTAATGTCAATCTAATAGTTCTTAAGGGATCACAGTAAAATCGACCAAAACTGACTAAAAAAAAAAAAAACCGACGAACCGAACACCCTAGAGTCAAGGGACTGGTCCCCAACTTGGACCCAGGACAGTTACTTTTGGATCTTAGGATTGGTGAATCGGTGGTAAATGAAGTAAAGTCAACACACTGTCCGTGACACGATGATACTCCCTTCCCACTTAGGAGTCCTTTTCTCTCGTCCAGATCTCAGAAGGATTCGGAAAGAAAAGAAAAAAAGAAAAAACCAGTGTGGTATGTCGAATACCCTAGAATCAAGGGACGGTCCTTAACTTGGGCACGGTCGGGTAACGTAACCTTCACGGTCCCTTAAGGGAAATAAAGGATTAACTTAAGTAAAAAGAAATTTTGTAGAACATTTAGAAGTATTCCAGTTTTGTGACAGATAATTATGTAAAACACGTGTTAAAGTTAAAATAACTTATCTTTACATAAGTCATAAACATCTTTCGGATGACACACATGACACACGTGACTTGTTATAATTCTCGACCTAAAAATTTTTCTCGATTTCATTCTGAGGACTGGTAGTTCCGTCCCTGTGTTCTGTCTTCTCGTAACCGTAAGTACCTGCGTGTGAGTGGGTGTGAGAGGTTGACTCATTCTGATGTACCGCCGGTAATTCACTGTTTCTTCATTAAAAGGAAAGGTCTCATCGTTTAAGTTTATTGGAACCGTCTAATACACTAGACTAAAGAATAGACTTTTACGACACATCATCACGACGTTCTGTTGAAAAATTCTGAGGTTTAGGAAATAGTAGTAGTGATGGTGGTAGTGGCGGTAATAATGATTATAAGTAATTCTAGAAACAGGTACGGACCGTGACCGAATTCGAGAAAGATACGTAACAGAGGACATTACGAGTGGGGTTGGGAGACCTCCTTTCTTGATAATTATAAGGGTAAAATGTTTACTCCTTTGACTTCGAATCACTATAATCGATCTTTTGTCATCCTGTCTTTAAAGGACGAGGGTGTCGGAAAAGAGTATTTGTTATTCGAAAGGCCGGAGAATATACTAACTACCTTACAACTCTATCAAAACAGGTTCTCTGTAGAATTTGAAGGACTGATTTTCTTTCTCTTGAGACTTTACACTTGGAATATTTAGAGGGTGTGTAGAAAATACAAAGATTCCTTACTTTTTCCTCTGATTCTTCGAGTTCCCATTGTCCCAGTTGAAACTTTTTACACGTTCTTACAAGACTCTCTTTGACCGTCTGTGTTTTTATTGAGACGTGTCCTCTCTCTGACCCAATTTATTATCAAGTGGTCGTCGGAAGTCTTGTCAACCGAGAACAACGTTAAGAAGCAAATTAACTTTGACATTTTTTTTTTAGATATAAAATTTAAGTTCATTATCAGAGTATGGTTTGACTATAAACGAAACTTTTTTTGACAAATTCTTTTAGGAAGTCAAGTCAAGTGAAGTCAACGAGTCAGCACAGACTGAGAAACACTGGAGTACTCGACGTCGTGCGTTCCGGAGGGACAGGTAGTGGTAGAGGGTCTCAGGTGGGTATGAGTACAGGTATCTCAGTCACTACGGTAGGTCGGTAGAGTAGGAGACAGTAGGGGAAGAGGAGAACGGGGGTTAGGGAGGGTCGTAATCCCAGAAAAGGTTACTCAGTTGAGAAGCATACTCCACCGGTTTCATAACCTTAAAGTCGAAGTCGTAGTCAGGAAGGTTACTTGTGGGTCCTGACTCGAGGAAATGTTACCTGACCAACCTAGAGGAACGTCAGGTTCCCTGAGAGTTCTCAGAAGAGGTTGTGGTGTCATGTTTTCGTAGTTAAGAAGTCGCGAGTCAAAAGAAATATCAAGTTGAGAGTGTAGGTAGGTACTGATGACCTTTTTGGTATCGGAACTGATCTACCTGGAAACAACCCTTTCATTACAGAGACGAAAAATTATACGATAGATCCAACCAGTATTGAAAGGAAGGTTCCTCATTCACAGAAAATTAAAGTACCGACGTCAGTAGTAGACGTCACTAAAACCTCGGGGGTTTTTATTTCAGAGAGTGACAAAGGTGACAAAGGGGTAGATAAACGGTACTTCACTCCCCTGGTCTACGGTACTAGAATCAAAAGACTTACAACTCCAAATTCGGTTGAAAAAGTGAGAGGAGAAAGTGAAAGTAGTTCTCCGAGAAATCAAGGAGAAGTAAAAGACGGTATTCCCACCACAATAGACGTATAGACTCCCATGACTATAAAGAAGACCATTAGAACTAAGGTCGAACCCGAAGAAGGTCGGGTCGTAAAGAGTACTATATGAGTCGTATATTCAATTCATTCGTCCCTCTGTTATATATCATGAGGAAAGGGATAAACCTTGGTCAGACAACAAGGTACAGGTCAAGATTGACAACGAAGGACTGGACGTATGTCTGAAGAGTTCTCCGTCCAATCCACCAGACCATAAGGGTAGAGAAAGTCTTAAAAGGTCAAACAACACTAGGTGTGTTAGTTTCCGAAACCGTATCAGTTATTTCGTCTTTACCTACAAAAAGATCTTGAGAGAACGTAAAAACTTCTATGTCGTCTACAACCGTTAAACTAGAGACCAAGGAGACGGAAAAGATTTTGGTCGAGTTTGTAGACCTTCGAGTGCCAAGTGCATAACGACTCCGGACCGAACCTCTTAAAACTCGTAATGAAGTGATCGCACACTCTACTCACGTTAACACACCATCAAACTCGTAAGAAACCGTAACGGAAAGAAACCCTAACCTTACTTTTGACTGGAAAAGGTCAGGACACCGGTGACGACTCAGAAGGTTTAAACGACCGTATAACTCACGTCGTGAAAGTGTCGTAGTAGAAAGTCCTAAACTTTGTCGAGTTGACCTTAAGGTAGTGGAGGTGATCGAAACAAACATCACTACGAAGGATTCCGGGTGAACTGAAGTGTAAGGTCCTATAGATCGAGATCCACTCACTAGTATGGTAGCACTAATAGACCCAGTACTTCGAGAGAAAACATGTCAAGACACATAAGAACGGTGGAGAAGAATTATAGAAGACGAAGACAATCCAGGTATGGTAAAGAGAGGAATGGTAAAGACAGGAAATAACTCGGGTAGAAACGTACTTTACAAGGGAACCTTTCATTTTATTTCATTTTTATTTTTAATTTTTTTTTACAAGGGAACCATAGAAATTAAAAGAACTTCTCTAGAGATCAGAGAGTGTAAAACAACAAAAGGAGATAAAGAAACGTGACTAGCGACTCCTTCCGAAAGAATAGAGAGGAACGATAAGAAACCTTGAGACGTAAGTTTACCCATATAGAAAGGAAAAGAGGAAATGAAAAGTGAAGTGAAGAAAAGTGTCGATAAACATTCCGGAGGGGTCTGTCGGTAAAACAAAAGAACGTAAAGAAAAAGGACCCCTACCAAAACTAGAGACAGAGTACATGTTACAGTATTTGGAGGTATATATCAAGAAGTCCGTAAGACAGATAGTCTAGATCAGGGAATTTAGATAAAGAGTAAAGGTGACATATTAGTATTCCCTAAACTAAATCCAGTATGGACTTACCAAATCACCAAAAGGCATGAAAGAAGTCAAATTCAGACTTAAACCGTTATTCCTCAAGTACTAGACTCGGTGTCAGTCGAGGACCAGAACAAAAACGACTGACATATCTCGAAGAGGTAGAAACCGACGTTTCCTATATTAGTTAGACTAAAGTCACAACTGGTAGACCACTACAGGTACACATCTCAGAAGAGAACACAACAACCTTCTCCAACAAACGATACTGGTCACTAAGAGAACCGTTTGAGATAATCGGAAACGGGACGAAGTAAGACATGAGGTTCCGGTTTAAACGGACAATGAGGGCCACAAAGGACTGAAGGATGAAAACGTAAGGTCAGGGGATATTACTTTTCCTGTAGAAAAAACCCACAATCAAGATTTTCCAGAACATACAAAAGTATCTTGACAAGTTGAAGTCGAAGAAGTCACAATGACCAACCCCGTATCTGAACCTAATGACACTATAACTTACCAAACGGAACCTTTTTTTGTCTCCAGTAAGATAGCAAAAACTCTGACGTAGGTTCATGACGTAAAACCTGAGAAAACAACTGATACTACCGATAGGGCAAAGAAGATTCCCTAAGGACGGGTGACATCATCTATTTTACCAATAGACTCAATTTAAGTGGGCAAGGTCAGGTAAAATCAAGCGACTAAGGATCTTACAGTTGGCCTCTTCCGTTACCGTGGGGTGAGGTCACGAGAATGGACCTTTCAGGGTCCCTACCTCCACGGACCATCCGACGTCAGGTACCCCAGTGATCCTCAGCCTATACTGACTCGCTGAAGTGAAAGTGAAAAGTGAAAGTACGTAACCTCTTCCTTTACCGTTGGGTGAGGTCACAAGAACGGACCTCTTAGGGTTCCTGCCCCCTCGGACCACCCGACGGCAGAGACCCCAGCGTGTCTCAACCTGTGCTGACTTCTCTGAATCGTCGTCGTCGTCGTCTTACAGTTGTAAGTGAGAACGGTAGAGGGCAAACTGGTGTAGGTTAAACGGAACTAAGTACCTGGATTGTAAGGTCCAAGGATACGTTATGACGAGAAATGTCGTAGCCTCGAACGAAGATAGTGGTCAGTGTAGGTGTTAGTCCACAACAAAAACGAAACCGTGGTAGGAAAGTAACAAAGAATTCAGTAAAGAGGTGACTAGAGGTCATAGTATAACCCGTGGATGTCTGGACCCCTCAAGTAGAAAGTCACAGGATAGAAAAACGGAAAAGTATGACAAGTACTCCAAGAGTTCCGTTCTTATGACTTCACTAAACGGTAAGGGAAGAGGTCACCTGGTGTAACACAGTCTGGAGAGGTGGTACTGGGGAAGCAGAACCCACCGGGGTGTACCGTACCGGATCAAAGTAACTTTTAGGAATTTATACGAATTAGTAGTCCCCTGTAATTCATACTATTTATTTATATTCATACTATGGTTGCTCTTATCCTAAAGTGGGTTCCAGGATTTCTGGGACACCACACTCGAAACTTGTTGTTTCTCTCCACCGTCCTCTCCACTTTGTAAGTCGGTCACTCTTCCCAGATCGGACTGGTAGAAAAAATCTTTACCCTCAGTACCTTATAAAATTTTCCTCTAGTATCTCCGGGCGGTGCTACAATTAAAAATAGGACGACTGTCTCCATGAGTCAACTATTTTCCACAAGTACTAAAAGAGAGAATCGTCACAAACCGAAGAAACAAGAGTAAAGTGTCTTTTAGAGTCACACGATTTCTTTACGTACATACACCTGTGTGAGTGTTTGGAGAAGGAAAGAGTGGGCAGGGACTTCCGAATAAAGGAGGTACCGGACGAAGATTTGATCTGTCAAGTTCTGATGAAAGACGGACCCATTTAGGGATTTTATCCCGCCACCCTCCCGGACCTCTACCGAGAATCGACCCACTTTGACTAACCCTTACGTGGAAGTGCAATAGAATTTACACTAAGATACGTACACACGTACGATTCAGTGAAGTCAGTACAGACTGAGAAACGCTGGGGTACCTGACATCGGGAGGTCCGAGGAGACAGGTACCCCTAAACGGTCCGTTCTTATGACCTCACCCTACGGTATAGGAGGAGGTCCCCTAGAAGGGTTGGGTCCCTAACTTAAGGGTAGAGAATGTAGAGGACGTAACCGTCCACTAAGATATCAAAAGAGGGGTTTCACAGTCGACAAAGAGTTAGAATTTGGTGAAAAGTCGTTCTTTACGGAAATATTGGATTCTTACACTCCGTCCTAGAGGATCTTATGACGTAAAAGGTTTCTCGTACCGATTTCGTTTTTAATTTTTTTTTTAGAACCCCTTTTTCTTACAATTAAAACACGGATATAAGACTTTGGAAAGATGGGAAAGATTCACCGAACATTAAAGACACGGAAACTGTGTCGGACTCAACAACTACAGTTCATCTTGCGTTACAGGGACCTTAACACGGGGTTTATGAATTCAGAGGAACTCTTTGGTGTAGAAGTGAGATGGTTACAAGTATTATTTCCCTCTGACAACGGTCCTCTCCTATTCAAACAACAACGGAAAAAAAAAAAAAAAAAACAAATTTCAAAAACCTACGAACGGGTTAATTCCGTTCCCCTTCCGTAAGAATTGTTCAGTTTCAATGACTCGTTCGATAAATTACGATAATTTAAAAATGATACTTTACACAATATATACTATTTTTTTAACTATTTCTCTTTATTATCTTTACTTGTTGGTGTACGTGGGGTAGGTTAAACTCTTCGCACTATAGTGGTCTTTAAATCTACATGTGGTACAAAGAGGGGTTAGTGTAGGTCAGAGGAGACGTGTTCTCCCTCGGTGACATCACTTAAAACACAGATTGTAAGGAAAAGAAGGTAGAGGGAGCATATATATGGACGTACTATGTAACAAACCAAAACAGATAAAAACTCGAAATCTATCTGTCTGATTCTATGTGTACTTACAGGTAAGACCTCGTCACTTTTACTTTTTTGATATTTGTTGTGGTTAGTTGTACCTACATTGAAATTTTATATAGTCACTCCCTTAAGGGTCCACTAGGTGACCAATCCTGAACCTCGAGAGTCACGGTCCCGGGGCCAAGCTAGGGATCGACCCCTTGATTCTAGCGTGTTCAGTAACGTCGTACCGGTACTTGTTAATTTTTTTATACGACCAGTTTCTTCTTTCAGTTTCTTATGTATCTCAAACTCAGGTAAATGTATTTCGAGTTTTTATTCTCTCCTCCTGTCAACTACGGAGGGTGTAGTAAGAAATAACAACTTTCTTTTCACTTTTACGTTCAACGAGTCATCACAGGCTGATAAGTGTTGGGGTACCGGATCTGTCAGGCACCTTAAGAGATCCGGTTTTATGACCTTACCCATCGGAAAGGGAAAAGGTCCCCTAGAAGGGTTGAGTTCCTAGTTTGGGTCCAGAGGGTGTGACGTCCGGCTAAGAAATGGTCGATTCGGTGTTCCCTTCGGGTTCTTATAACCTCACTCATCGGATAGGGAAGAGGTCCCCTAGAAGGGTTGGGTCCTTAGTTTTGTCCCAGAGGACGTAACGTCCACCTAAGAAATGGTTGACTCGATAGTCCCTTCGGGTTGTCGAAATAACAACCAGGACATTTTATTCGGTCTTTCATGGTAAATGGTTAACCGTACCACCACTCAAAGTCGAGACATGAAAATTATAAATCAACTTGTCTTCCCTTAGTCACAATAATTTCTCATAGTATCCGGTGACTCCCTTCGACTGTTTATAAAAAGAAATTAGTAGAACTTTTATTCGTCCATACAAGACCTAACTAAATCTTTGTACAGACACGTTGGGTATACTTAAGGAACCGTGGAAAGATCAGAGTGACAAAACACTGATCGGACATACTCTTTAGAAAACCACCAAATTAAAAGATATCAAGTACTATTACGAAATTTATTTCTTTAATAGATTTTTCTCTGGTTAATTTATTCTAGCACAACATAAAATTCAAATTTTTTAATAACAAATGGAAAAAGTTATACGTCCATCGGTTTGAGAAAAGTTTGTAATATGTATCATGATGAAATGGATCTTTTTCGGTAGTATTGAATGTTTCTTTGTAGATAGGATAGAAAAAAGGGGGAGGAAAAAACCGGTACGGTGCTCCAAATACCCTAGAATTAAGGGGTCCCTGGTCCCTAACTTGGGTCCGGAAGGGGTCACTTTCACACCTTAGGATAGGTGGCCGGACGGTCCCTGAAGGGTATAGAATAGAATTACATAACCAAGAGGGTTCACCGGTAGACCAAGCATTCTGGGAGAGAAGAGACTAGATGACTGAGAGGGTCCCAGGTTAGGAGTCGGAAGGAACCGGGTGGGTAAAGGGACCCCTTGAGTAAGTGGTAGACCTAAACAACAATAAAATAAACGTGTCGTAATACCGAACGTTAAAAGTACGGAGATGAGGGAGATGGAGAATACGTTAAAGTTCCCGATTGTCGTGTAAGAATTCAAGTACTGGAGTAAAAGTAGAATACGAGTCGGGGGAGAGAGTCCTGAACATGTTGATTGTGTTACCCGTGAACTCAACACGTTAGAGTAGGGACCTTTTTCTCTTAGTAATTTAAGTCCATATTTACTATGGTATTGTAATTCTTATTTTCCAAAGTTTACGTATCAATACGGTAGAAAGGGTTCCCTGAGATCCATATATGTTTGTAATGTTTATTTCGTTAATTATATCTTTATTATACTCAAGAAGACCTCCAAGAACCCATTCATTTCTATTGATTGTCCCGTAACTTTTTTTATAAAAAGGAGAAAGTGTTTACGATAATTGAGTTCTCTTGATCCGTCAATCTTTTTTCTACTTTTATAATGTCACACTGCTATTCACCGACAAAAAGAAAGTGTCAAAATGATTCTATAGTCAGTGTATTAGATGTTAGGTAGGTAAGCTTCACGTTTTAAGTTACGAAAAATCATATAAGTCTCAACACTTTGGTAGTGGTGTCGATTAAAATCTTGTGAAAGTAGTTGGGTTCTTCTTTGGGAATAAGTAATTCAGTAAATTAAAAGAGGGTGAGGTAAAACTTCTTGACAGTTTCATAAAGTGTTTCGTCGACGACGGTTGAATGTAAGGGTGGTCGTTATATACTCCTAAGGTTATAGAGGTATAGGAACGGTTGTGAACAATAGCAGACAGAGAGACTAATATCAGTGGGACCACCTACGTTTCACCATAGATTAACACCAAACCTGAATGTAAAGGAATTACTGATTACTATCGGTTTTAGTTTAGACAGAACCACTCACCTTCCAGTATAACAACTCTGGTATGTAACAGAGGTAGGAACTACGGTACCTACGGTAAAACATACACCCGAGTGACTCGTTCGCTATCTCCCTTCTCTACTATATTACCGAAACATGAGACAGTTGAACAAGTCCGGCTTGACCTAAAGACTCAAAAGATAGGATACATAAAGACCAGTCCTATCCAGTGTTCTTTCTAAGAATACCCTTTAGATTTCTCATTTTCACTTCGTCGGTGAGGAAAACTCCCAGTGTGTGTAACGACCACTAAAAGTACCGTACTCCCGGACGTTGATAAGGTGGGAAGACCCTAGAAGGAAGTGGAAGAAGTTGAGAATCCGGTCCATATACATAAATCGAGATACTACTTCTTAGGACTGAAGACGTTCTGTGGGTCACAGTTCTAGTCTCCGTTGTTTCTGATTACACCTGAGGTCAAGTGTGAACACCCAAGGTCGAACAAGAACGAAAGGGGGTAGTATGCAGATAGAAGGGAAGGACTGACGGACGGGAAGTTTGAGGTCGTAGTCTACGTTTCTGAATAAAGGGGTGTCAATCCATTCCGGTTCAGGGATATTATTTAGGAAATGAGTAAAACGAATAGAGTGACTTGGAACTGACTACTCCGACTATAGGATTCCTAACTAGTAGAATATGGACTAATAACTTCGAATGAGACGTTGTCTACAAGTTACCAGTTGTAGGTGGTACCCTGTATTCCCGTTGGGGTCGGTTACTCCTTGTACCTATTTAAGAGAGTCGAAGAGACAAAAAAAAAAAAAAAAAAAAAAAATTCGAAGAGATGAGAACCACCCCGTTAAGAAACCGTATCAGGTGTGTTAAAGAGTCCATTTTGATACCCCTTGACTCGGAGTCAACGGGTGTCGACATTGTTGAGTAATTGGGAAATAACCGTAAATAAAGGAAGGGAAGATATTGGGTCGGATGTGAAGTCCGAGATAGATAATTCCGACCATTTCACGATATAACTCTAGAAAACATATAAAACTCACTATGTGTGAGGTCATCTTTCTCATTTCCCCTTTACACAGAATATGGTTTCAGATGTATTCAACTAATAATCACAAACCACACAGATCATGAACTCACCCTATCGACTCTGTAATCTCCTGTCCATCTGTCTGGGAAGACTCTTACAAAAGAAACCCCTGGAGTTCAAAAATCTCTTTCCACGAGAAGTGACAATTGTCTAAACTAGATCTTTCTAGTCATAGTGATAGAGATCAGACTGAGGACCCCGAAACCAGGGACAACTCCTCACGAAGAGTTAGTCCTAACTGATACGAGGGGTGCAATATACACCGTTACAGACCTCTGTCAAAATCAACAGTATTAACTAAACCCCAACGACGAACTATCGGATGTTACGTGTCCTGTCTGAGTAATGTTGTTTCTCAATAGGTCAAGGTTTTCAGTCATCACGGGACAAACTCTTTGGGACGACATCTCAATATATGTACACTTACTTATAGTATTTGAAAAGGTCTTAGGTTGGGAAAGGTAAACGTCCTAAGGACCTAAATATCGTCTTTAACGAGTCTTATTGAGTCCCATGTCTAATGTCCCTAGGACGGTAGTCCGGATAATTAGTTCCCACACACCCGTCCGTTAGATATAAAACTTGTTTAGGGTGTCCAGTAAGATTATAAGTGATTTTGAATCTAGAATAGTGTAATATCACAAACACATTTTAAGGAGAATAAGTAAATCGGTACGTACGTACACACGATTCAACGAAGTTGACACTGGTTGAGAGACGTTGGGATACCTGACATCGGGCGGTCTGAGGAGATAGGTACCCTAAGAGGTCCGTTCTTATGACCTCACCCAACGGTACGACAGGAGGTCCCCTAGAAGGGCTGGGTCCCTAGTTTGGGTCCAGAGGACGTAACGTCCGCCTAAGAAATGGTAGACTCGGTGGTCCCTTCAGGGTATTACGAGGATGTGTGAATTATCATCTCACATTTATATTGAGAATATATACATTACTCTTTGTTTCAACACACCGAGTGAAATAACACTATAAAAACGAAGTAACGTCACCAAGATCTTGGCTTGGATATCATAGAGACTTCATACGGACACACACACACACACACACAAATTTGGGTCGACCATGGACCATCACCGTCTTGGTCTCAAGTACAGAGGTACGAAAGTCAAGTCTGAGGGGACCGGAGGTCGAGACACAGAGTCAGAGGTACAGCCTTTCTAACCTGGACGTTTCGGTGACTCGACCTAGGAGGTGACTCTCGGATAATCCTACACGAAGGTGCGGACCTCCAACATCCGTACTCACTTATGACTAGACTCTCCCTGTACCAGGGTTTCTAGAGTGGATCGACGGACCTAGTCTTTGGTGAAATCTGGGTCTCTCTACAATACCCCTCCCTCCACCCTCCCCCCAAGTACAAACCCTTGCGTACATTCTTAATTTCTAAAATTTTAAATTTTTTTTTTTTGATTTCTTTTTTTTTTCTTTGGTGAAATCGAAGGAGACTTACGTGATCTCGTGAAACAAGTAAACAAGTTTCGGGAAACGGTAAGAAATGTTACAATTTGACTCAATTCATGTACAGAATGGTAGACCTGATCAGAGTTGTGTGGACTCTTCTTCTTAATACGGAGTAAAGGATGTAACGGAACAAAATATTTATGGTTCCAAGATTCTTTACGAACAATTTACTTCCTTATTCTCCTTCTGACCTTTAGAACGAAAAATATAGGGTAGAGGATAGTGTGAATCAAGGGGATCAGGGGTCTTTCCTAGGTGAGAGAAAAATACATTTACTGCGGGAGAAAAGGGTTGAGTCTGTTCTCGAAGTTTACTTACGGTAAAACCGTGACTAAAAAGGAATAGTTAAGTGTCCGTGTCAAAAAAATTTTTATTGGTATTAGTTATAATGGTAACCATCATTAATGGTTCAGATCATTTAATGGTAGTTTCAATAATCTTGAGTGATACACATTCCACGATTTCTCTTTTCTTTCTACTTTCTGAGTGAAAGAATCCCTTGGATTTAGAGATTTGTGTAAATACAATCGTAAAGAGTGAGATTAGAAAGACCTACGATATACTTTTACTCAAGGTACCGGTATTTAGACCTCTTACGACTGAATATTAATTTGTCGAACTTTTTTTTTTTTTTTGTTTGATGATCGAATTTTTTTTTGACGATCGGGAGTATTATGAAGATTAAACGATTACCTGTAGAACCGAGAGTTTCTGGCCGAATCTTATACCTCGTGAAGGTTTTAAATAGGTTGGCTGTTTGAGGGAGAAAACGTTTCGTAAAAACCTTTATTTTAACGAACCTTTTATAAGGGAATCCGTACGAAAGAAGTATACGACCGACAGTGACCATCCCCGGACTCTCTTGTGTCCTTTTGTGTTCGATCTTTCTTTTGGGTTTTATTTGTCTTATAAATAAAAGGTTTACGATGTTTACCCTTATTTAAGAATACGTACGGAGACGACCTGTTTTCCGTGTATCAAGGTGTTGTGACTCAGTTTGTCCTCTTCAGTCTACTTCAACGATCCCCTTGGTGACTGACATTGGAGGACGGGACCGGTTCGGACTATCATTCGTGTAAGTCCTCCGTAACCAGGACCATTCCTTACTCTTTGATTCTTCGATGGTTGTTGACCTTCTTAAACCTTTCCAGTTTTCCTTCCTTCTCTGAAGACAGGTATACAGGATGGTTGGAGGGTCTTAGGAGGAGCGACCTTAGGTAGAACCGACTCGTTACACACACGGTGGTCCTTCCTGGAACTCGGTCTTACTAACCGGTCCCTGTTGAGTCTTTGATTAGGGTAGTGGTATTTTGGGTTCTAAAGCTCGGTACACCGTCTCTCCAAGAGGGCCTAAGGGACGGTAAGAGACGGACCCGCGGGGAAGGGTTATCAGAGAGAGAAACAGTCGTACACACAGGAGCCCGTTAAGTAAAGGTTCACACTCTGTCCTCGGGTGAGAGCCCGGGACCTTCACCAGGAGGAAGGACGTTGTTTAAGTGAACAAGTCAAGTCAAGTCAGCGAGTCAGCACAGGCTGAGAAACGCTGGGGTACTTAGCGTCGTGCGGTCCGGAGGGACAGGTAATGGTTGAGGGCCTCAAGTAGTCTGAGTGCAGGTAGCTCAGTCACTACGGTAGGTCGATAAAGTAGAAGACAGTAGGGGAAGAGGAGGACGGGGGTTAGGAAGGGTCGTAGTCTCAGAAAAGGTTACTCAGTTGAGAAGTGTACTCCACCGGTTTCCTGACCTCAAAGTCGAAGTCGTAGTAAGGGAGGTTTCTTTAGGGTCCCGACTAGAGGAAGTCTTACCTGACCAACCTAGAGGAACGTCACGTTCCCTGAGAGTTCTCAGAAGAGGTTGTGGTGTCAAGTTTTCGTAGTTAAGAAGTCGTGAGTCGGAAGAAGTGTAGATCACTTTTGACGTTCCCGAGACACAACTCAGAGTCCAGACCCAGAGACGAGGGGATCCTTGTCCCGTCACGTCTGTCTTTCATGTCGTCTCGGCCAACTCTCCCAGTTCCCATTTCGTCCCGAAAAACGGTCTATCCGACAATTGACTCTCGAAAGTGAAACACATAGGGTCACTGGTCCGTCTCCGTCGGGACAGGGACATGACCCACCTCAAAGCAGACACTACCGAGGACGTGAGTCCGACCATCTCTACACTACTCCCGAACGTCACCCTCCCTCCCCCCTGGTCTTTGGTAGTCTAAGGATCGTGTTAGAGAGGTTGTAAACCTGTAGTCTTTTCATAAAAATTTTTTAGATGGTTGATCCCCTTTCAGTGTCTATAAGTCCTGAAGAGCCCACCCACGGGTTTGTTAATACACCTAATCACTCACTGACGTGGGTGTCGAACCTCTTCCTTTACCTGTGGG
Source organism: Capra ibex (assembly GCA_006410555.1). NCBI lineage: Eukaryota > Metazoa > Chordata > Mammalia > Artiodactyla > Bovidae > Capra > Capra ibex. The sequence goes on from SJYO01038709.1 coordinate 25,082,531, forward strand.
TGAGGTCATGAGAACGGACCTCTTAGGGTCCCTGTCTCCTCGGACCGCTCGACGTCAGATACCCCAGCGTCTCAGTCTGTCCTGACTTCCCTGAATCGTCGTCGTCGTGGGTGCCGACACGGGGTCCTAGATGAAATAGTGGACGACGACCAGTCCTTCACACTCGACTACCACTAAAGGATGGTACAGAGATTTCGGACTACAAAAAAAGTCTCGGCAAATAGACGACCTACACCGACACCTTTGATCCGGTAACCCATGAAACCGTTTGTGTGTTTTAATTTAGAGTCGGACTCCAAGTGACACATAGTAGACTCAGACTGTTTAATGTACTCGCGATACCCTTACTTTCGTTTACATGATTATCAAACCATTAACAAGAGAATCAAACTTTTTGGACTGTATTCGTTTCAGAAACTTTACTTCTCCTGAGTCGAGTTGTCGAAACCGCTCGTTTCATAAGTAATGTAAATTGTTATTAATTGTGAGTTTAAAAGACACGAGGGTGGATCTTAAAAGAAGAAGGTCAACGTGGTTTAGGTTAGTGTTTCGTTTTGTTATGTTATTTCACGATACTTTTGTTATGACCTGGTAAGTCTATATTTCATAGTTGTGATAAAAGTAATAAACAAAAAAAAAGTCAAGGTTCAAGATACAAATGATTCTCATTAATAGTTGATCCGAAAGTGTAGACGGACAAATAGACAGACAGAGAGAGTAAGTGAAGAACATCCTGGACCTTGGTTTATGAATGTAAGGATATTGACTTGTTCTGCGATACCCCCGGAAGGACTCTGCCCGGAAGGGGGTATAGGAGACGAAATCGAGGAGAGACTTCATGGATCTGTTATCATGAACTACTTGTAAAGGACTCAACAAAATGTCTACGATTTTTGAAAGGGGAAAGAATCTCACCCTTTACGGTTGGGCGATGTCATAAGAACGGACATTTTAAGGTACCTGTCTCCTCAGACCGCCCGATGTCAGGTGCCCCAACGTTTCTCAGTCTGTGTTGAATCACTGTGTGGGAGAGGTTGTTACCTTCTGCAATTGATGAACTCGTGGTCTTCGTATATCGGGGTCCGGAAGACATCAGATTCCTGATTATTACTTTATCTACCCCTTTGTCATTTTTGTCACAGTCTGAAATAAAAACCCCCAGAGGTTTTAGTGACGTCTACCACTAACGTCGGTACTTTAATTTTCTGCGAATGAGTTTTTATTTATTTATTTATTTATTTTTATTTTTTATTTATTTTCTGCGAATGAGGAACCTTTTTTTTAATACTGGTTGGATCTATCGTATAAGTTTTCATCTCTGTAATGAAACGGCTGATTCCAGGTAGATCAGTTCCGATACCAAAAAGGACACCAGTACATACCTACACTCTCAACCTGACACTTCTTTCGACTCGTGGCTTCTTAACTACGAAAACTTGACACCACAACCTCTTCTGAGAACTCTCAGGGAACCTGACGTTTCTCTAGGTTGGTCAGGTAAGACTTCCTCTAGTCGGGACCCTAAAGAAACGTTCCTTACTACGATTTCGACTTCGAGGTCAGGAAACCGGTGGAGTACACTTCTCAACTGAGTAACCTTTTCTGAGACTACGACCCTCCCTAACCCCTGTCCTCCTCTTCCCCTGCTGGCTCCTACTCTGCCGACCTACCGTAGTGCCTGAGCTACCTGCACTCACACTCACTTGAGGTCCCCTACCACTACCTGTCCCTCCGGACCGCACGACGCTAAGTACCCTAACGTTTCTCAGTCTGTGCTGACTCGCTGACTAGACTTGACTTGACCTACAATTGGGGATACTGTGGTGGGACGATGAAGTGGTAGTTGGTCTGTCTCTTGACACGTGTTTGTGTCACTGAGGGGGAGGGAGTGGACCGAAAATTTTCACGAAACGGTTTTGGCAAGTCCCTCGTGTCCCGAAAAATCCCGTACTCGGACGGGTCGAGTAACGTACCGAAACGTTATTTGGAAAGAGACGAGGTTTGAAACTGAAAAGTCAAACAAACCGGAGTAACATGTACCCCGTGTGCTTGACTGTAATTGCAAGTATGTTGAAAGAGGATAGAGATTTCACTCCTATTGACAGTGAATGACTCTAGGTGATCCAAAAGTTTTCCATAAACAAGTGACTCAAACTATATGTTCACTTTTCCGAACCTCAGGTGTGGACTCTGTCTCCCGATAACTAGGACAATTCACCGTTCTGTCCCGTTACTGTCTTTTCTGAAAGACCGACCCGGTCACCCTGTTCTCTTGAAAGGGAAGAAGTCCTCCGAGTCTTACCTGTTCTAATTTTTTTGCAATTTTTTAAGTCCTGGAACCCCAATGTTTCTCAGTCTGTGTTGACTCGTTGACTTGACTTGACTTACTAATACAGAAAACCAACCCTATGAACCCACACACGAGACCCCACCCTTATCCCCGATGAGTCCCTCCTTTATCTTTCGTTCCTCACCCCTCCGTCCCCCTCTAGAGATCGACCTTTGATGTAAGACAGGACTTTCCAGCCTTGGAGGTCCTCGACCCATTAGTACCTCTGATCTTGTCAGAGAGAACTGCTTCGACGAAAACATTACAAGGTAAGATAAGTGTTCAAGAAAAACGGTAATTGGTTTTACGGTCTCAGGGTGAACTTCTCCATTAACTTTTCAGGGTGTCGGAGTCACTCTCTTTTCGAAACACACACTGGATAACGGGAAAGATATGACGGTCACTTCCGGTCAGGTTCCGTCCGTCCACTAAGGTCTGATAAAGAGTTACTTACCGATCTTTTTACTAAAGACATCACTTAATGAAGGATAATTTTTACTTACTTTCCTTATATTTTTCACTTACATAAATTACAGCGATTTAATATGTGGATTCATCCAATTCTACCACTGAAAATCTAATACAGATAAAATAGTGTAAAAAAAATTAATTACTTTCCCTTTTTAGATTATTAATTAGACTGAAACGACATATAACTCTTTTACCAATTGCGACTGGATTGAAAGATTTGTCGTGTTCCGAAATTCCCGTTAAACAGTAATTCGAAAGGATACTAGGTGTTCTTCATATACTTCGGAAAATTTTATCTCTTCTTTTTTTCTTACCTTTAATGATCGTTGATAAAGAATGTTCGATACAGACATAAAGAAATATGACTTATGAACTATCTCGTCTCACTTTTATACATTTATAAAAATCAGAAAGACGAAAATTTTAGGATACATATTAACTTAAATCTCTTTTTGTAGGGAAAACATAATAAAGTAAAGATACTAGTTTTGTCAAAGAATAGTACTTGTGTTCGGGTAATGGTGAACGGACAGGAATGGATTAACAGAAAAGAGTAGAAGATGAGACTGAATATGTTCAATGAAATTTAGGAAAAGAAGAAAACATTTGGTCCGTCTCATGTTACCGTATTTTATTTTATGAGAATAGCTAGTATGAATCGGATTATTCAAGTGTATTCAGTGAATATTTTTTCTTATATATCGGTTGTTAAGATTCGGTACGGGGTCCGGAGATCGAAATCATAAAATTGCGTTATTGTTTTAGGTAGAAGAAGTCGGACGACTCGGATCGACCCCGCCGGACCTCGAAAGAGTCCTCAGTTCAGGAGTGACTTCCGGTCTCCCCCTGGTCTAGATACCGATTCCCATATTCGATACTCCGGTGGGACCACTTACCACAATGTATACTGAGGATCCGTATGGGTGAGGTGTGGTTGGGGACCTTAGGTATCCTCGGGAATGGCGGTTTCACCGTAGACTCCTGAGGTTTCGGACAACCCCATTCTACTAAAGACAACATAGAGCCTCATCAAACAATTTCCCCAAGTGTTAATTGAGACGGGTGTCTTATTCCTTACCACACTACATTGAGTGTCTTGGACTCAAGTTATGGACCTTTCGGGGTGAAACCGAGGATTTGAGAGATTCGGAGTCAAAGGAGTACACATTCTACCCCATTTATTACGATGATGAAGTTTCCTAGTGACCCTTCGAGTTCACTCCATTGCATCTATATACATATAACGTCTGTCTTCCGTTGTGGTTACGCACCTTAGTCCTCCCTACTTAAGTCCACTAATTTTCTTTCCTCCGTTTCTGTCCTGTTAGCTGTAGGGATGTTTACGGATTGTGAAAACCGAGGAACCCAAAGGATGACTCTCCCCACCTTTCACTTTCGTATTGAAAGAAACTTCTGTTTTCTTTTCTGAAGACACTCAACCATACCTTTCCATAATTTTCGCCGAATTTTTATATACAGGGGCTAGGTTTTCTTTTATGGAATAATCTCCGTTTCCCAGTTTCAGCGTCAATATAGACCGTTCGTAATTCTGTTTGATTGTTTTTTTTGTGTAGAACACGAAAGTTATGTCGGATGACCGTTTTTGTTTTAAGTGGAGAATCGTTGTTGTTTCTTTTAATGAATCGTAAGGTCTTGTGTGTGCAAGACTTTTCGGAAACTAAAGTCAGCAACCGTGTCTTTGTACGTCATTGACACACCCTTCTTGTCTTGTTTATGAGTCTTTTTAACGAACGACTTGACAATGATAGTCCTTTCGGATCTGACAAAGTTTGTTTAGAAATAGTGTAGTAAGAGATTTTTGTTTGCACACCCGATAGATCAGACATAAAAATAAATCCCTCCTAAGTTTTTCGTCCGTCTTTCACTCTTACGTATTTTTGTAGTTACAGAGGAAATTTCGTCAGGGACGTTTTTCGGAACGAGGTGGAGACCGTCACAAGTGGGAGAAAACTATGGGATGGACGTAATAATACCAGACCTCTTTACGTACCTTTCGTTTTCTTTTCTTTTACTTCATAAAGAAGGAGAAAAAGGGTCTACGCCGTTACGTTTTGAATTGGGTTTTCAGAGGTGTTGAGTTACCTTCATTGAGTAATTTGTTGACGTTTCTACCCCGTAGAAGAAATGATTGTGTTCATTAGTTAGTTAGTCAGGTTCTCTACAAGTTCAAGTGGACGAAGGACATGTGGAAGGTTTTCTTTTCTAGGTATCTCACGTAAAATTTGATTTCATAGAACGACTGTGGTAGAGTTTCGATGGAAAATGCAATTTCTGTACTAATTAAAGACAATTAAAGTGTTTAGTCTATGTCAGAGGGTTTATTTCGGTATAGTTTAAGTGTTGTGTATATTTTGGACAAGTAACATCCTTAGTCAGTCCTTTGATACTATACTCTTAACCTAAATGATTTGGTCTCAATCTTATCGTTGAGATAAACGTTCTAGGTACTGCCTATGTCCGTCTTTACAATTGAATCATAATGAATGACAAACAACAAATGAATAAAGGAGGGGACTTTACCGTTCGAGATACACTCGTCCTTGGACTTAGTGCATAGGTAGTCAGATATAGGTCGGATCTTGTTATAGACCATGTGTCAACTAACAGGTCACTGATGAATGACTTTGTTTACTTAAATCGTATTGGTATTCGTAGAAGGTTTTTATTTCATCTATCCCTGAAGGGACAGTCAGGTTACCAATTCTGCGATACGAAGGTGACGTCCCCCGGACCCAAACTAGGTGTCAACCCTAGTGTTGTTTGACCTTTTAAGAATTTCTCTACCCTTATGGTCTGGTGTACTGGACGGAGGACTCTTTAGACATACGTCCAGTTCTTCGTTGTCAATCTTGACCTGTACCTTGTTGTCTGACCAAGGTTTAACCTTTTCCTCATACAGTTCCGACATATAACAGTGGGACGAATAACTTGAATATACGTCTCATATATTAAAGATACTACTCGACCTACCTCGTGTTCGACATTAGTTCTAACGACCCTCTTTATAGTTATTGGAGTCTATACGTCTACTGTGGTGGGAATACCGTCTTTCACTTCTTCTTGATTTCTCGAAGAACTACTTTCACTTTTTCCTTTCACTTTTGCAACCGAATTTTGAGTTGTAAGTCTTTTGATTCTAGTACCGTAGACCAGGGTAGTGAAGTACCGTTTATCTACCCCTTTGTTACCTTTGTTACTGTCTGAATAAAAAGACCCGAGGTTTTAGTGACGTCTACCACTTACGTCAGTACTTTAATTTTCTGTGAACGAGGAACCTTCTTTTCAATACTGGTTGGATCTCTCGTATAATTTTCCGTCTCTGTAATGAAACGGTTGTTTCCAGGAAGAACAGTTTCGATACTAAAAGGGTCATCAGTACATACCTACACTCTCAACCTAATATTTCTTTCGACTCACGGCTTCTTAACTACGAAAAATTGACACCACAACCTCCTCTGAGAACTCTCAAGGAACCTGACGTTCCTCTACGTTGGTCAAGTAGGATTTCCTTTAGTCAGAACTTATAAGTAACCTTCCTGACTACAACTTCGACTTTGATTTTATGAACCCGGTGGACTACGCTTCTCAACTCAGTAAACTTTTCCGGGACTACGACCCTTTCTGACTTCCGTCCTCTTCCCCTGTTGTCTCCTACTCGACCAACCTACCGTAGTGGTTGAGTTACCCGTACTCAAACTCATTTGAGGTCCTCAACCACTACCGTGTGACGTCAGGTACCACAACGTTTCTCAGTCTGTACTGACTCGTTGACTTCAATTGACGTGACTTGACTCCCTGATTCTAAGGTGATTTCGTCCATTTGAATCAGGAGAACCCCTTCCCTCTCTCACCTTTTGTGGTGGGTCGTAGATAGGGATCACGAAGTCTCCGAGTCCGAACCCTGGTGATAGTTTTAAACGGGGCATTTGTGTTAGATCGATTCCAGTTCTTATCGAGAGACCACTTATCACTTTTAGTAGGATCTCATCCACCTTTGACTTACGTGATGTCAGACGACTGTCTTCTTTGTTACCTCCATAAGAACTTCCGACGTCTAATCATTTTAAATTCTCGACCTCGTTAGACCTAGTATTTCTTATACGAACCAAATTGATCTGTCGTCGTTAGCAGGTCAATAAACGGGTGAAGTAAAGTCACAATAAATGACTTTTCTTATATGACATAATCTAATGTCTTCGACTCGAACACTCCTCTCGATTACATCTCACAGTGTTTTTGTTAAACGTAATAATCGGGTTAAGTACTGGTACGACCGTCCTTTGCAGGAAAGAAGAGGGATCTTCGTTTGTATTGTGAGTCTCACCTCTATAAGAATTTATTCACCTTAGTAAAAAACGATATGTTAATTAACCCGAAGGGACCACCGAGTCTGCCATTTCTTAGGTGGACATTACGCCCTCTGGACCCAAGATAGGGACCCAGCCCTTCCAGGGGACCTCCTCCCGTACCGTTGGGTGAGGTCATAAGAACGGACCTCTTAGGGGTTCCTGTCTCTTCGGACCGCCCGATGTCAGGTACCCCATCGTTTCACAACCTGTGTTGACTCGCTGATTCGTGTATGTCAACTAATAGTAAGAATGAACCTTATCAATTTATAGAAGGACGAGAAAGGGATTAGGCCGGAGGAGTGAAAGATCAAAGGGCCAGTAATATTTTTGTAGGTGATGGAACTCATAAAGAGTAACGTCTTTAATACACTAAATAGTCTTTGTGATCGTCTTTCCGTGAGTAAGTCCATTTTATTTAATTGGAAATTGACCACGTCATAAAAAAAAAAAAATGGAATTGAAGCATCAGATGGAACCCACTTTTATCCACGAGGAACCTTCCAATTTCATACACTCTCCTACCAAGTTACCATTCACAAATAAATAAATAACCGACACGGTGCACCGAACATCTTAGAAACAAGGGGTTGGTCCCTAGATTGGGTCCGGTACCGTCACTTTCAGGACTCAGGATTGGTGACCTGACGGTCCCTTAAAGGATTGTCGTATAGATAAGAAGTGGAAAGGTAATCTACTCTGACAGAATTTAATTTTCTTGTTAGAAATCGTAGAATTCTTATATTCATTCAGGATTTGAAGTATTTCTCGTGCATACAAGACCCCTATCCATCTGGTAATGATCAAAATATGGAAACAGTTCAGTGAACTGGAGTGACTTGGAGTCACAAAAGGAGACATTTCGCCTCATATTTAAACGAGTCCAAGGTTCTATTAGTGGTCTGAATAAACTCAGGATCGACCTGATCTGTCATTTAAATCTACTGACAAATTGATCGTCAACTCATCATGTTTCCTAAACCAAAGAGAGGGATGTAATTTATACTATTATGTCCAGTTTCACGAGTTATATACAATAAATTGTCAACGATAATGAGAATGGAAACAATAATGAATGATCAGGTTCATTTGTAGTACGGCACGTCTCTTCTGTTTCACCCCTTCGTTTCTCAAAAAGGAAAAACTAGGACCTGATAACTTCGGTCACAAGTATTTATATGAAACAGATTGAAAAAAAAAATTATGAAAAAGGTAAAGAGGGAACTGGAGACTTGGGTCAAAAAGATTTCCGAAGACCAAAGAAAAGAGTAAACAGACTGACGGTTTGAGGGAGTTTGTAGCGTTTGGTTGGGTTTCGTCGATTAGTTTCAAAGGGCTCTAAGGACTGGAGTGGGTGACCCGTAGTCACAGGTATGCATGTAAGTTCCTAGGAGTTTAGAGACGAGACTTTCCGGGACTTCTACCGTGTGGGTGTACTAACGACCCCCAACCCACTACGTAGACAACTCTTCACTATACAAATCACCACACTCTTAGGACCGTAATCTTCCTCATTTACTGGGGACGAGACCACTATGATCAAGGTCCTTCACTCGACGTCATAGTCTGGTCTTGGAACTAAAGAGGTCCGGGAAAAAGTCTGAGGTAGACGAGGTACAAACCGAAGTCCTTTTTTCTTATTGTACCCGTTGTCGACGACAAGGAACTTCCCTATCGTCGTGAAACTCAAATTTGTTAGAGAACAAATTTGTCATCCTTTAACGTGTTGACTCGATCTGAAGGGTTCTCAGTACCGATCCACGTCTCCTTTACTGGTTTCACACGTTTCTTTACAGTCCATTCCTACTCCTACTTGCTGGGTAAATCTCAGAATTCACCGGAGTTTGACAACACAAGGAACCCCGGAATCTTAACGGAGTATCTACGGAATCCTCGACGGACCCGAGACACACACACACACACACACACACACACACACACACACACACACACACACACACAGATAATTTCCACGAAGAGAATCGGGGTCTCCCTACCCTTCTTTCCTTCGACTCTCGGAAGGTGGGGATAAGGTCGACCTGATCCATCCCACACCGGAAGATCCCGGTGTCACCCACTCCACCTCCTCCTGTTTCGACTTCTTACGGGTGAAAGTCACTGACGTCCTCAGGTGTTCCTGAAAAAATTTTTCTTCCTTTCGTTCCGTCTTATGATGAAATTTCGACTCTTGGATGAAAGCACTAACGAAACTGTTTTTGTTTTTGACTTTTGTTTTGGTTTACAAAAGGGTTTATTTTATGAAGGGGTAACTCATTTTGTGAACTCATTTTGTAGTCCGAATGGAACTGTATTACTTGTTCTGCGAGTAAATGTAAGTGAAACATTCAAAGATTTGGGTCAACGAATCTATTGGCATTCTAGGATAAGACCCAGCCCGGATGTATTCGTGGCGGTTGTAGATGCATCAGTTGTACAAGTAAGACATCTTTCTCTTTTTCACCGGTCTTCTGAAACCAATCTTGAGATTTTATATATATATATATATATATATATATATATACAACGATTCAGAGTATTTTTGTTTTTCTTGGACAAATAAAAAATGTCAAATTTACACGGAATATAGAGAGAAAGTTTCCTTGTGACTTTTATCGTTAGGAAAGTGGAGTTCTTGACTGGGGGTTAGGGTATACTACAGTGATTCGTCAGGGTAAACAAATCAATGACTACTCCGGTTAAACGGTTCTTGTGCGTGTTTCTTATTTCTTGTGATATCATGTAGGACGGATAGATCCAGAAAAAGTTTCGTAAATCCAGTAGACACGAAAAGAAACCTCAACAACGACCCTCCCGGTGGGTCTCTAAATACTCCGGATTGAAAGGCTAAAGGTCGTCTACTTGAGAAGTCAGTCGGGTTTGACCACCGGAGGACTAGGATATAATAAATAAACCGACTCGAGTGATCAACACCGGGTACCTGAATCAACGGGACGTGGTACACCCTAGAATCAAGGGTCTTGTCCCTACCTTGGACTCAGAGGACGTAACCTTCCGTCTAAGAATTGGTGACCTGACGGTCCTTTCAGGGGACGTACTAATAAAAAGTAACACACGGTGAGTAACTTGTACTCTTTACTTCTTTATTAGACTTAGGACCTTCCTAATATAGAAAGAGTCTCTCCTAAATACAGACGAAGGCGAGTCGTGAACCCCTACGATTGTAATGATCTATTAATATAACGTAAAAGACACGGTTTTTACTAAACTTTCGTCCAACTTTACCTTGCACCGGATCAGTAAAATGACAAGAGGAAATCACGATCCTACGTCAGGTTGGGTTTCGTGTTCCTCAAATGTTTGTGGAGGAAGGTATTTGTGTGTGAAACCACCCGGGGCGACTTCTTCGACTTCAACTTGCCAAGATACTTCTGGATGTTCTGAAAAATCTTGATTGTGGGTTTTTTCTACAGGAAAAGTAATATCCTCTGACCTTACGTTTTCATCCTTCAGTTCTTTGTGGACCCCATTGTCCGTTTAAACCGGAACCTTATGTCTTACTTCGTCCCGTTTCCGATTATCTCAAAACGGTTCTCTTACGTGACCAGTATCGTTTGTGTGAGAAGGTTGTTGTGTTCTCTTCTGAGATGTACACCTGTAGTGGTCTACCAGTTGTGACTTTAGTCTAATTAATATAAGAAACGTCGGTTTCTACCTCTTCCAGATATGTCAGTCGTTTTTGTTCTGGCCCTCGACTGATACCGAGTCTAGTACTTAAGGAATAACGGTTTAAGTCTGAATTTAACTTCTTTTATCCCTTTTGGCGATCTGGTAAGTCCATAGTGGACTTAGTTTAGGGAATACTAATATGTCACCTTTACTCTTTATCTAAATTCCCTGATCTAGACTATCTCATGGACTACTTGTTACCTACTTTCAAGCACTGTAACATGTCCTCTGTCCCTAGTTCTGGTAGGGGTACCTTTTCTTTACGTTTTTTCGTTTTACCGACAGACCCCTCCGGAATATTTATCGACACTTTTCTTCTCTCCACTTTTCGTTTCCTCTTTTCCTTTCTATATTCGTAGACTTACGTCTCAAGGTTTCTTATCGTTCTTCTCTATTCTTTCGGAAAGAGTTACTAGTTACGTTTCTTTATCTCCTTTTGTTGTCTTACCCTTTCTGATCTCTAGAGAAGTTCTTTTAATCTCTATGGTTCCCTTGTAAAGTACGTTTCTACCCGAGCTATTTCCTGTCTTTACCATACCTGGATTGTCTTCGTCTTCTATAATTCTTCTCCACCGTTCTTATGTGTCTTTTTTACATGTTCTTACTAGAAGTGCTGGGTCTATTAGTGCTACCACACTAGTGAGTAGATCTCGGTCTGTAGGACCTTATACTTCAGTTCACCCGGAATCCTTCGTAGTGATGCTTGTTTCGATCGCCTCCACTACCTTAAGGTCGACTCGATAAAGTTTAGGACCTTCTACTATGACACTTTCACGATGTGAGTTATACGGTCGTGTAAACCTTTTGGGTAGTCACCGGCGTCCTGACCTTTTCCAGTCAAAAGTAAGGTTAGGGTTTCTTTCCGTTACGGTTTCTTACGAGTTTGATGACGTGTTAACGTGAGTAGAGTGTACGATCATTTCATTACGAGTTTTAAGAGGTTCGGTCCGAAGTCGTTATGCACTTGGCACTTGAACGTCTACAAGTTCGACCAAAGTCTTTTCCGTCTCCTTGGTCTCTAGTTTGACGGTTGTAGGCGACTTAGTAGTTTTTTCGTTCTCTCAAGGTCTTTTTGTAGATAAAGACGAAATAACTGATACGGTTTCGGAAACTGACACACCTAGTGTTATTTGACACCTTTTAAGACTTTCTCTACCCTTATGGTCTGGTGGACTGGACGGGGAACTCTTTGGATATACGTTCAGTCCTTCGTTGTCAATCTTGACCTGTACCTTGTTGTCTGACCAAGGTTTATCCCTTTCCTCATGCAGTTCCGACACATAACAGTGGGACGAATAAATTGAAGAAACGTCTCATGTAGTACTCTTTGCGACCTGACCTTCTTCGTGTTCGACCTTAGTTCTGACGGCCCTCTTTATAGTTATTGGAGTCTATACGTCTACTGTAGTGGGAATATCGTCTTTCACTTCTTCTTGATTTTTCGGAGAACTACTTTCACTTTCTCTCACTTTTTCAACCGAATTTTAAGTTGTAAGTCTTTTGCTTCTAGTACCGTAGACCAGGGTAGTAAAGTACCGTCTGTCTACCCCTTTGTCACAGTCTGACATAAAACCCCCCTAAGGTTTTAGTGACGTCTACCACTAAAGTCGGTACTTTAATTTTCTGCGAATGAGGAACCTTCCCTTCAATACTCGTTGGATCTGTCGTATAAGTTTTCGTCTCTGTAATGAAACGGTTGTTTCCAGACAGATCAGTTCCGATACCAAAAAGGTCACCAGTAGATACCTACACTCTCAACCTGACACTTCTTTCGACTCGGGGTTTCTTAACTACGAAAACTTGACACCACAACCTCTTCTGAGAACACTCAGGGAACCTGACGTTCCTCTAGGTTGGTCAGGTAAGACTTCCTCTAGTCGGGACCCTATAGAAACCTTCCTGACTACGATTTCGACTTTGAGGTCATGAAACCGGTGGAGTACGCTTCTCAACTGAGTAACCTTTTTTGAGACTACGACCCTCTCTAACCCCCGTCCTTCTCTTCCCCTGCTGACTCCTACTCTACCGATCTACTGTAGTACCTGAGCTACCTGTACTCAAACTCACTATATATGTATAAGTATATGTACATGTATATGTCCGAAGGGACCACCGAGTCTGTCATGTCTTAGACGGAAGTTACATCCTCTGAGTCCAAACTAGGGACCCACCCTTCTAGGGGATCACTACCCTTACCGTTGGGTGAGGTCATAAGAACAGACCTCTTAGGGTACCTGTAACCCCGGACCACCCAATGTCAGGTATCCCAGCTTATCGCAACCTGTGTTGACTCGTTGAGTGTGTGTGTGTGTGTGTGTGTGTGTGCATGTATACATATAAGAAAAAGTTTAAGAAAAGATAATGTCCAATAATGTCATACCAAGAGACACGATATGTCGTCAAGGGACACACAATAAATGTCTTCCAGGAAAGAACTTCTCCCTTTACTCACCGTGTACAGATGCTGTCGTGGACCCCGACCGAACGACCCGTACACTGGACACGTCAGGGTGTCCCGAGGTGCAAGTCCTCCCAGGACGGTAATAAAATTGTGGGACTTCAGTGACAGAAATTTGTTATTAAAATAGAAACTTGAACACAAAACATTCACTTCGGGTTCCTCTGTTACTGTGTACGTACACTTGACTCCTCTATTTGCGTTTTACGTACAAGAGACAAAAAATAGCGGAGTGAACGTACATCGTAATCACTACAGGAAAAACTTGTTCCCCGAAACAGAAAACTAAAACGTACCCCGGTTCGTTTAATACTTTGACCGGGACTGTTACCGGGAGAAACTGGTCCGAGGTTAGAACTTATTTACATACAGAAGACTAGGATGACATAATGTAGAAGATGACGTGTATCATATTTATATAATTTTAACCGACAAGGATATAGACAACAGTGTAATGTCCAAGTCTGAAAAAAAAAATGGTATGAAGTGAGAATTTTTGCTATTTACAGTTCTTAAATACGTAAAAAACAATAAAATCGAGAAAGAGAGAGATTAAAAGACAATTAAGGGTAGAAAGTAAGGTAATATTTAACAATATTTTGTTTTAAGTTGACTCATTTTAAAATTCTAGAATAACCGAAATAAGTCACTAAGTTCTTAGTCCGTCGTAAGCTAGATCGTTTTACTTTCCTCGAGGTTCCGTGACATGTTTTACTTTCTAAAAATATCCGCCTCCTCTCGTCCTTTTTCTTTCAATGTGATCCGTTTTTTATATAACCACTAATGTGTGAATGAAAGGGAAGTCTCTACTGTCCCGAGATAGAACGATTGGATTGATCACAAATAGTCCGTTAAGGACTAACAGACCAAATTTTAAGGTAAAGATTCTCTCGACTTTAACATTAATTCAGAGTCATACTACTACACCTCCCGAAGGGACCACCGAGTCGACCATTTCTTAGACGGACTTTACGTCCTCTGGGCACAATGTAAGGACCCAACCCTTCTAGGGGACCTCCTCTCGTACCGTTGGGTGAGGTCATAAGAACGGACCTCCTAGGGGTACCTGTCTCCTCGAACCGCTCGATGTCAGGCACTCCAGTGTTTCTCAACCTGTTCTGACTCGTTGATTCGTGTCGTATCGTACTACTACACCCCGAATCGTATTCACTGGGGTAAACCCCGGACAACAGAACAAAAATTGTTTTATTTTCTTTTAGTGACACTAATAGAAGTACCTTCTGTGTCAATCAGTATGGGGTTATAGACAAAAGGGAAAAAAGGAATCTTTATCTTGGGTGTCTAAAACGACGAGTCTTATTTCTGATTAAAAGGTCGGAAGGAACCCACTGATTCAAGACCGTTTATCTATATTAACCTTTATAGTACACTTTGAGGGCCTTTCAAAAGAACTTCCTCTCTAACAGGGGAGTAAAAAGGAAGGACAATGGACCTTATACCTGTACTTCCGACCTTAAAGGTAACGATAGGGTAAGGGACTCTGATACTCTACTTTCCTCCGACCGTCTCAGTATTCTACGTTCCTCATACATACAAACATCTGAAGAAAATGTACTCTCTAATCGAAGAAAAATAAATTCGGTAATAATAAACCTCAAAACTCAGTGTTCGTCCCTCGAATTACGAAGGTTATATTGAGAAATTTACTTACCCTTTGTCATCTAACATAGATAGATGACAAAGGGACGAGTTTTTCCTATGAGGGTTTACAAAGACAAATGCAGGTCGAATGGTCCCCGTTTCTAAGAGGAAAGAATGGACGGTAGGGGTAGAACACCAGTTTCTACCCCACCCTTTCCTCTGAATATGTACAGGTCATAAAAGCTTTCCACAAACAGACCTCTAATAGTCAACCGATCCTCTCCCCCTCCCCTAAGGAAAATGAGTCGTGAGACCAACAACACTGTCTTTTAAGTAAGGAGGGTGATAAGTAACGAAGAAGGTAAACCCGAAGACAAAACGGTGGAGAAAGGTGAAACGGATTTGAGACAGAGTTGATTAAGGACCCCCTCCTTTTTGACCTTATGTGTAAAGACTCTGAGAAGTAAACTGTGTTTTCAATCTTCAAAGAAACTTATAGAAATTCTATAGAAATAAAGTAGATGTTACATCTGACCTCCTCTCACTTTAACTGGGAGACACATAGGTACTTCCCTTTTAGTATCTTGTGATTGTCTTATTATGAAGACGTATTTTGGGGTGACACCCTTCCTTGGTGTGACTAATAGTACCACTACTGGTCTCTATCCCGTATACACCTGACTTACTTTAAGAGTCTTCTCACATGGTGTGGGTTCTTCATCTTTACAAACACCAACTCAAAGACTTTGTCACTGTCCACTTTCCACTGGATTCGCGTCTCGTTCCGTAACTTACATCTCGCTATTCTATCTTTGATTGAAACAGTAGAGTCGACGACCGGGGAAATTTCTCCAAGAACACACGTCACTGTAACTAGCCCCTATCCATTCTGAAAGGTTCGTGTAGTTGTAGTCAAGAAAGGGTCTGAAGACCAATCGTTACTATAACTTAGTTCGGGAAATCTATTAAAAAAAAATTACGGCAGAGACCGACAGACGTAGTTATCGGGGATCTCCCCGACACAGACTGTAAATATTTGCACAAATGAAAAAGGAAGTTGAGTTGTCAGCTTCTCAGTCTCTTGGGAGACATAATACAACGATATCCGTTAAACTTCAGGTCAAAGAAACTTGGTAAGGAAATTAAAAATTATAAAGTTCTGTCTTAAACTTGTTATTCTTACTAATTTGTTGTTGTTGTTGTTGTTGTTTGTCCGTCACGAAAGGAACCTCGCCTATGTTTTTAATTCGAGTTTAGACAGAGTAAAATCTCTATTCGAAGTCCGTAAGGGTGACTGACCCTGGTCCCTCCGTTACAGTCTACCATTCCATTTGTTTGTTAATAGAGGTGTTAAACTAGTTATTCCCTGACCTTGCTGTCCGTTTGTTCTACAAGGAATTTTCGTAGTAGAAGACTCCCTGAACTTAATATTTGGTCTATTGGCAAAAGTTAAAGGGGTTGAACAAGAAAACATATTTATGACAAGTTTTTTCGAATCAGGGGTAAAGAGGGAAGACGTGTAACTAAAAGGTGGGAAAAGATGGGACGAGACTGTGGGTACCTTATGTACCGGACCCGTGGGGACGGGAAATTGAAGAGCGACCCGATCCGGTATCCTCACCCACAACGGTTCTCTCACTTCCCGTACCCACAAATAAGGTAATTATAGTTGTAGAGACGGGGGGAAGGAGGCGAGGGCGTGGGAGAGGGGTCAACATACTCCAGTACCGGTACCAACAGAAGGAGATTGCGGAAGTAAAGAAGGGGTGCGGGTCAATCCGGTTCATTACCGAGAGGTTGTACCGATTAGGGACGTTCAAAGTCGTAGAGAATAACCAAGACAGTTACGTCAAGTATGAAAATATTTACAAGGGAAGAAATTTTCGGATAAAATTTTTTACGGTAGACCCTATGTACATGTGCCTACCGACTCAGGGAAGAGACAAGTAGACTTGATAGTGCCGTAACGATTAGTCGATATGGGGTTATGATTTATTTTTCAAAATTTTTTACGGGTTCCCTCAGGGACTTTCCATTGGAGATCAATGAATTTTTTTGTTGTTGTTGTTGTCCTATGTTATCAGTTACGAATTATACTTTACATTTAAGTCGGGTCCACCGTGATCACCATTTCTTGGACGGACGGTTATGTCCTCTGTATTGTCTACACCCAAACTAGGGACCCAACCCTTCTAGGGGACTTCCTCCCGTACCGTTGGGTGAGGTCATAAGAGAGGACGTCTTACGGTACCTGTTTTCTCGAACCGTCCGATGTCAGTTACCCCGGTGTTTCTCAGTCTGTGTTGACTCGCTGATTGTGAAAGTTATACCTTACATTAGTTAGAAATAGAGAATTTTTTGAGTAAGAGAACATAGAGACTAGTCCGAGGACTAATGGTCAGTTGACGTAGTTGCACTGGGAGACTCTTCGTCCTTAAACCTCGATACAAATGAAAGATCCAAGATAAAAACTTACTCAGGGAATTTGATAAAGTCTTTACTTCAACATTAGGGTCACATATGTGTACCAACTCATATCGTAAGATTTAAACGACTCGACCCTTTCTTACAAATTTTTCTCTTCCACACTGGACTATAGATAATAGTAGTGGTACTAGGAAACGTACCTCCACTTTCAAGAAATCTTGTCAAACCTAATTATTCATACTCGGACTCAGTCGAAGTAGTGAAAGTTAACGAAGTGTAAGGTATAATTTTTTTTAACCTAGATTGTCGAGAACGATGTTCATGTCTCGTTGACACAAGTGCCTTTAGGAAAGTCACATGTAGACACTATATAATTCTACTTTTTTAAAACTTACAGGACTCTCTTGATTTTAGACTTTAGTACTAATACTATTTAAAAAAAGTTTTCTACTCAATGTATTCCGGTAGTCTATGTCCCGTTCGACCCTCTCAATATCCATTTTTAAATACTTGTCTATGATACGTTTATCGTCTCAACGGTCTGTGACGGGTCAGAAGACTGATGAAAAGATACCAAGTTTTTCCCCCACCCCCAGACCTTTCGGAACCCATAACAGAGACTCATGTATCAAACGATATATTACCCCTAAAAGAGTCCTGTGTGATCGTCTCGGTCAAAACCCCCCACATACTCTTCTGGTGTCTAATACCCCCCAAGAATTGTTCCTAATTGATTATCTTAAGTCCTTCTAGACATTAGAACTCTTCCTTTTTAGAATGTAGAAGTAAAAACTACGATTTTTGAGTAGGACGCATGTCGTCACGACTTAACTTAAAACCTCTATCAAAACACTTCATCTGTTCTTATCGAAATAACGAAACGGTCCGTTTCCCCTTGTGTGACCCTAAAACGGGAGTTTTGACACACAGGGTTGGGTCCTCCTTAACTCCTCAAACTATCGTTACAAAGTACATACCCCAACGACTATTTCTATTCCCATACACATCCCGAATGTGAAGAAATTACACCAAAGTTCAACAGAGAACTACTCAAAGAGAACAAAGAAATTAGACCGGAGTCCATCAGGAAAGACCTTTCTTCTTACGACTGTAGAAGGTAGGGAAGCCCCAAAGTTAAGACATTTCTCGAGTCTCTATAACAATATACGTAGGGGACTCCACCTTGGTCCCGGGACTGGGACCAACAAAGAACCGAAGAGGAGGGAACAGAGACGTAAAGGAGGGAAGGGAATAAGTACAAACCCGAGTCAGGACAGACTGAGAACAATGTACCTGACGTAGGGTGGTCCGAGAAGACAGGTACCTTAAAAGGTCCGTTCTTATGACCTTCCCCCACGGTAAAGGAGGAGGTCCTATAGAAGGACTGGGTCCCTAACTTGGGTGTAGAGGACTTAGAGGAAGTAACCGTCCGTCTTAGAAATGGTGACTCGGTGGACCCTTCGGGTTCCACAGTCAGTGAGTCAGTACAGGCTGAGGACATCGGACGGTCCGAGGAGACAGGTACCCTAAAGGGTTCGTTATTATGATTTCACCCAACGGCAAAGGACGAGGTCCCCGAGAAGGGTTCGGTCCCTAGTTTGGACCCAGAGAACGTAACATCCGTCTAACCACCGTCTAAACTCGGTGGTCCTTTCGGAGAAGGGATTGTCTAATAAACTTTCCGAAGACACGGGTTCTCAGAGTGTCCCAGGACGACCCAATGTGAAAGTGGGTGGAGATTGACTTTAATCGTAAAAAAGTTAAAGTCTACACCCATTGTTTGGGGTCATTATAATCGTCATGGACACTGAAACAGTGGTTGGTCTTAGTGTTCGTAACAATATACCATCAAGAACGTTGTTAGAACTTTTAGTAAATATGAATAATGTTATGAAGTTTGATCAGTGTTTTAGGTGCAGATGTGGAAGGATAAATTACGTGATTAATTTTTTAGTGTGCATATGACACAATGTTGAAGGGTCTACCGAGTCGCCCATTTCTTAGACGGACGTTACGTCCTCTGTCTCCTCTACACCCAAGTCAGGGACCCAACTCCTCTAGGGGACCTCTTCCGTTACCGTTGGGTGAGGTCACAAGAACGGACCTCTTAGGGTCCCTGTCCCCTCGGACCACCCGACGTCAGATACCCCAGCGATTCTCAACCTGTGTTGACTACTGAAGTGAAAGTGAAAAGTGAAGGTACGTAACCTCTACCGTAGTGTGTCTCTGTGCTGACTTCACTGAATCGTCGTCGTCGTCGTCGTCTCACTGATTCGTGTCATAACATGGTATTTTTAAAATTATGAAACTATTGACACAAAACTACATTAACCAAAGGAAACATTAGAATCTAGGAAACGAAATAAATAAATCTTTTTGACAATAGGCATGACAGTTTTCCAGGTACGGTGTTTTTAGAAATTATAGTAGATGGAATCAGTTGGTCGACATTGAATCTTTCGATGTCGATCAGAGATAAAATCCTTCAAAAAATCAGGGATAACTCAGAATCCAGGGTTACTAGTGAAGTCAGTAATGAAAGAAAGAAAAAAAAAAAAATTTAAGGATGCGGCTCGAGGTCCGCCTTTCGACGCCAAGGCCGCGGCGCGGTTTGCGGGACCTCGGCCGAGGCGCGCGGCGGGTGAGTAATGAAAGAGTTACTAGTCTTGTCTATAAAGAGAAGACGATACAAATCCTCCCTCATTTAAGGTTTTTGTGACAGGGACCCCTGTCTCTTTAGGAAAAGAAAATGGAAACGACAAGGGTAGTTTCCTATTGTCTTATACGGTATGGTTTTACAGTGAAACCGTATTTCTAGTAAAACTTGACCTCCGTTTACCCTTAGTTTTCTTCGTTTTACTTCGGAAGGTCTCGAAAGGAATAGATATATTTTCCTCTGTCAAGACTCTTTACTCCTGACGGTATTTAGGGCAGAGAGTCCGTTCAAAATACTGGTACTTCTTCTACCTTTCAGTCGTGGTTTTACCCGGACTTGTTCATTGGAAATGAACGGTAATCAAAGACGGGACATAAAGGGAAGGGTGTCAAACGATGGGAACCTTCGGATTTTGGGACCAAGAACCGGAACAGTTTAAAGACGTTTAAATAACAAGACAGGAATTCTATAATTATGATATATTCGGGTTCAAAACTGGTGAGGAAACTCAATGAGTGGCGGTTCACGAAGGTACACGTGTGTAGTATGTGTACAATTATTTAAGACGAACAAAAAAGAACAAGTAGACAGAAAACAGTCAGATCTCAGAAAGGGGAGGATGTGGTAAAACGTTTGAAGTGAACGGGTGTTAACTCCTCGTTTCCTGTTTTGATGGTTCAGACTATCCGGTTTCAGTATCAAACGAATATTTATGGACTACAGAGTCGTTTTTGTCGTTTGTTGGGAAACTTGTGAATCTGACTTTGAAAACAGTCGGGACAATAGAAACCCGATGTACCCTAATGGTGACGTCGTTCAAAGGTCGACAAGGTTGTCTTGACGAACGTAAAACTCGAGAAGTCTTGAATCACATAAGTAAAGATAAACGTAACAAGTCGAAGGGTCGACCTAACGTACCAAGGTATACTGTCTCCGACAGACGTAAAGTACGGTCACTAACACTATTACTATCACTTTTCAGTGAGTCAACACAGACTGAGACACTGGGGTACCTGATATGTCAGGTACCTTAAGAGATCCGGTCTTATGACCTCACTCCTCGGAAAGGGAAGAGGTCCCCTAGAAGGGTTGGGTCCCTAGGTTGGGTCCCTAGGTTGGGTCCAGAGGACGTAACGACCGTTTTGGTGTTACACCAAGAAATGGTCGACTTGGTGTTCCCTTCGGGTCCTTATGACCTCACCCATCGGATAGGGAAGAGGTCGTCTAGAAGGGTTGGGTCCTTAACTTGACCCCAGAGGACGTAACGTCCGTTTAAGAAATGGTTGACTCGATAGTCTCTTCAGGAATTTATATGAATTTGACCAAATACGTACGAGTGGTAGTAGTTACTTCAATAAAGAAAGAGAAAGAATACACTAGAAAGATTTGTTTAATAAATACATAAATAATCGACACGACCCAGAAACAACACCATGTACCCAAAGGAGACCAACACCACGTGTCTAAAGAGAACAACACCGTGTTCCCGAAGAACAACACCAGACACCTGAACCAACGGGACGTAGTACACCCTAGAATCAAGGGACTGGTCCCTAACTTAGGTACAGGAGACGTATCCTTCTACTTAATAATTGGTAACCTTGTGGTCCCTTCAGGGTAGTGACTTCATTAAAGATGTACTATCAGGTGTGTTTGGTAATCGTTAGTGGGAAATGAATATATGTATAATGATAACCTTACGGTTGTCAAATTAAAAATTTCATAACAATAAACCATTTAAGGTTCGTTCTAGTCATCAGATCGATTAGTATAACGGTTACAGTTAAAGGACAAACCGGGGGGTGAGAGGACGGGGTTAGAGGTGGAGGATGTGTATGTTAGATCCATGGTCGTTCTCGTCGTGTTACAAAATATTACAGTGGAGAAATAAACACGACGAAGGACCCGAAGTTAGAGGGAGACATACTTAAAGACGGACCTATTAGAAATAAACAAGAAAATCCGATTAAATTAGTAATAGATTTACTTTGATTTCTCGGAGAACTACTTTCACTTTTTCCTCTCACTTTTTTTGACCAAATTTTGAGTTGTAAATTTTTTGACTCTAGTACCGTAAGTCAGGGTAGTGAAGTACCGTTTATCTACACCTTTGTTACCTTTATCACTGTCTGAAATAAAAGAACCCGAGGTTTTAGAGACGTCTACCACTGATGTCGGCACTTTAATTTTCTGTGAACGAGGAACCTTCTTTTCGATACTGATTGGATCCGTCGTATAATTTTTCGTCTCTGTAAATGAAACGGTTGTTTCCAGGTAGATCAGTTTCGATACCAAAAAGGTCATCAGTACATACCTAAACTCTCAACCTAATATCTCTTTTGACTTGTGACTTCTTAACTACGAAAACTTGACACCACAACCTCTTCTGAGAACTCTCAGGGAACCTGACGTTCCTCTAGATTGGTCAGGTAGGATTTCCTTTAGTCAGGACTTATAAGTAACCTTCCTGACTACGACTTTGACTTTGAGGTATGTAAACGGTGGCCAATACTTCTTGACTAAGTAACCTTTTCTGGGACCACGACCTTTACTAACTTCCGTCCTCCTTTTCCCCTGTTGTCTCCTATTCTACCAACCTACCGTAGTGGCTGAACTACCTGTACTCAAACTCGTTCGAGACCCTCAACCACTACCTGTCCCTTCGACCCTCATGACGTCAGGTACCCCAGCGTTTCTCAACCTGTGATGACTCACTGACTTGACATGACTTGACTTAATAATAGATGAATACTTCGACATGGATAGTCATTTACAACACCTCAGAGTAAACGAAGTTTCCAGATGGAAAGATCCGTTGGGTCAAAAGAAAAGGGGATCTCGGAGAACTACTTCCACTTTCTCCTCTCACTTTTTCGACCGAAGTTTGAGTTGTAAGTTTTTTGATTTTAGTACCGTAGGTCAGGGTAGTGAAGTACCGTTTATCTACCTTTTTGTTACTTTTGTCAATGTCTGAAATAAAAGAATCTGAGGTTTTTAGGGACACCTACCGCTGATGTCGGTACTTTAATTTTCTGCGAACAAGGAACCTTCTTTTCGATACTGTTTGGACGACGACGACGAAGATTCAGTGAAGTCAGCACAGGGTCTGTTACATAATTTTTCGTGTCTGAAGTGAGACGGTTGTTTTCAGGTAGATCAGTTTCGAAACCAAAAAGGTCATCAGTACGTACCTACACTCTGAACCTGGTATTTCTTCCGATTCGTGACTTCTTAACTACGAAAGTTTGACACCACGATCTATTCTGAGAACTCTCAGGGAATCTGTCGTTCCTCTAGTTTGGTCAGTTAGGATTTCCTTTAGTCAGGACTTAACCTTCCTGACTACGACTTCGACTTCGAGGTTATGAAACCGGTGGACTACACTTCTCGATTGAGTGACCTTTTCTGGGGTTACCACCCTTTTTAACTTCCGTCCTCCTCTTCCCTCACTGTCTCCTACTCTACCGACCAACCGTAGTGACTGAGTTACCTGTACTCAAAATCGTTTGAGGTCCTCTATTACTTCCTGTCCTTTCGGACCACACGACCTTAGGTACCCCAGTGTTTCTCAGTTTGTGTTGACTCACTCACTTGTTTTTGTTGTTGGGGTTTCATTAGTCTGAATCCCAAACAGAAAGAGAGAAGAGTAGAGAAAAAACATAAGAAACAGAAAGAGTAGTAAAAGAACAGACAAAGTGGGAACACAATGGGGTCTTTAGCGGGACAAGTACAGTCTTGAAAATCTACACTTGGATAAGAAAGACAAGTACTTCCAGAAATTTTTGTTCTAGGTTTCGAGTAAAAGTATAACAATAGAGTTTCGGCATACGGTTTTCCTAGGCCTCTTCTAAATCCCAATTTGTTGTCAAGGTTTCGTCGGAGTCTCCCTTCTATATAAGTTATCCTAATTAGGAAACGAAGTTCCTTCTGTCTAGGTTATAAGGATTGAACAAATCCTATAGACGAAGGCATCGACCGTGTAGTTTAGTCTCTATCGTCTGGGGGTCCGAAGACCGGAAGGAAACGATAGTGAGAGAGATGAAACGAATGGGTTCACTTTACATTTTAGAAAGTTAACCCAAATTGAAAATTTATGATTGACTATGAACCCCTTTAACAGGTACCCACCTCAAAATGATTTTCTTCTCTAAGACGTCCTACTATATACAGAAGTGTACGATCTGTGGAAAGGAACGGATGTCTTGTCCGACGTTAGACAGTCCACTCACGGACGAAACATAAGATTCCCAAAAATTTAAAAATATAGGAAGAGAGAACCTACCTCTTTAAAATCAAATATAAACTCAGTCCTAAAATACACGAGTCTTAAGATGAAACGAAAGGGGTTTAGAGACTACCTCTCTAACGTAATAACAACTATAAATTTATTTTATAGAGGTAGAGAGGGTCCCCATAATAATGTATCGACTTCTGGACCACTTATCTTTCAGTGATTCATTGATAGGGGAGGTATTCTAAGAAGGTCGAAACAACGAACAGGAATACATCGAAGGGTTCGTTAAGGAACTGGTCCCTACCTTGGGCCCGGGGGACGTCACCTTCGTGCCTCAGAATTGGTGACCTGGTGGTCCCTTCAGGGGATTCGTTAAGAAATTTTCTGTTCTACACATTTAAAATACAGAAGAAAATTTCTTTAAGTCAGTAGTGTAAAATAACAAAAAAGAATGTTGGAAAAAAGACAACTTGTAATAAGGAAGATAATAAATAAATAAAAATTTCTGGAGTACTATAATTATAAATAATTAAATAATAAATAAACCGATGGAGTCCAGAATCAATGTCGTACACCCAGAAACAAGGGGTCGGTCCCTAATTTGGGTGTAGGTGACGTAACATTTACTGACTTCAGCGAGTCAGCACAGGATGAGAAGCGCTAGGATACATCACATCGGATGGTCCAAGGAGACAGGTACCCTAAAAGGTCCGTTCTTATGACTTCACCCAACGGTAAAGGAAGAAGTCCTCTAGAAAGGCTGGGTCCCTAGCTTGGATCCATAGGGCGTAACATCCGCCTGCGAAATGACAGACACTGTGGTCCCTTCAGGAGACGTAACCTTCCACCTAAGAATTAGGCACCTGGTGGTTCCTTCAAGGGAAATAAAAATAAATAGATAAAAAACCGACGTAGTCTACCGAACACCCTAGACCCCGGTACCGTCACTTTTACGGTTCAGGATTGGTGACCTGGTGGTCCCCTGAAGGTTAAAAATTCCCAAAATAACTCCATATTAACTGTATGTCGTTTGACGTGTCTAAATCTCATATTAAAGTATGTAAAACTGAACAAATATGTGTGGACTTTGGTACTGGTGTGAAACCTTTTACTTGTATGAGTAGTCGGGAGTTTCAAAGGAACTCGATGAAACGGTAGGATGAGAGGATGGGGACGTCTGAGGATTAAGGATTCGTTGGTAGTCAGTCGAAAGATACTGAAATCTACTCGAACGTAAAAGATCTTACAACCTATGTTCCTGAGTTTTGTCTTACATAAGAAAAAATAGACTAAAAGAAGTCGTATAATAAAACTTTAAGTAGGTACTATGATACATATAGTCGTCAAGAAAAAAATAACGACTATACTCTATAGACATCTACTACCTGTTTAAATCTATACAATCTCCCTTCTTGACTGAGGTGCAACCTAGACAAAGAAAATGAAATCGGAAACGAAGAGTAACAAAAACAAGTAATTTTTCTATGACAGGTATATATTACCGGTCGGAACCCATTGGGACGGGAAGACGGACTTATAATTTGGTTTTACGGAAACAATTCATGGAACAGGTGGACACCTACCGATGTCCTTCCTTCTTTAATTGTGTGGGGGAAGGGTTCTGACCGGTAAGGTCCTCTATAAACGTTCTAATTACCGGAAAAATGAAATGAAGGAGTAGAGGGGGGTGGAGACAAGACATTTTCTTGGACAGTAGGTCTGGGATTATCCTACCGATAAAACTCTATAGTCAGACGGTAGAAGAACCAGTCGACTGAAAGGTTTACTTCAACATAAGGAAAGGAGTTGTGGAACAGAGATCCAACTAACCGGACAGTATGTCGCTCGTCTCACTCAAACCTGAACCATTGTTTATGTAGTGTAAACAAATAAGTGAGTGGAAACTTACCTGTAATTCCAACTAAATTCAAAAATAAGTAATGTGACCTTGACGATACTTGTAAATACACTTCATAAACATGTCTAAATATGAAAGTAAAGAGAACCTATTTTGGAAATCAACTTTACCGACCTAACATGTCACTCTCACACAAGTTGGAAAATTCTTTGACGGTTTGACAAACGGTTCACCAACATGATAAAATGTAGGGATAATCGTTACATGTTCTCAAGGTCAAGGAGTTATAGAAACGATGTGAGACAACTTATAACTGACAAGAGAATTGTTTTAACTAAACAAGATTAATGTGGACTCCTCTTTCTAAAAACCAAAAAAATAAACAAACAAAAACCAAAACCGGTGTGACACTCTGAACACCCTAGGGTCAAGGGGTTGGTTCCTACCTTGGACCCGGGAGGAGTCGTCACTTTTAGGCACAATCCTGTGCCTCAGGATTGATAACTTGACGGTCCCTTAAGGGAAACAAAGACCATATCCGCACATACATTCAGACATCAACTCTGTTTATTAGTATGACAATGTTGTTTACAATTTATAAAAATTTTAAGTACAACAATAATGTAAAAATATCTTTTAGTATAGGGTGACTCTTCTTTATTCTGTTATTTTCAGTTCATATTTTTTTATTTCTTTTGGTAACTAAAGTATAAAATATCGGTTCTATTGTGTATAATGTTTATTCAAAACGTTTAAATAAGGGTCCACCGTGTCACCATTTCTGAGACGGACGGTTACGTCCTCTTCGTTCTCTACGTCCAAGTTAGGGACCCAACCTTTCTAGGGGACCTCCACCTTTACCGTTGGATGGGGTCATAAGAACCGACCTTGTAAGGTACCTGTCTCCTCGAACCGACCGATGTCAGGTCCCCCAACGTTTCTCAGTGTGTACGGACTCGTGTGGACGTGTGTACTGTTCTTCTATTTACTATGTAAAGAGTATTAAAAAATTTAAACTTTACGTTTAAATTTGTAAATTTAATACAATATACTTGTGTATAAAAACCATTATACATTTACTAAAGGGTTCATGACGAGACCATTGTCTTGTCTGAAAATATACATAGTTTGAGTAGGTCTCGTCACTACGATTCCTTAATTTAGTGTCTAGTTCGATAGACTAATCGTAAAGAAGGGAGTTCTTCATAACAAACTTTTTACGTCTCTTTACGTCTTCAAACAGACACAAAGATCATGGATTGACATCTAAAATGAGACCTTGTGAATATATTTTGTATTTCGGTAATGACAAAGAAGACCGACATGTGGTGAGTAATGTACCTCTGATTGACCAATTACTACTTCGTCGAGAAGGACGTCCTCGATTGTGGTCGTCCTGGGTCAGAAGGACGGTCCTTCAGGAACCCAAAATGACAACGACCGAAATACCCAACTCAGTGGAACTCCATTCAAAGGAAACCATCAAGTCATTTATCAGAAAAATGACGTAAACGGTCTCGTTTATCTCAATCCCGCTACTAGGTCCCGAAACTTGATTTTTTGGGATTTCAAGAACTTCGGTAGGGTGTCACCCTGTCACAAAATTGGACGATGACTTAACACAAGGTTAGTTTTCAAAGTCACTTGGTAAAACAGACTAACGACCTCTGTTACCTACACTTTCTTTGCACAGGTTGCGTTGTCCCTAGTAGAATTTTACTTTATTTTGACTCTGTATGTTATACAAAAGTCATAGATTTTAACAACTCTTTTTTATAAAATTTACACCCTATATCAACAGGTTTTCACTATAGTCCACCTTCTCTTTAAAAGGTGAGTTATCTTCTCCCCTTTACGTGTTACATACAGAGAAAATTTTAAAGTGAATCGTAATTCAATACTCGTAAAGGGTTTAAAAATATTTGAGACATTAGTAAATACTAACGTATTGTCAGGTAGTTTACGTATATATCCGAATTACAGAGTGTAAACAAAAGTGTCAAAACGTTTGA
The DNA here is from genome assembly GCA_006410555.1 of Capra ibex. Lineage (NCBI taxonomy): Eukaryota > Metazoa > Chordata > Mammalia > Artiodactyla > Bovidae > Capra > Capra ibex. Next base: position 25,110,632 of record SJYO01038709.1, read on the forward strand.
CTTAATTACGACGCTACTTTTCTTTACATCTTATTTTGAAAATGGTATAAACTTTAACAAGGAACTCCTGATCAATCAATCAATCAAGTCAGTGAGTCAACACAGGCTGAGAAACACTGGGGTACTTGACGTCGTACGGTCCGGAGGGACAGGTAGTGGTTGAGGACCTCAGATGGGTTTGGGTACAGGTAACTCAGTCACTACGGTAGGTTGGTAGAGTAGGAGACAGCAGGGGAAGAGGAGGACGGGAGTTAGAAAGGGTCGTAGTCTCAGAAAAGTTTACTCAGTCGAGAAACGTAGTCCACCGGTTTAATAACCTCAAAGTCGAAGTTGTAGTCAGGAAGGTTACTTGTGGGTCCTGACTAGAGAAAATCCTACCTGACCAACCTAGAGGAACGTCAGGTTCCCTGAGAGTTCTCAGAAGAGGTTGTGGAGTCAAGTTTTCGTAGGTAAGAAGTTGTGAGTCGAAAGAAATATCAGGTTGAGAGTGACCTTTTTGGTATGTACTAATGACCTTTTTGGTATCGGAACTGATCTACATGTAAACAACCGTTTCATTACAGAGACGAAAAATTATACGACAGATCCAACCAGTATTGAAAGGAAGGTCCCTCATTCGTAGAAAATTAAAGTACCGACGTTAGTGGTAGACGTCACTAAAACCTCGGGGGGTTTTATTTCAGACTGTGACAAAGGTGACAAAGGGGTAGATAAACGGTACTTCATTACTCTGGTCTACGGTACAATCCAAGGTTCTTTACCCTAATCAAACTCGTTCCTACAATTAGAGAATCAAAATGATAGTTTGAAATTTCATGAAGGGGTTTTTTGACGGTTAAACGTGGGGTGACCGTCATTCATTCTCGAACAAAATAATTTTGGAGCGGTGCCAATCCTTAAAATATTAAAAAAATTACATAAAATTAAATTATCCCTTTTATAACGAAACAAATTGATGTCAAATTTAATGACCTCTAACAAGAATTATATACGAACGAAAACTCAATACATGAGTGTGGTAATTTGTAAATATAGAAAACTTCATAAGTACGAAAATAAATAACTATATCTACTCGAAAAATCTATAATTTTCACAGTTGGGAACCAGAGAAGTCCGTGTCAAATGGTGTCTGTTTTTAAGTCGTGAAGACGGACCCAGAGGTCAAGATTTTATCGACATCCGACTTTATAGGGATTTTAATTTTACTACAGATTCGATTTAGATAAAAAAAAATTAACGTCAACACAATACCTGGGAGGACTCAACCAGGGGTTGTTTCTAGGAAGACGGACCGCAGGAACCTTGGTCACCTTCCTTTAGTCCAAGTCAAGTCTTTGTTTTCCTTCGAAAATGAGAAGTAGTCTCTTTCTGTCCTCCACACTCGTGAACGAGAAGTGGTGACCAGTCCAACACCCGCCCCGACGAAACATCTATAGAGATCAAGTCCCCCTCCCCACTTCTCAAGAGACGTCGACGCGTCTGTACAATTAGTGCCGGTCCTAAAGTCCCACTTCGGATCGCAGAGGCGTGTGAGGGACGGCGGTAGTGGAACTTAGCTCCACACCAACGACGGCAAAACGTGGACCTTCAGGTCAGAATTCACGACGCACGTTCTGGAGACGTCCGCCGTGGGAGACTCGTTCACTTTGAACTGATTCGTGTTTCCTTTTCGTTTTCCAATCTGAAACAAAATAACGGGTTTAAGATAAACATAAAGGACCCGTAACAAGTACCCGAAACGGTCACTGTCAAAGTGCAACAGGAGGAAAGTTTCACAGAGTTAAATGACGAAGATTTTATTTTAAGGTTCCTTCTATAAAAGACGACGTAAGTATAACATCGATAAATGTGAGTACTGGAAATGTAAAAGGTTTGAATATTATTGAAGATATAAAATATTCTCAAACAAACTCCAGTCCAAGGAACAAGGGTCTTTTGACTGAGACTCGACCTCGAACACTCGAACAAGAGTCAGCGTGTCAACACAAACGCTGGGGCACCTGACATCGGATAGTCCAAGGTGGTAGGTACCCTAAAAGGTCCGTTCTTATGACCTCATCCAACGGTAAAGGAAGAGGTCCTCTAGAAGGGTGGAGTCCCTAACTTGGGCCCAGAGGACGTAACATCCATCTGTGAAAAGGCAGACTCGGTGGTCCCTTCGGGGAGTCAAGTCAAGTCAAGTCAAGTCAAGTCAGCGAGTCAGCACAGGCTGAGAAACACTAGGGTACTTAGCGTCGTGCGGTCTGGAGGGACAGGTAGTGGTTGAGGGTCTCAAGTGAGTCTAAGTGTGGGTAACTCAGTCACTACGGTAGGCCGGTAGAGCAGAAGACAGTGGGGGAAGAGGAGGACGGGGGTTAGGGAGGGTCGTAGTCCCAGAAAAGGTTACTCGGTTGAGAAGGTTGCTCCACCGGCTTCATGACCTCGAAGTCGAAATCGTAGTAAGGAAGGTTTCTTTAGGGTCCCAACTAGAGGAAGTCTTACCTGACCAACCTAGAGGAACGTCAGGTTCCCTGAGAGTTCTCAGAAGAGGTTGTGGTGTCAAGTTTTCGTAGTTAAGAAACCACGAGTCGGAAGAAGTGTCAGGTTGAGAGTGTAGGTATGTACTGGTGTCCTTTTTGGTATCGGAACTGAATCTGCCTGGAATCAGCCGTTTCATTACAGAGACGAAAACTGATACGATAGATCCAACCAGTATTGAAAGGAAGGTTCCTCATTCGCAGAAAATTAAAGTACCGATGTTAGTGGTAGACGTCACTAAAACCTCGGGGGTTTTTATTTTAGACTGTGACAAAGGTGACAAAGGGGTAGATAAAGGGTACTTCACTACCCTGACCTACGGTACTAGAAGCAAAAGACTTACAACTCAAAATTCGGTTGAAAAAGTGAGAGGAGAAAGTGAAAGTAGTTCTCCGAAAATCCAGGAGAAGTGAAAGAAGGTATTCCCACCACAGTAGACGTATAGACTCCAATAACCATAAAGAGGCCCGTTAGAACTAAGGTCGAACACAAAGAAGGTCAGGTCGCAAAGAGTACTACATGAGACGTATATTCAATTTATTCGTTCCACTATTATATGTCGGAACGGTGAGAGGAAAAGGATAAACCTTGGTCAGACAACAAGGTACAGGTCAAGATTGACAACGAAGGACTGGACGTATGTGTAAAGAGTTCTCCGTCCAGCCCACCAGACCATAAGGGTAGAGAGAGTCTTAAAAGGTGTCAAATAACACTAGGTGTGTCAGTTTCCGAAACTGTATCAGTTATTTCGTCTTTCTCTACAAAAAGACCTTGAGAGAACGGAAAAGGTACTAGGTCACCTACAACCGTTAAACTAGAGACCAAGGAGACGGAAAAGATTTTGGTCGAACTTGTAGACCTTCAAGTGTCAAGTACATGACAACTTCGGACCGAACCTCTTTAAACTCGTAATGAAATGATCGTACACTCTACTCACGTTAACACGCCATCAAACTCGTAAGAAACCGTAACGGAAAGAAACCCTAACCTTACTTTTGACTGGAAAAGGTCAGGACACCGGTGACGACTCAAAAGGTTTAAACGATCGCATAACTCACGTCGTGAAAGTGTCGTAGTAGAAAGTCCTAAACTTTATCGAGTTGACCTTAAAGTAATGGAGGTGATCGAAACAAGCATCACTACGAAAGATTCTGATTTCTAGAGAAGTTCTTTTAATCTCTATGGTTCCCTTGTAAAATACGTTTCTACCCGAACTATTTCTTGTCTTTACCATACCTGGATTGTCTTCGTCTTCTATAATTCTTCTCCACCGTTCTTATGTGTCACTTGACATGTTTTTTCTAGAAGTACAGGGCCTTTTAGTGCTATCACACTAGTGAGTGGATCTCGGTCTGTAGGACCTTACACTTCAGTTCACCCGGAATCTTTCGTAGTGATCCTTGTTTCGATCACCTCCTCTACCTTAAGGTCAACCCTTCAGGGATCCGAAACAATTTAGATTAGACCAGAGTTCAGGTTAGTTAAGACCCAGAATTAGATTACGAAATAGAATCTTGAAACATAGTTAAGTCCAAGGAGGACCCTATGTCTTGACAGTAAAGACTACGAGTGTACCCCCGATACACCGATACAACCAAATACACTTAATGTGTATAATTAGAATAACCGGGTTCTTCTCCGGACGTGGTTCGGGAGTTCTAGACTATCTTAAGACCCTTTTGACCTGAAGGACTCTGGTGAAATACGGTTTCACGTAAAGTGAAGAAAAGGAGATTATCGGATGTAAGAGTAAGTTACTCCTGAACTATTAGGAACTAACCAAGTATTTAGTTACAGAACTTGAATCTACAACCTCTTCACCAATGTGTCCGTAACCGAATTTACTAATGTAGTCGAAACTCCACTTTAAAGATTCGGAATTGTCTCCTATCATTAAAACGTCCCACTAAAGACAAATAATGATAAATATTGGTCTCCTATCTACATGTCTCCTGGGATCTTTATTTTGTACCGACGTGAGTCTCGGATCGATATAGACACCAATCTGAGCCAATTACGAATTACTTCTAAGTATCAAAGTCACGAGTTTTTTTTTTTTACGGTTCACGGTGAGTTTCGTCCACCTCTCCTCAGTACCCTCTACAATTTGCCTCAGAACTTCTACCAGTAGTGAGTGTCTCCTAGAAGGATAGTCTGACAAGAAGGACTCTACCGGGTTCGGGTTGGGGTTACCGAGACGGAGAAGAGAAGGTCTAACGGTACATGAGTATGTCCCTCATCATTCTCCGTATGACATGACGAGGATCTCAGTCTCCTTGAACTGAGGTCGGAAAGACGTACACGTTGATATTTTTTTAACCTATTGAAGAGACCCGGAGTTACAAGAGAAGACATTTTACCCCATCACCAGGACTGGACCTAGAACACCAACAAGGTCACCGTAATTACGTAATTATAAAATAAAGAACTCGTAGTTCCTTAGTGTTCCATGAGGTGAATTCAGTTTAAATGTCTATTATCTGGGTTGAGTCACCGTACTAAATTGATAAAAATCACCTTTAGAAAATTTTTTATGCAATTGTGTGAACTTTAAAATCTTTCATCAAGTGTTATTTGTAATGAATTAGAATAACTAGTGAATCCGGTGGTAATACTTGTAAACAATAACATGGAACTATAGTATACCAGGTATATTTCATACAAAAAGGAGTTAAAAGTGAAAAATTTCTTTATATGTAGGTCTTTTCACGTGTTTGACTTGTGTCAACCCATCAATCGTGGGTTTATTTCTTTGTCTTGGGTGAGGGGAGGTTCTCTTTCGTAGTAAGACTGGAGATGATCGTATCTAATCAAAACGGAATTTGTGAGAGTAACAGTAATATAAATAATCTGTTCCTCTTAAATAGTAGAGAAGAATACACGAGAGTGTTTAAAATAGAATACACAGTAAGTCATATGAAAGTAAGACGAAACAAATAACCAATCAACAAAAACTCGTTAAGTAAATAAGTTCGACGCAAAAACTCACAGAAGGTATACGGTTCGGGATAAGATCCTTGACCCCTGTTCTGTGTGTAACAGGGACGGGAGTACCTTAAATGCAAGATCACCCTTTATCTTTGTCGTTTTCATTTGGATATTTTACTGATGTTTAACACAAACCACAATACTACCCTTAGTAATTTCACGATAGTATCCATCATTTGACTCTGTGAAAATTACTTTAATAGTTCATTCTCACTGTGACCCCAACTTATTCTCGGTCAGTACCTTTTTCGGTCTTCGTACGAAATCCGTCTCCTTGTCGTTCAAGTTTCGGGGTTCAACTTGTCCTCAAATTGTATAAGATCCTTGATTCTACCCCGGATACAGGGTCACACCTCCTCTACTAAACGAAAAAAAAAAAAAAAGGCCAATATTGAAAAAAAAAAAACTCCACAAAACTTACTCCCTTCACACCTGTTCACCAGTCCTTTTGTACATCCCAGAAAGTCCCATACCACTGTTAAAATAAAAGACTCGTCAACCTTTGACAATCTTCCAAAATACATCCACTGATATTACTAGACTAGATACAATAACGACAACCAATAGTCCTCCTTTGTTCAATCTTCCACAATTTCTGTTTTCTGAGTTTTACCTCACCAAATACGATTCGAAGTGAAATGGTTTGACTCGACATTAAATTAATGTGAGAGTCGAGAGGGTGATTACCTTAGAATTTGGTCGGTTAGTCGTTAGACTAGTCGCGATCAGTCCGTCAGACTGGTATTCGGGGACGGTAGGGGATTTCCTTTCATTAGAACGTCATTAGAACGTCATTAGCTAGACAAAACAATGGAGGAGGTTGAAGGACCAAAGACGAATGAAGACAGATATTTTAAGAATGGAACATACCGAGGAGTCTCAAGGAAACATAGACGATCTAACCTACGACAGGTTGATTACTTAGTGACTTATTTTGGTTGTTCCAAACATTTAACATAAGTCAACTTAAGAATAAGATCACCAAACCTAGTTCTAACTCCGTCACCTCTACGTTTATGGTCAGTTTAAGGTCTGAACAAAATCTTTATCTTAACTGTCTCGAAGGGTCATAACCTATACCCTACACACACACACAACACACACGTACGTACCTCCCATCTACTTCCTTTCCTTCCTCAATTACAACTGAGGACCCAAGAGGAGGTTCGTTGATCTACTTACCATCTTACCATCCCCAATGGTAAATGATTTTCTACCTTCTAAAAAAAAAAGGGTAACCAAACATTTTAATTCTGTTAAAAAAAGTAGTTTTTAAATTATAAGAGTATTTTGGATAATATCATGAAATGGTAGACTCGGTGACGACGATGACGATTCAACGAAGTCAACACAGGCTGAGACACGCTGGGGTATCTGCCGTCGGGTGGTCCGAGGGGGCAGGGACCCTAAGAGGTCCGTTCTTGTGACCTCACCCAACGGTAAAGGAAGAGGTTACGTACTTTCACTTTTCACTTTCACTTCAGCGAGTCAGTACAGGTTGAGAAGTTCTGGGATACCTGACATCGGGTGGTCCGAGGAGGTAGGTACCCTAAAAGGTTCGTTCTCATGACCTCACCCCACGGTAACGGAAGAGGTTAGACTCGGTGATCCCTTCGGGATAATATCATGATCGACTTACAAACAATTTATTTACTTAAAGTACAGGAAATTCTAGTTGACAATGAAAACATTGTCAACCTGGGATTATCCAGGTGAGAAAAATAAATACAAAATAAAAAAAGCCTCAAAATAAAAATAAATAAATAACAAAAAAAAATTAACCTCCGATTAATGAAATGTTATAACATAACTAAAACGGTATGTAGTTGTACTTAGGTGGTGTCCACGTGTACACAAGAGGTAGGACTTGGAGGGAGGGTGGAGGGAGGGGTAGGGTAGGGAGACCCAGTAGGGTCACGTGGTCGGGACTCGTAGGACATAGTACGTAGTTTGAACCTGACCGTTAAACAAAATGTATACTATTATGTGTACAAAGTTACGGTAACAGGGTTTAGTAGGGTGGGAGTGGGAGAGGGTGTCTCAGGTTTTCTGACAAGATATGTAGACACAGAGAAAACGACAGAACGTATGTCCTGATAGCAATGGTAGAAAGATTTAAGCCATATATACGTAATAATATGACATAACCACAAAAAGAAAGACCGAATGAAGTGAGACATATTATCCGAGGTCAAAGTAAGTGGAGTAATCTTGACTAAGTTTACATAAGAAAAATTACCGACTCATTATGAGGTAACACATATACATGGTGTCGAAAGAATTAAGCAGACGACTACCTGTACATCGAACGAAGGTACAGGACCGATAACATTTGTCACGACGCTACTTGATTGAGGAAAATTAAAGAACAAAAAATAGAATACACCGGACCTGTTGAGTTATTGTTTTAGGAGAGGTGAAAAACGTTAATGTAGATGGTTGGAAATAGTCGTAAGTGTGATCAGAAAAGGAAGTAAGGACGGTCAACGTCATCCTTGACACGAGACTTAAGACAGAGGAAGTCATAAATATAAAGACCGGTAAAAGTAAGGGAAAGAACAAGAAGTAGAGGTAGAAGGAGAGACTACAAATAAAAATTGGGAAAAAAAGATGTAAGAGAAAGGGTAGTTTCACACTTAGACGTTTATAGAGGGTAAGTTTTCTGTTTTCTCTTTTTTCAGAGAGAAAAATTTTTAACTTCATGTCAACTAAATGTTATATCACAATCGCATGGTCTGGTATCTTTTGTTTGATTCCAATGGTTTCCGTCTCCCACCCCCCTTACCTGGTTTTTTTAGAGAAAAACAGGGTAGGACGAAGTGGATAACGAATCAGTTAAGTAGGAGTAAAAGAACGGGTGAGTGACAGGTCCGAGAGAGTTGAGGGAACGTGTCGGTTTGAAGATCTTATTTAACAGATGTGAACTACAAAGAGGATTAAGTCGAGGGTGAGATCGTTAGACATAAGACTGAGATGGTGATAAGAGTTTGACCAAAACGGTTCAAATAGGATCACAAAACAGTGATTAAATTAATTGTAAGGGGTCAACAGTAAAATGAACCGAAAGGTGTCGTAAGTTGCAAGGGAGAGAGGGACTCCGCGAGAAAGAAAAGAAAGACCTCGGGATGTCAGAACCTTAAGATAAATGAAAAGACCATCGAGAGAGACTGAGAAAAAGAAGATGGAAACCTACAAAAACAGAAAGTAACATAACGGGATCCGTAGGAGAGAAGGTAAAGGGTCAGAAGACTGACCCACTCGAGTAAGTGGGGGAGTCCGAAGGAAATGGGTCGAAGGGTCCACCGCGATCACTATTTCTTAGGCGGACGGTTATATCCTCCATGTCCTTTACGTCCTCTACGTCCAAGGTAGGGACCCACCGCTTTCTAGGGGACCTCGTCCTTTACAGTCCAGTGAGGTCATAAGAACGGACCTCTTAGGACACCTCTCTCCTCGGACCACCCGATGTCAGTACCCCAACGTCTCTCAGCCCGTGTTGACTTGTGTGTGCGTCTGTGTTTGTGTGTGTGTGAAGGAAATGGTCGGTGTGACACTTCTGAGGGTTCAATCTCCAGAGAACACTCGAGGTCTGTTCCAAGTAGACTGACGGTGGTTTTATATTGAACACACATCCGTGGTATTCGAGTGATTCAAGTCAAGTCAAGTCAGCGAGTCAGTACAGTTTGAGAAACGCTGGGGTACTTAGTGTCGTACGGTCCGGAGGAACAGGTAGCGGTTGAGGACCTCGAGTGAGTCTGAGCGCAGGTAGTTCAGTCACTATGGTAGGTCGGTAGAGTAGGAGACAGCAGGGGAAGAAGAGGACAGGGGTTAGGGAGGGTCGTAGTCTCAGAAAAGGTTACTCAGTTGAGAAACGTACTCCACCGGTTTCATGACCTCAAAGTCGAAACCGTAGTAAGGAAGGTTTCTTTAGGGTCCCAACTAGAGGGAGTCTTACCTGACCAACCTAGAGGAACGTCAGGTTCCCTGAGAGTTCTCAGAAGAGGTTGTGGTGTTGTCTGGATCTTATTTTAAGAAGTAAAGGAAACGACATTGATGGGGGGAGGAGATACTGGGATTACTTACTGTAGCAGAAAGTGGACCGACCTTTCAGACGAAAGGGACTGACGGAAGTGATCAAATCCAGAGACACTGTGCAAGGGAGTCAAGAGGAGGTCATTACTGTGATGTAAATTTTTAAATAAAATAATTAACATGTACAAAATAATAGCAGGCAACAAAGTAATAGATGTAGACGGAGGGGGTCGGGGTGATATGTTACACTCTAAGTAATCTCGTCCTTTATAAAGATAAAAGAATATTAGGGTTATTGATCATATTCCTCGACTGGATCTCATCCACAAGTCATAAGTAAATTCTTCCTTCCTTTATACAAGTCAAGTCAAGTCAAGCCAACGAGTCAGTACAGTCTGAGACACGCTGGGGTACTTAGCGTCGTGCGGTCCGGAGGGACAGGTAGTGTTCGAGGGCCTCAAGTGGGTCTGAGCGCAGGTAGCTCAGTCACTACGGTAGGTCGGTAGGGTAGGAGACAGTAGGGGAAGAGGAGGACGGGGGTTAGAGAGGGTCGTAGTCTCAGAAAAGGTCACTCAGTTGAGAAGTGTACTCCACCGGTTTCATGACCTCAAAGTCGAAACCGTAGTAAGGAAGGTTTCTTTAGGGTCCCAACTAGAGGAAGTCTTACCTGACCAACCTAGACGAACGTCAGGTTCCCTGAGAGTTCTCAGAAGCGGTTGTGGTGTCAAGTTTTCGTAGTTAAGAAACCGCGACTTGAAAGAAGTGTCAGGTTGGGAGTGTAGGTATGTACTGGTGTCCTTTTTGGTATCGGAACTGATCTGCCTGGAAACAACCGTTTCATTATAGAGACGAAAACTTATACGACAGATTCAACCAGTATTGAAAAGAAGGTTCCTCATTCACAGAAAATTAAAGTACCGACGTCAGTAGTAGACGTCACTAAAACCTCGGGTTTTTTTATTTTAGAGAGTGACAAAGATGACAAAGGGGTAGATAAACGGTACTTCACTCCCCTGGTCTACGGTACTAGAAGAAAAAGACTTACAACTCGAAATTCGGTTGAAAAAGTGAGAGGAGAAAGTGAAAGTAGTTTTCCGAGAAATCAAGGAGAAGTAAAAGACGGTATTCCCACCACAGTAGACGTATAGACTCCAATAATTATAAAGAGGACCGTTAGAAGTAAGGTCGAACACGAAGAAGGTCGGGTCACAAAGAGTACTACATGAGACGTATCTTCAATTTATTCGTCCCACTGTTATATGTCGGAACTGCGTGAGGAAAAGGATAAATCTTGGTCAGACAACAAGGTACAGGTCAAGATTGACAACGAAGGACTGGACGTATGTCTAAAGAGTTCTCCGTCCAGTCCGCCAGACTATAAGGGTAGAGAGAGTCTTAAAAGGTGTCAAATAACACTAGGTGTGTCAGTTTCCGAAACTGTATCAGTTATTTCGTCTTTCTCTACAAAAAGACCTTGAGAGAACGGAAAAGGTACTAGGTCGCCTACAACCGTTAAACTAGAGACCAAGGAGACGGAAAAGATTTTGTTCGAACTTGTAGTCCTTCAAGTACCAAGTGCATAACGACTTCGGACCGAACCTCTTAAAACTCGTAATGAAATGATCGTACACTCTACTCACG
>SJYO01038709.1:25121827-25195425 GCA_006410555.1 Capra ibex
ACGGAAAGAAACCCTAACCTTACTTTTGACTGGAAAAGGTCAGGACACCGGTGACGACTCAAAAGGTTTAAACGACCGTATAACTCACGTCGTGAAAGTGTCGTAGTAGAAAGTCCTAAACTTTATCGAGTCGACCTTAAGGTAGTGGAGGTGATCGAAACAAGGATCACTACGAAAGATTCCGGGTGAACTGAAGTGTAAGGTCCTACAGACCGAGATCCACTCACTAGTGTGGTAACACTAATAGACCCAGTACTTCTAGAGAAAACATGTCAAAAAGACACATAAGAACGGTGGAGAAGAATTATAGAAGACAAAGACAATCCAGGTATGGTAAAGACAGGAAAAAGCTCGGGTAGAAACGTACTTTACAAGGGAACCATAGACATTAAAAAAAACTTCTCTGGAGATCAGAAAGGGTAGGACAAGAAAAGGAGATAAAGAAACGTAACTAGTGACTTCCGAAAGAATAGAGAAGAACGATAAGAAACCTTGAGACGTAAGTCTACGAATGTAGAAAGGAAAAGAGGAAACGAAAAGTGAAGAGAAGAAAAGTGTCAGTAAACATTCCGGAGGAGTCGGTAAAACCAAAAAAAGGTACCCCTACCAGAACTAGGGAGAGAGGACATGTTACAGTACTTGGAGTAAGGTATCAAGTAGTCCGTGAGATAGATAGTCTAGATCCGGGAATTTAGATAAAGAATGAAGGTGACATATTAGTATTTCCTAAACTAAACCCAGTATAGACTTACCAGATCACCAAAAGGGATGAAAGAAGTTAAATTCAGACTTAAACCATTATTCCTCAAGTACTAGACTCGGTGTCAGTCGAGGACCAGAACAAAAACAACTGACATATCTCGAAGAGGTAGAAACCGACGTTTCTTATATTAGTTAGACTAAAACCACAACTGGGAGAACACTACAGGTACACATCTCAGAAGAGAACACAACAACCTTCTCCCACAAACGATACTGGTCACGTAAAAGAACCGTTTTGAGATAATCGGAAACGGGACGAAGTAAGGCATGAGGTTCCGGTTTAAACGGACAATAGGGTCCACAAAGAACTGAAAGATGAAAAGTAGCAGACTCAATTTAAGTGGGTAAGGTCAGGTAAAATCAAGCGACTAAGGATCTTACAGATGCAAGTGAGAACGGTAGAGAACAAACTGGTGAAGGCTAAACGGAACTAAGTACCTGGACTGTAAGGTCCAAGGATACGTTATAACGAGAAATGTCGTAGTCTGGAACGAAGATAGTGATCAGTATAGGTGTTTACCCCTTATCGAGGAGATCCGGGAGGACGCGGGCGTGTCGGTGGTGAGGAACCTACACCCCATCGAGGAGGGCTGACAGAGGGGACTGGAACTTACACCCCATTGAGGAGAACCGACGACGGGGAGTCCGTACCCCAGGAGGGTCGAAGACGGGCACTGGAGTCTGCACCCCATCGAGGAGAGACGGTGCGATTCACCGTGTCCAGTGTCGGCGGGTACGATCCACGGACTTTATACAATCTTAACATTTAATTGAGTCTCACTATCTAATCTCGAGAGATCATCCTTTTTCAATGTACCCTAAATCACGTACTTGAAAGAAAATCCACTAATTTCTCTTCCACTCTCTTTCCGTATCTACAAAGGACACGTAACAATCTATAAAGAAGTCGGTAGAGGGAGAGAAGGAGTAACTTTTCTCAAGGTCTGGACTTCAGTTCATTTACGAAAGGACTAAAGTTGGTGACGACGGATGGTCTCATCAATTCGGAATTCATCTGGTGGACCTAAAGTCCTTTTTATACGATAAGTTCGTCAAGACGATTAACAAGATCGGTCAAGAAGGTAAAATAAATAAATAAATAAATAAACGTAAAATAAAAAATAAAAAAATTAAAAATAAAAATGAAACAAAATGAAATGTTATGACATAACCACAACGGTATGTAACTGTACTTAGGTGGTGTCCACATGTACGCAAGGGTTTGAACTTGGAGGGAGGGTGGAGGGAGGGGTATTGTAGAGAGACCCAGTAGTGACACGTGGTCGGGGTTCGTACGACATAGGACACAACCTGTATCTGACCACTAAGCTAAGAATGTACTATCATATGGACAATGTTACGGTAAGAGGGTTTAGTAGGGTGGGAGAGGGAGAGGGAGACTCAGGTTTACAGGCAATATGTGTAGACACAGAAAAAACGACAGAACGTATGTCCCAGTAGTAACGGTAGAAAGATTTAAGGTATATATACACAATCATATGACATAACCACAAAAAGAAAGACCGAATGAAGTGAGACATATTAGCCGAGGTCAAAGTAGGTAGAGTAGTCTTGACTAAGTTTACTTAAGAAAAATTACCGACTCATTATGAGGTAACACATATACATGGTGTCGAAAGAATAGGTAAGTAGACGACTACCTGTAGATCCAACAAAGGTACAGGACCGAGTCAAGAAGATAAAATTTTCGATCAGAGTATTAGTTTTTACTTAAACTATCGGGGGGACACAAATCTCTCAAAATTCGATAATTTCAATTAAAAAATAATACTATAAAAGGACATTAACAAGTGTACGTAAAAATAAACGACTAAACGAAGACCCCTCCCCCCCGAAGGGACCACCTAGTCACCATTTCTTAGAGGAATGGATATGTCCTCTGTGCTCAATCTAGAGACCCAGTCCTTCTAAGGGACCTCTTCCTTTGTCGTTGGGTGAGGTCATAAGAACGGACCCTTTAGGGTACCTGTCTCCTCGGATCGTCCAATGTCAGTGATTTGTTGTCGTTGTTGAATCACACTTCGGTGTCCTTTTTATCTGGAACCGGAGACGAGGACCAAGGGTCGTGTCTCGAGAATTTTGGGAACAGTAAAGGATTCACTACTCTTAATCTTGTAGAGAACAAGATTACTTAGTCACGAAGAACCTATCCCTGCCCAATGGTCCTTCTGGTTCGAGACTGTTCTTCAAACCTTGAAAGTCGGGGTAGGAGTAGAAGGTCCTTCCCCCCTACCCGACCTTGGACGGAAGTACTACTTAGAACGTATTCACTACATCGGGGGTATTTTTAAGGTCACCATACCCCAAACCCCTCGAAGATCTAACTACTTGTGTACCTCTACGACCCTCTTACTACGAGGACCTCTCCAGCACCTTCGAGACACAAGAAAGGGTACATGAAACGGGAGACACAGAGAAGATAGACCTACATGGGAAATAGAATAGGAAATATTTTATTTGATCATTTATCACACAGGGACTCAAGACACAAAAGATCCTTTAATAGGTTGGGTTCCTTCCCTAGGACCCTTGAGCTAAATATCGGTCAACCAGTTTTCATGTTCACTATTGGACCCGAACGTTAACCATAGACTTCACCCTGACCCCGTCAGAATACCTGGACTTGAGAATGGAACATCCTCGACTACGATTGAGAACCATCTATCATAGTCTTAATTTAATTTAACTTAATATCCTGTGAGTCGATCACAGCGTCTCTTAACGAACCACCCCCTTTGGGATAGGGGGTGTGTAACCCACCGATCTCACAACCTTCACTTTGTAAGACACACTCAGTATTTTTCTGTGTGGTCTGTCCACTCAAAAAGGATGAGTGAATCGTTCAGTCTCAACTTCACTCTTTTATTTATACTTTTTTTCATGTGGATACCAATTAAGTACAACTACATACTGTCTTTAGTTTGGTGATAACATTTGGTTAGTAGTTAGTTAATTCTTATTTATTTATAAATTTTTCAGTCATGATTCACTCGTAACGTACTACCACCATTCTCTAGTGTACTCTTCGAACATGATTAAGGAAATCTTAAGTTGTTCCATCCGAAGTAAAGTAGGAGAAGTAACAGATATAAGAATTTTAGAAATTTGGACACACTTCCTAAGTAACGTTATACTATAGATAAATTTTTGATGTTTTCGTCGAGATCCACTGTATCAAAAAGTGTGTCTTTAAGAACTTGGTAATAGATTTATGGTGTCGACAATGACGAAAGTACTTTATATAAACGATTTATATCTTGTTAACAATCAGTGTCCTACCCATGTGTGTGACACGTTTACAGACCTTTTCCTTTTACTCTGGTTGTGTGAGTAAACTGTCACCTTTATACAACGTTCAACCGTACAACCGTATAAGGGGATTTTTGTATCTCGGTTCTTTCTTAGAGTCCTAATTCTGGTTAGGACTTCAACGTATTGGAACCGAGAAGAGTCACTAAACATTGAATATCATTTCGTCAAAACGTGTATGGGCATGTACTGTATTTGAATTATTCACGTGTAAAGTGGATCCCTATCCATAGAACCTTATAGTTCTATACTCAATAAGTGAAGACTTTTGAAGGATCCTTTCGAATTAGTGACTGTTTGTTTACGTAGAAAACAAAAGGAATCTTCAGTCCTAAAACGAAAGAAGTCTTTAAGAACGGTTTAAGACCCCAATCAGGATCTGGGTACCTTCGGACGAAAAGAGAGAAGACTCTTACAGAACAAACGACGGTTCAAATTAGGTACGATGATAATCAGTCCCTCTCTCTGATCTTGTTTCAAATATGGTAAATTGTGAGGTTTTAACATTACGAAAGGCGGATTGGACTTACACTAACGTAATTCTATACAGACATTATTCACGAATGTGAAATGAATATTGAAGACTTATGTCTAGTTAAATAAAATCCAATTACTAGTAGATGGTAATCATATCACAATCAGAGAGTCAGTACAGACTATGAAATTCTGGGGCATCTGACATCGGGCGATCCGAGGACAGGGACCCCTAAGAGGTCCGTTTTTATGACCTCACCCAACGATGAAGAAAGAGGTCCCCTAGAAGGGTTGGGTCCCTAGTTTGGAGGACGTAACCGTCCCCTTAAGAAAAGGTGATGTGGTGGCCCCTTCGGGAAGATCGATACATTACAACGCGATGTTTAGTGAGACTTTTCAATCATCGAATTTCGTTGTTTACAAATAATGGAAGGTCAAAGATACCCAGTACTTAGACCCATGTGGAACCGACCCAGGAGACTAAGTCCTAGAGAGTAATCCGACGTCAGTTCCGGAACCAACCCCAGTGTCAGCGGAACTTCGAACTCATCTCCTGTTGTGTGAAGGGTAGAGTAAGTACACCAACAACCGTCCTAAGTCAAGGTACACAACCCGACCCCCGGAGTCAAGGAGGGATCGACATCCGACTTCCGGTAAGAGTCAAAGGACAGGGTACTTGGAGAGGTATCCCACCTAGTGTTGTACCGTCGACCGAAATAGTCTCGTTAGTTCAGTCTTTTTAGTCTTTCACTCGTTCCGTCTTCAATGCTAGAAAAACGAGATTAAAGACCCTCTAATAGAGTAGATATAAAAGGTTTGGTAGATGACTTCAAATTTTAAAAACGACGGAACAAAAACTCAAGACTATTGAAGAGACCCAACAAAAGATTTACAGGGAAAACAATATCATAGGATCAGAAAAAAGTGTCTACGTTATAAAAGAGTATTGAGAGATCCCTGTAATTATTAATTTTTTATATATAGATAATGCCATGTTGATCCAAGATCTCCGTCTCGGTGCTCCTACACACACACACACATTTAGAAACACAGATTGTGATCTTACACTTCGGAAGTCCCGTCCGTTAGTCCTTCCTTTCTATCGACATTTCACCTTTCTCTTTTCCGTCGGACCTTGGGGGTTCCTGCCTGACTCTAGGTACACTCAAGAACAACGGGAACTGGAATCACCCACACTGACACTACGTAACAATTTTTCAACTGTTGTATGTGGACGGAGTCCTTGACCTCTACGACGTCTCCTTAGGTCCTTTTCCATCTTACCAGAGTCTAGATCGGAGCGTGATCACTCACTCAGTCGTCTAGTTGTGACTATACAGACTCGATGTTTTATGGACGACGAAGAGAAGACCCAAGGTTTAAAGGGTTCTTAGAGGGGTGACTGAGAGTGACCTTTGTATGTTCCTTCCCTTAAGACCTTTTACATCAAGGTAGATCGGTTCGACTGTGTAATATTTCGGTGGTGACAATGGTTCGGTGACGATATCTAACGATCGATTAGTTAAGTCAGTGTTGTGAACTTTTCCGTAGAATCTCTCTAAATAAATCAGTAGGATGTAAATAACTTAGGGGTATCAATGTCAACGACGGAAGTTGACGACGGTGTCAAGTTACCCTTTTCGTCTCTTTAGTTACCTCTCGTTCTCAAGCTCTCCTCGAAAGGTCTTGAGATGTCAGAGAGGTCATTCGATAAGGAGTCAGAGGTGGAATGGTAACTCCTTACTCTTCCTTTGGTCTTGTGATGCACAAAGACCGTTTTGGAGGTATGGGTTCAGAGGAAAAGGACGATGACAGTCGGAGCTCTCGTGGTCCTTGGTCGAGTGTTACTGGGTTTCGGGTACTGTTGAGGGTAGAGTCGAGGGTAAACAGAAGGAACGAAACAAAAAGGGACAACGTGAATGTTGGAAAACTATGTGATAACAGAGTGACTTAGTAAATAAACAGATAGACATAGGTCTAGGTCTTACTTTCGAAATTTACCCATCTCTTAAAGAGACATACCAGTGACAAAGTAGAAGTCTCTTTTGACGGAGTGTGAATTATATACAAGTCACGTATAAACATCTCTCTTTCATTTGGTAAATGAGTAGAGTTCCTCCGTCGGACACTATGGTCAGATAGTACCAAAACAACTTGACTCTTTCTCTACCTTACTTATTTTCTATGAGTCTGTGGTATAAACAGACACTCAAATCTACCGTATGTACAAGACCTTTATAAGACAAATAAGTATATAAATCTTCTTTACTCTGTGTCTTTGTTGAGGTCACTCGATGGAATAAAACGACAGACTCCTTCTTACACCTTTTTACGAATAAACCGAGGAACCACAAAAGTATCTGGTGGCCAGGACAGAACTAAGACCAAAAGAATTTTAACACTTCTAAAAAAAGATTTTATCATAAACTTGAACTCGTATATAATTATATCGAAAAGTTAAGATGAGTAGTAAAAATATGGGGTCATCAAAGTTCCACATATCCATTCGATTCTGTTACTAGGGACCCATGGTTCAACAGAGTTTTAAATGAAAGTACAGAAGAAGGGGTTTCGTCAATAAACCGTAACGACTATATGTCACGGTTTAGACCCTAATAAATTGGGTCTATTTTCATTCTCATTGACTCTTCACCCAAACTTCCACGTAGTCCTCAAAAATGTCTTGCTTTGACGGTAGATAGGCAGTAACACATTTTCCGTTACGGTACACGAGTGGTTTAGGTAAGGTAAAAGATGATAGAACTATGTGTCCTTCAAATGTCGAAGGTTGAAGATAACAGAACTTCAACATCGACACCGTGACCTAAGACCAATTACTCGACTGTACATCTTCACTCACCTCTTGTACACAAGACTTACCGTATCGAAGTTCCGTTACCTGGAAGATGTGGAACCCACTAACTCACATATATTGTGTCACAAGGGACTCATCTTACACTCACTCTTACTTAGAAAACAGTACACTTCGGTGACTCTAAAATCCCAAATAAACAATGACAAAGGACTGATTATATGTGTGGTAAATACCCTTGGACACTGCCTTGGTTTTTTAAGTCTTAAATATAATTTTAATATAAGACCAAGGATCCGTTTATAACCTCATGTATTCTCATGTTTTACTTCGTCCCGTTTCCGATTGTCTCAAAACCGTTCTCTTACGTGACCAGTATCGTTTGTGGCAGAAGGTTGTTGTGTTCTCTTCTGAGATGTGTGCCTGTAGTGGTCTACCAGTTATGACTTTAGTCTAACTAATACAAGAAACGTCGGTTTCTACCTCTTCGAGATATGTCAGTCGTTTTTGTTCTGGTCCTCGACTGACACCGAGTCTAGTACTTGAGGAATAACGGTTTAAGTCTGAATTTAACTTCTTTCATCCCTTTTGGTGATCTGGTAAGTCCATACTGGATTTAGTTTAGGGAATACTAATACGTCACCTTCACTGTTTATCTAAGTTCCCTAATCTAGACTATCTGTCTCACGGACTTCTTGTTACCTGCCTCTAAGTACTTTAACGTGTTCTCCGTCACTAGCTTTAGTAGGGGTTCTTTTTCTTTACGTTTTTACGGTTTACCAACAGACTCCTCCGGAATGTTATAGACTCTTTTCTTCTCTTCACTTTCCGTTTCCTCTTTTCTTTTCTATATGGGTAAACTTACGTCTCAAGGTTTCTTATCGTTCCTCTCTATTCCGGAAGGAGTCACTAGTTACGTTTCCTTATCTCCTTTTCTTGTCTTACCCTTTCTGATCTCTAGAGAAGTTCTTTTAATCTCTATGGTTCCCTTGTAACTACCCGAGTTATTTCCTGTTTTTACTATACCTGGATTGTCTTCGTCTTCTATAATTCTTCTCCACCGTTCTTATGTGTCTTCTTGACATGTTTTTTCTAGAAGCGCTGGGTCTATTAGTGCTACCACACTAGTGAATAGATCTCGGTCTGTAGGACCTTACACTTCAGTTCACCCGGAATCCTTCATAGTAATACTTGTTTAGATCACCTCTACTACCTTAAGGTCGACTCGATAAAGTTTAGGATTTTCTACTACGACACTTTCACGACGTGAGTTATACAGTCGTTTAAACTTTTTGAGTCGTCACCGGTATCCTGACCTTTTCCAGTCAAAAGTAAGGTTAAGGTTTCTTTCCGTTACGGTTTCTTACAAGTTTGATGGTGTGTTGACGTAAGTAGAGTGTGATCGTTTCATTACAAGTTTTCAGAGGTTCGGTCCGAAGTTATCATGTACGTGGTACTTGAAGGTCTACAAGTTCGACCTAAATCTTTTCCGAATCCTTGGTCTCTAGTTTAACCTTTGTAGGCAAACTAGTAGTTTTTTCGTTCTTTCAAGGTCTTTACGTAGATGAAGACGAAATAACTGATACGGTTTCAGAAACACACCTAGTGTTGTTTGACACCTTTTAAGACTTTCTCTACCCTTATGGTCTAGTGGACTGGACGGAGGACTCTATAGACATACGTCCAGTTCTTCGTTATCAATCTTTACCTGTACCTTGTCCGACCAAGGTTTAACCCTTTCCTCATACAGTTCCGACATATAACAGTGGGACGAATAACTTGAATATACGTCTCTTGTAGTACTCTTTGCGACCCGACCTTCTTCGTGTTCGAACTTAGTTCTCACGACCCTCTTTATAGTTATTGGAGTCTATGCGTCTACTGTGGTGGAAATACGGTCTTCCACTTCTTGATTTCTCGGAGAACTACTTTCACTTTCTCCTCTCACTTTTTCAACCGGATTTTGAGTTATAAAGCTTTTGCTTCTAGTACCGTAGGTCAGGGTATTGAAGTACCACTTATCTACCCCTTTGTCACTCTCTGTAATAAAAAACCCGAGGTTTCAGTAACGTCTACCACTGACGTCGGTACTTTAATTTTCTACGAACGAGGAACCTTCTTTTAGATACTGGTTGAATCTGTCGTATAATTTTTCGTCTCTGTAATGAAACGGTTGTTTGCAGGCAGATCAGTTTCGATACCAAAAAGGTCATGACTAGATACTTACACTCTCAACCTGCTATTTCTTTCGACTCGTGACTTCTTAACTACGAAAACTTGACACCATAACCTCTTCTGAGAACTCTCAGGGAACCTGACGTTCCTCTAGGTTGGTCAGGTAGGATTTCCTTTAGTCAGGACTTATAAGTAACCTTCCTGACTACAACTTCGACTTTGAGGTTATGAGACCGGTGTACTACACTTCTTGACGGAGTAACCTTTGTTGAGACTACGACCTTTCTAACATCCGTCCTCTTCCCCTGCTGTCTCCTACTCTACCAACCTACCGTAGTGACTGAGTTACCTGTACTCAAACTCCTTCGATGTCCTTAACCACTATCCGTCCCTTCTGACCGTACGACGTCAGGTACCCAACGATTCTCACTCTGTTCTGACTCGTTGACTTGACTCCGTTCGTAAAGTCTTTTTCGATGAAGTGTTGCACCCTTCAAACATACATT
This sequence comes from Capra ibex, assembly GCA_006410555.1. NCBI lineage: Eukaryota > Metazoa > Chordata > Mammalia > Artiodactyla > Bovidae > Capra > Capra ibex. The sequence continues at coordinate 25,131,887 of SJYO01038709.1, forward strand.
TGATCCTCAAAAGACCCAGGGAGGGAAGAAAGAACTTTCACTTTTACAAACAGTGAGTCAACACAGACTGAGACACTGGGGTACAGGATATCGGCCGGTCCGAAGAGACAGGTACCCTAAGAAGTACGGTCTTATGAAAGGAAGAAGTCCCCTAGAAGAGTTGGATCCCTGACTTGGGTTCAGAGGATGTAACGTCCGTCTAAGAAATGGCAGAACCGGTGATTCCTTCCGGGGGAAGAAAGAGTTCTCGACAGTAAAGGAATAGATATCGGTATCGGATTTCTAAACCAGATAAAAGACGTATACAAGACAGGTCTTGTAAAGAGAATCCCCGAACCACGAAAGACGATGGAAACCGAATTGACACCCTTTGAAGGGTCCCGGTCTTTAGTGGTACCACAAATAAGAGAGAGTCTCTATACCCTCTGTGGGAGACCGATGGGACAGGGATTTCTGTATTTCAAAAATATCTTTTCTCCTTGTCTCCCATCTCTATCTTTAGTTTCAAAAACGAAGTAAACTCAAAGGTCAGGTAGAGAGTTTCCTACACGGGTCTCTGTGTTCGGAAGGGAAGAGGTCGAAAGGGATTGAGAATCAACCGAAAAGAAAGGACTCAAAACCAGAGACAAAGGGGTTTTGTGAAAGAAAGTTTAGAAAGTCAGACTTATAAGAGAGGAGGGATAGTCCTTTTGGTGTAGGGTAGGGTGTCTTCCTCTGACTACACCGACACAAGTCGTGTCTCTACGTGGTGTGTCGAGAAACGAGTTCCTAAACTATAGGCCAACACTGGATTGTCTTCGTCTTCTATAATTCTTCTCCACCGTTCTTATGTGTCTTCTTGACATATTTTTTCTAGAAGTACTGGGACTATTAGTGTTACCACACTAGTGAGTAGATCTCGGTCTGTAGGACCTTACACTTCAGTTCACCCGGAATCTTTCGTAGTGATCCTTCTTTCGATCACCTCCACTACCGCAAGGTAAACTCGATAAAGTTTAGGACTTTCTACTACGACACTTTCACGACGTGAGTTATACGGTCGTTTAAACCTTTTGAGTCGTCACCGGTGTCCTGACCTTTTCCAGTCAAAAGTAAGGTTAGAGTTTCTTTCCGTTACGGTTTCTTGCGAGTTTGATGGTGTGTTAACGTGAGTAGAGTGTGCGATCATTTCATTACGAGTTTTAAGAGGTTAGGTCCGAAGTCCTTATGTACTTGGCACTTGAAGGTCTACAAGTTCGACCAAAATCTTTTCCGTCTCCTTTGTCTCTAGTTTAACGGTTGTAGGTGACCTAGTAGTTTTTTCGTTCTCTCAAGGTCTTTTTGTAGAGAAAGACGAATTAACTGATAAAGTTTCGGAAACTGACACACCTAGTGTTATTTGACACCTTTTAAGACTTTCTCTACCCTTATGGTCTGACGGACTGGACGGAGAACTCTTTAGACATACGTTCAGTCCTTTGTTGTCAATCTCGACCTGTACCTTGTTGTCTGACCAAGGTTTATCCTTTTCCTCACGCAGTTCCGACATATAACAGTGGGACGAATAAATTGAAGATACGTCTCATGTAGTACTCTTTGCGACCTGACCTTCTTCGTGTTCGACCTTAGTTCTAACGGTCCTCTTTATAGTTATTGGAGTCTATACGTCTACTGTGGTGGGAATACCGTCCTTCACTTCTCCTTGATTTTTCGGAGAACTACTTTCACTTTCTCCTCTCACTTTTTCAACTGAATTTCGAGTTGTAAGTCTTTTGATTCTAGTACCGTAGACCAACCAGGGTAGTGAAGTACCCTTTATCTACCCCTTTGTCACAGTCTGAAATAAAAAACCCCGAGGTTTTAGTGACGTCTACCACTGACGTCGGTACTTTGATTTTCTGCGAATGAGGAACCTTCTTTTCAATACTAGTTGGATCTATCGTATAAGTTTTCATCTCTGTAATGAAACGACTGATTCCAGGTAGATCAGTTCCGATACCAAAAAGGTCATCAGTACATACCTACACTCTCAACCTGACACTTCTTCCGACTCGTGGCTTCTTAACTACGAAAACGTGACAGCACAACCTCTTCTGAGAACTCTCAGGCAACCTGACGTTCCTCTAGGTTGGTCAGGTAAGACTTCCTCTAGTCGGGACCCTAAAGAAACCTTCCTTACTACAATTTCGATTTTGAGGTCATGAAACCGGTGGAGTACACTTCTCAACTGAGTAACCTTTTCTGAGACTACGACCCTCCCTAACCCCCGTCCTCCTCTTCCCCTGCTGTCTCCTACTCTACCGATCTACTGTAGTGACTGAGCTACCAACACTCAGACTCACTTGAGACCCTCAACCACTACCTGTCCCTCCGGACTGCACGAGACTAAGTACCCCAGCGTTTCTCATCCTGTGCTGACTCGTTGACTTGACTTGACTTGACACCCCTCACCTCAGTCGTCCGTCGGAGGTCGACAGTCACGGAAGACCCAGAGAAGGAGACGTCTTTCGTCGGAACACTTTCTAGTACGAGAAGGTTCCCTCGGGTGTAGGTTACTGATTGCCTGTGTCACCCAATTTCCGGAACGACAAAATAGACCAACCCTCTGTGGAGACTACCTGCTAGGGTAGAAGTGTCTAAGAGTGACCTAACTTGATCGGACATAACCCATACGTGGCATCAAGTCGAAGAGGGAGACGAGGGGAAAGAAAGTTTGTAAAGATAGAGATTATCAGAAGAGCACCGGAAGAGTCTACCACGATCACCATTTCTTAGACGGACAATACATCCTCTACATTCTCTGCGCTCAAGCTAAGGTCACAACCCTTCTAGGGGACCTTCCCGTGCCATTGGACAAGGTCATAAGAACGGACCTTTTAGGGTACCTGTCTCCTGAGACCACCCGATAACAGGTATCCCTGAGTTTCTCGACCTGCACTACTACTTTGTTAAATCGTGTGTCAGTAGAACATGGGGTCTGAGATAGTGTCGTAGACGAAGGTCTCTTGACTTAGACGTTCTCCAAGAAACCTACGGTAGACCGAGGACTTCAGTAGTGATTTAGACGACGTAAAACGGCTTATCTAGAACTACAAACAATGANTACACATATTCTCTGTCCATATACATACCCCCCCCCCCGTCAGGTGATAACAGGTCCTCTCGACAGCCGATACGTCCAGGTAACAAACCACTGGACTAGTGGAGAAAATTTACGATAGTGAGTAAAGAAAATCTCGAGTATATTAGGTTTATGTATTACTCTTTTTTATAAGGGAGTTAGTCGTTACTCGACAGAGACGAAAATATCTGGCACATTTTACAGAGAAAAACGATAATAAACTCTTATTATGTTGACGATAGTGAGTATAAAGACAATCTTAAGTTATTAAACAAAGACGGAACCTTTTTTTTTAATTTACCCTGTCTACTTTTGGTATTCTTCACAATTCGTATTTATCATTATTCGATCTACGAGTATTCTATATACGTTTTAAGTATCCTACACAATTCATATCTGTTACTCATTCGTACATCGAACACTCTATCCGTCTTGAAAATTCTCCAAAACTTAAATCTATTACAATCATTGGATTGTCTATACAATTCCAATTTATCTTGTTTACTTCCTATCTTATCTTATCTGTTCTCACAAGAATACCTATATTTCATTACCTTTTTTGTTCTGGTTTAGTACTAGTACGATGGGGACCAACTGTCAGTACAGTGGAGATTTGACCGGTGTGTAACCATTGTAGGACGTCCCAAGTTAATACCGAAGTGTACACGAGAAGGGTTCTCTTCGTTTAATTAGAGTATCGACAAGTCGTCCGAATAACACAGATCCTTACGGACAGGGACTTTGGGTGTTACGTCAAAGGATTGAGGTAGTAGTCATCCGTTTCCGACTACAGCGGGTCTTTCTTTTCTTTCTCTCACCCTTTCTCTCTCTCTCTCTCTCTCTCTCTCTCTCTCTCTCTCTCTCTCTCCTCTTCTCTCTCTCTCTCCTCTTCTCTCTCTCTCTTTCATAAGATTTCTAAAGAAGACAAGATGGATAGAATTTCCATAATTTGATAGGGTAGAAAAGGAAGAACAAAGAGTAACGCAAAGTCTATCTAAATTATTTGATATACAAATAATAAACGTAGTATGAAACCAGACACTTGAAAAGATAAGACATTGGAGACCCTAAGACCCTATCGAACGAATTATAATTACTAACGTAGTTTTACTAAAGGGTACACTGTGTCGTCCAGTGGTAGTGAGAATTGTCTATTAGTGTTGTCTCGCGGCGATTACATACTATCCTTGAAAAAGACAAAGTACTCCTTCGTAAAATCAAAAAAAAAAAAAATGAAGTTACTAATACCACTAAAAATTTTTTTCAAGTGTTTAAGAAACTACGAAGAGGAAAGTTCTGTTCTACGTCACAAATGAAGAGAAATTCACACCCGACACATCAGGGACCACCGAGTCTGTCATTTCGCAGACGGACTTTACGTCCTCTAGACCCAAGTCAGGGATCCAACCCTTCTAGGAGACCTCTTCCTTTACCGTTGGGTGAGGTCATGAGAACGGACCTTTTGGGGTACCTACCTCATCCGATGATAGGACCATCCGATGATAGATACCCCAGTGCTTCTCAGCCTGTATCGACTCACTGAAGTGAAGTGAAAAGTGAAATTCACACCCGATCTGAATTCTCTGAGTGAAGATTACTTATCGTATACTGTCTTCACTACGATAAATCAAAGTTTCTGATTCAGTATTAGTATAACACCGAAGGGGGAACAAAAAAAGACAGAACTAGTAAAGGAGAATCCCTTTGGTAGACGGTACAACCCTCTTGTGAGTTCGTCGGGATACCATACTGGGTAGACCACTCCTTGATTCCAGAGACCGGTCTTCGGTGTACTGATTCGATTCTCAACCTAGGGGTCGGGGTCCGAAGGTAAGAGAAGCTCACATCCCACTGAAGTCAGGACCGGTTGTAAAACTAATACGGGAGTGTCGTCTGGGACTTAGTCTTGCTGGGTGATTCGGTGAGAGTTTAAAAGCTGGGTGTCTTTCACAAACTATTTATGAACAAAATTCGGTGGTTTAGAACTCCATGAATGAGTCGGTACCCATTGATCATGTTGTTAGGTGATACTACCCATCGACTCCCACTCCCTAAGAATAGATACTTATAAGAACCCTTTCTCCAGAAAATAAATGAAGGTTTTCAAACTGAAATAGAATACTGTGTGTCTGTCGTTCATTTGGTCTTTAAACATCACAATTTTTTTTTAGAGATCCAAAACACCTTTCTGTACGTCCTCTGAGACGTAAATTTTAATAAATTAAAAGTGTTCCGACACGGTGGAAGTGATATAATTTTTTCGAACCTTACTAAAAGAAACGGGAAAGACACAGACTCACTACTTACTATAGAGGTTCTCTCAGTCACGGAGTAACCTCCGTTTTTGGAGTACACTTAAAGTACGGAATAACAACGAAGAGTTTAAACATAAATTGGATTTCAACGTAAATTGCATAGTTTTGGGGTTTGAATGGGGTACCTTTTTATATGAATGAATTAAATTATAATCCGAATTCAGTTCGAAGTCCCTTGGAGTTTCTAAATTATGAACGTCGTTTTGACTAATCGTCAGGACGTTGTCTAAATGAAGGGTCGTGTTAGTTCGAATACGTGAAGAACAATAGTACCGGACAGATAGAACACTAGTACGGTTTCAGTATATAAAAAAAGTCACCTGAACTATTTACCAAGTTTTACAACCTTCTGTCTTCATAAAACCGAAAGTCGTCGAGAAAATACCCGGACGGAAAGGTCCAACTTAATCGACTTTTTAGAAAAACAAAGTTTGACTCGTTTGTAAGTATCTCATGACTATTCTTGAGTTTTCTCTAAGAAATGTGTTTATTTCTAGAAGTAACTTTTCCATCTGATACTTTTGATATTCTAGTAAAATCTTTTCAAAACAGATTAATTAGAAATGCAGATACTGACGTTTTACAGTCTATATGTCCTAAGAAGTTTCACAGAAAGAAGAGAGAGAAAAGGGTCTACTGAACTACAGTTCTTGGTTTCAAGTATGTGTATCAACTAAGATCGACTTTTAGAACTCTCTACTGACACACGGAACTAAAAGATTTGGTCATTTGGGTGTGTTAACCTTCACAAAACCTTTAAACAAAGATAGAAAACATCATGAACGTTTTGAACCACCGTATTTATAGTTATGTGTCAAAACAGGATTCGAAGTTTATGATAGAGTGACCAAACATTTAAGGAACACCTGACACTTCTTGTTTCTTTCGTATCTGTCGGAAAGTTAAGTCAAGTCAGTGAGTCAGCACAGACTGAGAAACACTGGGGTACTTAGCGTCGTGCGGTCCGGAGAGACAGGTAGTGGTTGAGGACCTCAAATGAGTTTGAATACAGGTAGCTCAGCCACTACGGTAGGTCGGTAGAGTAGGAGACAGTAGGGGAGGAGGAGGACGGGGGTTAGGGAGGGTCGTAGTTTCTGAAAAGGTTACTCAGTTGAGAAGCGTACTCCACCGGTTTCATAACCTCAAAGTCGAAATCGTAGTCAGGAAGGTTACTTGTGGGTCCGACTAGAGGAAGTCTTACCTGACCAACCTAGAGGAACGTCAGGTTCCCTGAGAGTTCTCAGAAGAGGTTGTGGTGTCAAGTTTTCGTAGTTAAGAAACCACGAGTCGAAAAAAGCGTCAGGTTGAGAGTGTAGGTATGTACTGATGACCTTTTTGGTATCGGAACTGATCTACCTAGAAAAACCCGTTTCATTACAGAGACGAAAACCAGTATTGAAAGGAAGGTTCCTTATTCGTAGAAAATTAAAGTGTCGACGTTAGTGGTAGACGTCACTAAAACCTCGGGGTTTTTTATTTCAGACTGTGACAAAGGTGACTAAGGGGTAGATAAAGGGTACTTCACTACCCTGGCCTACGGCACTACAATCACAAGACTTACAACTCGAAATAGTGAAGGACGGTATTCCCACCACAGTAGACGTATAGACTCCAATAACTATAAAGAGGACCGTTAGAACTAAGGTCGAACACGAAGAAGGTCGTGTCGCAAAGAGTACTACAAGAGACGTATATTCAATTTATTCGTCTCACTGTTATATGTCGGAACTGCGTGAGGAAAAAGATAAACCTTGGTCAGACGACAAGGTACAAGTCAAGATTGACAACGAAGGACTGGACGTGTATCCAAAGAGTTCTCCGTCCACTCCACCAGACCATAAGGGTAGACAAAGTCTTAAAAGGTCTCAAATAACACTAAGTGTGACAGTTTCCGAAACCGTATCAGTTATTTTGTCTTTATCTACAAAAAGACCTTGAGAACGAAAAAACTACTAGGTCACCTACAACCGTTAAACTAGAGACCAAGGAGACGGAAAAGATTTTGGTCGAATTTATAGACCTTCAAGTGTCAAGTACATGACAACTTCGGAGCGAACCTCTTAAAAGTCGTAATGAAATGATCGCACACTCTACTCATGTCAACACGACATCAAACTCGTAAGAAACCGTAACGGAAAAAACCCTAAGGTACTTCCGTCACTTGAACAGAGTAAGTCGTAATAAAAGGACCGCGAGGAACGTAGAATACCACTTACTATGTTTTGTAAACGATCGGCGTGGGGGGGTGGGGTCGAAATGATAAGTTATTAGAAGTATAATGGAAAGAAAACAGATCTATATATAGACTACCTATCCTATAGGTTTCTTCCGATATTTCAACAATTTTTAACTCCTGTTTGTCAACTAACTAAATCAGACTCACTAAATGGAAAAGTCACTTTTGAGAGTGACACGTCGACATGTCGAATCATTACCTCGACCGTTTATTTATGTCGAATTGGTGCTCCGAAATTTTGAGGAAATTGATAATTCTTTTCGCTGTCTTATATAACTCCTTCCCCTCGTCTCTTAGAATCGAAATTATGTAAGGTTTAAACGTAGTTCTTGGGACGTTGTTTCTCTTCCATTTATTAGACGACAGAATTCCCTCATTAATCGAATTTTTTGGTAGATCGTCTACTATGAGGGTAGATTATTTTATGGACCATTCTAGAAAATGTCCTAAGGAGAACAATCTGATAATAATACTTAGGAGTCGTCCTCACGAAGTCATGTTCCAACAGTTCCTATAACGATTAGTGGGGGTCGGGGGTGGACGTCCAGAATCAAGTCCCGAAGGGTCCACCGTGATCACCATTTCTTAGGTGCACGGTTACGTCTACACTTTCTGAGCCCAAGCTAGGGACCCGACCTTTTTAGGGACCCAACCTGTGTTGACTCACTGACTGACTCGTGTGTCGTACTTAGTGTTATCTGCCGGTTACCCACCAACCAAAAGATCCTGTACAACCTCTTCCACTACCGTGGGGCGAGGTCATGAGAACGGACCTCTTAGGGTACCTGCCTCGTCGGACCATCCGACGTCAGATACCCCAGCGACTCCCAGACTGGGCTGACTCACTGAAGTGAAAGTGAAAAGTGAAAGTACGTAACCTCTTCCTTTACCGTTGGGTGAGGTCACAAGAACGGACCTCTTAGGGTCCCTACCCCCTCGGACCACCCGACGACAGATACCCCAACGTGTCTCAGTCTGTCCTGACTTCGCTGAATCGTCGTGAATCGTCGTCCTTTACAAACGAGTTATACGTGGTCCCGTTCTGAGGACTTCCTTTCTCTCGACTTGGACAGTCTAAAAACCGACAAACCTTACCAAAACGTTAAACGGTCACCGGTTCTAAAACCGGTTTTACACCGAACCGTCCCGGAGTCACAGGAAACGTTTGTCAAAAAGGGGACCACACGTCGGTTAGGAGAGAGGACATACAGGGTGTATGTTGGTCAAACTAAAATGTCAACTCTTATTCCTTCCTGGGACGCATGAAAGTACGACCAAAGATCTATATCCAAAGAGAACCTCTTACCGCAAGAAGTTGTTTGTAGAGTCAGAAACGATGTTGGATTACTCTGTGAAGTCATTAGGTTCCTCAATTAGAGATATCCTTGTTGAAGAGAACACTGTGTCTCGTGAATGATTTCGTCGGACCGGACCAATCTCTTGTTTGTTGGAAAGGAACCGGTGTGTAGTGAACACAGGACACGGACACTTACAATTTTTCGATTTCAAATACCAACCATTTAGGGGAACCAAAAGAGACAGACAAAATGGACTAAAGAGTAGAATCCAGACGTTCGCTCCTTTTATTCGACCTTTTAAATTGTTGAAAAGAATAAGAAGTAATTCAGAGAGATTAAGTCTGAAACGAAAAATGGGCGTTCACTGAAGATGGAGAATTTGAGCCTGTACAACAAGATTTTATGGATTCGTCAATCGACACCTCTTTTTAACTGATTTCAGTAATTCAGTTCAGTATAGGAAACTCCACATTCCCAGAACTGAACGTTTCTGGAACTGAGACGGAGAAAGAAAGAAATAGCACACGTAGAGAGAAAGGAGGAGTCAAAGGGTCAGACACTTTCCTGTTCACTCAAAGTAAGGTACAGGTATTTGAGATGACCTGAGGTTTTAAAACGTCTTAAAGGACAAAACAACAGTCTTCGGGGACCCCGAGACTCAACCCCCAACGAAACGTCTCCAAACGGGTCAACGTGCTGACGAGAAATGGTACACTCCCGCGACTCACCGACGTCAACGGAAACTTAGAGCAGCACGCCCTGAGAAAACGCCAAGGTACCTGAACATCGGACGGCCCGAAGAGACAGACACCCCAAGAGGTCCGTTCTTATGACCTCACCTAACGGTACGGGAGGAGGTCCTCTAGCAGAGGTGGGTCCCTAGCTTGGACGCAAAAAATCCAGAGAACGTAGCCGTCCGTCTAAGAGATGACCATCCGGTCTACCCTTCTGTAGCGTATCTGATGTCATTCAGGGGATGTATACTTACTCAATGCAAGACTCTCCTACAAACATTCAGGTCAAACAAGAATTCAGGTCGTCTCAATCGACTCCATGGGTTGATTGTATCACCCGAGATATGACGACATGACATTATCCTGTTTCTGAGTCGAGTGATACCGGTACAACACTGTCGGGAACCCCTCATTTGGGTCACCCCCCAGGGGTCCTTCTCTTTTCTGGATAACCCATCTTATTGTCACGTCCACACCTGTCCGACCAATATATACCTAGACTTTCACCGACTCTCCAGTCTCACCGAGGTTTTCTCCCGGTACACGATAAACCTTTGTATCTCTCCCCGAACCTGATCATTCATCGTCACGGAGTACGACATAGTTTGTCCTACCAAAGTCCATGTGTCGTTTTGTTGAGTCGGCATGTAGATGTACGTAGCTAACGAGGTTTCAGGGAAGGGTAGATCCGACGGTACATTGTACTCGTCTTAAGATACACGATATGTCATCCTGGAACAACCAATAGGTAAAATTTATCTCATGTCATATATATTGTGTTGTAATGATTAACCGAGATGAGGTTATATTCTATTTTTCAAAATTTTTTACCAACTTCTTTAGAATTTCCGTTCATCGGTCAATTATTCAGTTCAACGGTTTAGTCTATATCCTATTAGGTGAGACAAATGTTCTCACTAATCAATTTTTGTTTTGTTTTGCTTTGTCTTTCAGGACTTGTTATCTTTGGTAACTCTATTCAATTTACTGATCACCGTCGACCCATGAAGATCCTATTACCCCTCCTCACTATATGGGGTTCACAACAGGCAAACCGTTCGTAAGTCCTTATCTACGGTCTCCACATCTTCAACATCAAACACACCTTACCAAAACCCCCACTAGGTACCGTTGGGTGGGGTCATAAGAACGGACCCTTTAGGTTACCTGTCTCCTCGGACCATCCGATGTCAGGTTCCCCAGTGTTTTCTCGACCTTCGTCAAATTGTTGATTTATCGTTGTTGTTTTTAACGACTGATATCATATCCACGTTGTAACTACAATAAGCACCCTATACTTTATCGTATATATAGAGAATTTGTGGTGACTACATGGAATCTACGGACCCTCACTACCCTCTCCTCGACACCTATATCTGAACTCTGACCTCGAATAGGAGTTTTTACACTGAACCCGATTTTTATTTCACTAAATCAGATGTGCAGTATTTCAAAGTGATTCGTTCCACCATCACCTATCTCATTTACACCATGGACTCAATTCAGACTGTATACGGCAAAGAAACTTCTACAGGTGATCACATCTGTGTTACCAGTGACCCTTTTAAGTATGTTTTAGGTCTCGAACCTTCCCACTTTCTAGAAGTTCAAGGGTATGGAGCAAGATTCAGTTTAAGTCCACAACGTTTCTCAAAGAGTTTCCAACAGTTAAAACAGTGATCCGTAGAGATATAATGTTCACACCACTTTCCTCCTCCACTTATGTCCGAGGAACCTCGACAACTCAGATGGACTTCGTCCAAGAGTTCCTCTGTTGCGGGTCCACTTAACGGGCTTAAGGTAATTATCAGAACCCAAAACAGGAATGACAACCACCCGTAGGTCGGTAACAGGTTTGGTTTAACAAAAGAGGATGAAGTCATTGTCGATTTTCAGGAAGGACTTCCGACCGTCCTGACCCCCATAGGGTCTCCATATCAAACTATTTCTGGACACTGGAAGTGTACACTTCCTAGTTTTTGTTTCCCACTCACCCGATACGAGACTAGAACCACTGTGCTATCTCTAACTTGAGAAGGTATTCGCTTTGGTACCTAATTGTTGGGGACGACGTTCAATCGCAATCGTTTGGAGCAGACCGAAGATCTTCCTCAGAGGAAAACGATACCTGACCCAGGACCCTTGATTCAGTCAACACGTCCTTATATTTTGTAGCTCCGTTGAGGGAACAGAGACAAACTTTATAAACATCTCTACCTCGAGAATTTTATACTTATATTCCTCGTTCCACAACACCCTATGTATTTATCTAGACCACCATGTCGACTTTTTTATCACCGACCTAGAACACCAGTGCGACTACTTCGAACATCCAATTTCCTAGGATCACGGTTTCCGAGTCAGTCATTCCATTCTGTGATCAGACAAAGTGTCCCACCAGAACACTCTATAGCGAGGTAGGGACCGTCCTCAATAGGTAGTTGCCCACGGAAAGTAAAAGATGACCTGACAATCTGGTTCCGAACCAAGTGTTTAGACACCTAAGAGAAATTATCTGGTAGTACAACCTGTCCTCTACCCACATAACTCGTTGTGACGAGTCTCCCTCTTTCACTCGTACCCTTTACCCTCTATGTTATATTCCCGGACGAACAGTCACAGACGATGACCGGGTCCCATGAAGAATCGTCTTCCCCGTTTCCGAAAGACTCGGACCCCGTCGTGTGACATCGTAGGGTGTACATCCCGTGTGGAGGAGACACCCTCGATCACACTTGTGCCGACCGACGTCCTACGGTATAGGACAAGTCACCACTTATCTTAACTAGAGGTCGGTAAGAGTTAAGATGAGTGAATCTCCGACCCGTCGGGTAACCCGACCTAGTAACGGAGGGAGTGGAGGTACAAGGAGAAGGACCCGAATTGTCACCCCGGTTACGGTAACTACTACCTACATACACGTACCTCGTGTACCGAACACTACTTTTACAGTACTAAAGAGATACCTAATGGTTTACAGTACCGATCTCAACACCGAGATGGGGTACAGGGCGGAGGAATCATTCGACCCTGGATTTCTTACAACGACAAGACAAGGGATACTTAAAACCTAAGACATCGAGGTATAAGCCAATGTCGACTTGTCTTGTTGACCTGTTCACCCACTCGAACTACGTTAATCTGAACCTACCATCGTTGTGTCCGTGACGTCATAGTCTCGTCAATGATGAACTCTAATGTCCCGATCGTAAAGACTGAGTCACTAAAGAGCCGTTAGGATGAGAAAAGTCACTGTAGACTCAACGTCTCGACGGGAGTCGTCGAAACCCTCGGGATCTTAAACTCTCCAACCAAATTCGACTAAGTTGACTAGTTACTTACCCAGGACGTTACTCTCTCCTTTGAGACCAAGGCTTTCGATATTCGAAACTAGTTGAGACTAAACGAGTGGATGATCTACTGGAGTCAAACTTTTCCTTGTCTGTGAGGTCACAGGTAGAGATCTTGTTTAACCCCACTATCAAAACAAGAAATGTAGTCCAGAGGGTCTCCAGACAATCTGAAGACAGTATATACTTTCTGAAGGATCACATAAGTAATATTTGGGGTTTTCTACGAACGGGGAACCTTCTTTTCGACCCTGTTTAGGTCTGTCGTATAATTTTTTGTCTCTGCAGTGAAGTGGTTGTTTCCAGGTATATGAGTTTCGATACGAAAAAGGTCCTCAGTACACGTCTACACTCTCGACCTGGCATTTCTTCCGACTTGTGACTTCTTAACTACGAAAGCTTGACACCACGACTTCTGAGACACTCTTAGGGAACCTGACGTTCCTCGAGTTTGGTCAGTTAGGATTCCCTTTAGTTAAGACTTATGAACAACCTTCTTGACTACGACTTCAAGGTTATGAAACCGGTGGACTACGTTTCTTGACTGAGTGACCTTTTCTGGGACTACGATCCTTTCTAACTTCCGTCCTTCTCTTCCCCTGTTGTCTCCTACTCTACCAACCTACCGTAGTGGTTGAGTTACTTGTACTCAAACTCGTTTGAGGTCCTCTACCACTTCTTGTCCCTTCGGACCACACGACGTCAGGTTTCTCGACCTGTACTGAATCGTTGACTTGTTTTGGTTGTTGTTGACAACCACCCTAGATGACAATCCGTCGTTTATCCGTTTCAAACGTGACTCTTCCTCTACGAATAGAAACATACCCTTCGTAGTCCATTCACAGACGAATACAGACTAAGACTCTTATCTCGTATACCCCCTTTTTCTCGTCCATTTCACCTCTCCTTCTACAGAGTTCGACTCATTCTCTCCATTCACTTATGTAAATTCTTTGTCTTATTCGTCTATAATCTGTCTTTAATTTATTGACATGAATATCCGTTGAAATCGATTGTCTTTCTTGTCAGTCCTTACCGACAGTGACTCAGTCCGTCAGTATTCTGGGTCGTCTGTTAACTATAAAATAGGGGTCCTAGATCTTGCCCCTGATCACCATGATCACTTTACTGCGTACATATAGTCTTACAAATTTTGGTTCACGGTATTTCTGTTTTGTCCCAACACACCAACCCCATCGATGTCATTCCCATCGATAAAATCAATTCCAATATTCCCTCCGGAGACATCACATCTCTGGACTTACCCTTCCTCCGTTATCTTACTTACGGACCTCCCTACCTCCCTCAAAGAAAAATGGTCATTCACGTCCTCCTGTTTTTACGCTGGTTACACCGACTTCTCATGACTTATTCCTCCTTTCGTCTTTCTATATTCCGTCTGTCCCTGTCCTTAATATATTAGAACGTCTGATACCATTTCTCAATCGTCAACCCTAAAAAAACAATTCATAGTTATATAACAGTAGAGTAACCCCGACACACCAAACACCCTAAAATCAAGGGACTGGTCCTTAGCTTGGACCCGAGGACCGTCACCTTCGTGTCAGAACTAGTGACCTGACGGACCCTTCAGGGAGTAACCCTCCAAAATTCGTCCCCGTACTATGAACTGTACACACCAGCTATCCAGTGGGACTCAACACGTCTCCACTCTTACCTCGTCCTAGTCAAGTCTCCTGGACCGTCATCTCAGTTCATCCACTACCACCACGTCCACCCAAACTCCTTCCAGCACTCTTCACCCAGATTAAAACTTTTGAAACTTCGAAATTGAAGGTACTAACAACTGTTTAACCGACACCCTACACTCTATTTAGTTCCCATCGTGTCTTAAAAGAAGGTCTGATAACCCACCTACCACTGTAATCGACTCTACTCATTCTGACCCCTATACCACCCTATGACGTACCCCTAGGACTTCTCAAGACAAAACTTGCATAGTTCAGACTATACGGATTTATACGTTTTACTACTTGATGTTTGAGTGACTCCAGTTCTTGTCAGGAAATGGAAACCTAGAGGTAACAGATCGGGAACTGTGTACCGTCCACGATTTTACTAACTTTACCTATCTTTATAAAGGTAATTTTTAATATTATAATCTTAGTCTCTTAAATCGTTCCTTGAGTAGAAGGAGAGTCATCCTTCGGAGAGGATAAGGTAGAAAACAAAGGACTAATAAAATTTGAAAGTAAGAAGTGACTAACTAAGAGAAACACAGGTTTTGGTACCTTACCCCTGGAACAACTAAGTTAGTACTCGGAAAAGAAGTCACATAACTCCATACACATTCAGGTCTAAGACCAAGAAGGAGTTTCTTGGGTGGATATTCAGGATCGACTGCATCCGTGTCTCGTCAACTGGGTTCCCAGCGGTACGAAACGTGATATTCCAGAAAAAGAAAAAAATTTTTAACCTTGTTCTTATATGTCAATCTACGGAAACTAGGGTCCCTTAAACCAAATATAAAGATGATAGACTGAATCAACTTTTTTCGGTAGAAAGAATGTAGGTATTATATCGTCACTTCTAAATGTTTGATCATAGTTGAGACGATGGGTGTCACTATTAAGATATATCTTTCGACGTTTTAAAAAGATTTTTCTAGTTTACATTGAGACTTCTGTCACGGTAAAACCCGACTATATTCTTAGACGAAATCCACGTTTGATAATATATATCCTATCTATTTTTTATTCCATGACGACACCTCGTGTCCCCTGATATAAGTTATAGGACACTATTTGATATTATCTTTTCCTATTTGTGTTGTAACATTCAGTTGATATAAAGTTATTTTAAAAATTTTTCTGTATATAAACCTTAAGGGACCTCCAGATCACTAATTCTGTCGTGAAAGTAACGGTCCCGGACCCAATCTAGGGACCAACCCTTTGATTCTAGGGTGTTCGGTGAACCACACCTGTTTTTCTTTTCCTTTTTTTTTCTGTCCATGGAAACGTTGGGACTTTTTTTCAGACGAAATGTTTAAACGAACATTATTAACGGGTTGTTCGTTAGAACCTTTATAGATAAACGACCGGAGAAAATTCCCAATTTCTGAAAAGTATATCTTTTCAGTCTCCGAAGTAGAAAGAACAATGAGGGTTAGTTTAACTGTCATACGTTAAACCTTGAAACCTAACTCCATCTTTTCTCGGTCTCCGAGTAACAGTAAGTGATAACTATATAAAGTCATGTCGTAAAATTTTTTACGACGTCACTAAAAAGAAGAGGAAACCTTCTGTACAAGAAGAGACGTCAACGACGTTCCGGAGACACGAAAAGGGGTACTAGATGAAAATATCAAACTTGAGACACCCGTCAAGTCTTATTACACATATTTTCAGATTATACTTTGTGTACCCTAAAGTTTCATTTTTTAAACGTTCCATAGTTAAACTTTCGTTTGAACATAATATTTTTATATATGGAATTACGTAATTTATTGTGTGTTAGGTAAAATTTGTACTTATTCAATTTCAAATTTCTGTAGTCACACTTCCGACGAATCGAACACAGTGTTACAACTTAGATCCACCAGACACCCAGTTTGTCTTACGTACAGTATAACCTGTAGGTAAGTTAGGAATAAAAGGTCAAACAAATCACCTACGTTCACTACTTTTTAGAGTTAAAGTGTTACACAACAAAGTCTTCCTTGATTTCGAAGGGATTATGTACAACGCTCTGTTCTTGTGAACGGAAGGGATTCAAAAAAATAAAATTATAAATAAACCGACACGGTCCAGAAACAACACCGTACACCCTTAAGAATCAACGTCGTACACCCTAAATCAAGGGACTGGTCCCTAACTTGGGTTCGGGGGTCGATACCCTCGTTTCTCAGAATCGGTGAGCTGGTGGTCTCTTCAGGGACCCTAAAGAAAAACTCTACTACTTTACAAATCTTTAATCTACCGCCATTACCGACGTGTTGAAGGATATGATTTCTTTGGGGTGACTTAAATTATGAAATTTACTCAATTAAGAAAAGTATACAAATAATATAGAGTTTTGATGACAAAATTTTTTTAGTTGTCTAGTAGAAACCGACTCTGTTTAAGAAACTATATCAAAATATAAATTCTTCTCTAATGTTTGGGTACCAAGTCGTAATAGTAGTCCTTTTTTTTTTGGAAAACTTTCTCAAAACGTCACAAAGGTCCACAGTCAGTAAAAAGTAGTAACTTTACCTTAAAACTTAACGTCGAAGTGGAACCATTTCTTGAAGTCAGTAAGGTCTATACACCGGAAGACACGGAAAGATCTTTTTATCACAAGTACACATTAACCAAAAGAACGTTTTTAATACAAAATTTGTGAACTCATCCCATAAAGGTGTTTTGCTAGATACTTATGGGGAACATTTTATGGAATAAAGTGGGAACACATACAGAAATGAAGGACGTACGTACGAGTCAGCGAGTCAGTACAGACTGAGAAACGCTGGGATACCTGACATCGGGTGGTCCGAGGAGACAGGTACCCTAAAAGGTCTGTTCTTATGTCCTCACTCAACGTTAAAAGAGGAGGTCCCATAGAAGGGTTGAGTTCCTGACTTGGGTGTGGAGAACGTAGAGGACGTGACTGTCTATTTAAGAAATGGTGACTCGGTGGACCCTTCGGGGAAATGAAGGATTGGTACATGATTTTCTCATATTCCTTTTTTAGTAAACAGTTAGTAGTGTAAATGTGACACGTACTGGATGTTGTAATGTGTTAGACAATCATTATTGACAAATTTACAGAACCAATTCCAATGATGTTGAGAGTCTACACAAAGTTGAACGGACTAGGTGGGAATGTCAGGTACATGATAGACAATCTTTTAAGTACGACGGAATACTTCTCAATACAAGAATAAGCTGACACGATCAAAACATTTTTGTTCTTACTGAGTCTTTGAAAGTAAATATCCTTTCTTCACTTCACAATCAACGAGTCAGCACAAACTGAGAGACGCTGGGGTACTTGACATCTGAGGAGACAGGTCCGTTCTTATGACCTCACCCAACGGTAAGGGAAGAGGTCCCCTAGAAGGGCTGGGTCCTTAACTTGGGTCCAGAGGACGTAACGTCCGTCTAAGAAATGGTCGACTCGGTGACCCCTTCGGGTTTGATTGACATCCATCACTCATGTCCTTTTGTTGTACCGAAAGAACCAGTCGGTACTGAATTTAAAGATGAAGTAAGGAGTCATCGACTTACAGATGGACCGGGTCTCAACCCGTCAACGGAACGTGGTTATAGACATCTGTGTTTCTGTCACTCGAACACTGTTGACCACCGATGAGATTAATGATGGTATTAAAACTCCATCACTAGTTGTGTTTTAACTCGAGTCGTCGTTCCATTATACCTTACTTTTTATCGACTGAAGATGACACTGTTTAAGTAACTAAAACGATTACCACTTATATAATCGACTTCTTCATGATTTAAACTTAACGACGACGATGACGATTCAGTGGAGTCAGTACAGGTTGAGACACGCTGGGGTCTCTACCGTCGGGTGGTCCGAGGGGGTAGGGACCCTAAGAGGTCCGTTCTTGTGACCTCACCCAACGGTAAAGGAAGAGGTTTTAAACTTAATCTCCAATCATTTTTATTTCTACTTACGAAAGAGTTATTTTACTTTTAAGGTACCTATAATATTATGAAACCTAAAGATTGAATTCTTGGGGATCACATTTTCTATCTAACGAATAAAACCAAACGTCGTGTACCCAATACCAGTAGGGATGACACTGTCGTATAAAATATTCCGAGGAATAAGTCTATTCAATTAGACACTCCGATCCTTAGATTAATATTCACAAGTTTCCTAGAAACTGGAACTCTTTCTGGAGACCTCTCTGAGGACATGGAGTAACTTTGTCGTTGGTTTTGAATAAAACTCCATTAATATCTAAGTGATCTTTTTTACCATGTCTCTCAGGGTAGATGGGAAGTGAGTAGAAGGGGATGATGATTATAGAATGTATTGAGATAATGTCACAGTTTCGGTTGTGTAACCATATTGAGAAAAAGTACAAATTTAGACCTATAGCCCGAAGGAACTAGATGCTTTTCAGTTAGGGAATTCAACTATTCGTAAGTGATAAATTGGGTTTCACGTAAAACCATCCAAGAGTCAGATCTCATGAACCCTAAACTAACAACATCATCATTAAATCAGTGTTCAATACAGGTTGGGAAAGCATCGTTCCCAGTTTAGAGTTGGTGTACTGTTCTTTGTTCTAACGTTTAACCCCCTACAATATTCAATACACAATATGTTTAAGAGTCCTTGTTGGGACACAGGTGAACGATATCGGAACCCGAACGAGTCAGAAACCCCGTCTTAAAGTAGAAGTGGTTCACTTTGAAGTAAAAGGGACGTTCGACAACACGAGGTTTTTGTTGAGGTGCCCGGAAATCTTTTAACCAGAGTAGGAGAATTCTACATTCTACTTCTGACTGGTAAATTTGAAGATCGAAAAGACTGAAAAGGTGACGGACACTGTCGAACTCGACAATAGAAAAACTCGTAGTTATCGGGTCTCTCTGGAGAATTATAGATTCTGTGTGATCCAGTATGGACTATCGACTAGATCGGTAAACCAAAACGTAATTTACGGTGATATTCGACCATAGCGGGGTTTAATATAGAAGTCGGGTCTAGTGAAAGGACTAGAGGTCCAAATATAGGGTTTAACATACAGATTGTCCGTATAGAATTTTTTTTTAACTTCACATCAACTAAACGTTACAACACAATCAAAGTACACATGGCGATTCACTAAGTCAATATATATATAGAGGTAAGAAAAAGTCCAAGAAAAAGGTATATCCAATAATGTCTAATAACTCACCTCAAGGGAAACGATATACCATCCACGGATAATAGATAGATAAAATATACATCATTACACATATACAATTAGAGTTAGATTGAATAGGGGAGGGTGGAAACGGAAACCATTGGAAAATCAAACAAAAGATGTAGACACTGAGTTAAAGACAAAACATTTATTCAAGTAAACATGGTATAAAAATCTAAGGTATATATTCATTATAGTATACATTAAACTACTACTGGTGCTACCACACTAGTGAATGGATCTTGGTCTGTAGGACCTCACACTTCAGTTCACCCGGAATCCTTCGTAGTGATACTTGTTTCGATCACCTCTACTACCCTAAGGTTGACTCGATAAAGTTTAGGAGTTTCTACTACGACACTTTCACGACGTGAGTTATACGGTCGTTTGAACCTTTTAAGTCGTCACCGGTGTCCTGACCTTTTGCAGTCAGGACTGTAAAAGATCAAACTATAGTAAATCAAAACCATCAAATCAAAACCCCATCAGAAAGGGAAGAGGTCCCCTGGAAGGGTTGGGTCCCTAACTTGGGTCCAGAGGACGTTCGACTCGGTGTTCCTTTCGGGTCCTTATGACCTCACCCATCGGATAGGGAAGAGGTTTGTAGGTCACCACCAACCTGGGTTGGAGGTCGGGTAGATGGGAGGGATCTCTAGTCCTCCACTTCGACTTACAAAGTTGGAAGATTAGTGGACCAACCAAGGGAAGTAAGGATTTGTTATAAATGTAACAGATTTCTTAAGACCCACCTATGTAAAAAGAGAAAATAGTGAATTTTTTTACAAGAAGGGTCCAGAGGACAGGCGATACCAAAAGTTACTGTTTAGAACAGAAGTTAGTAACAACATGATAATCGTTACATAATAAAGAGAGATCGACAAAAAATTGTAAATAAAGAAATCTCAAGTCTAGTGATGGTATGATGAGTGTTCACTTCTGTCCTTAGGAACGAGGACTGAGTCAGAGACGACTACCTCACGTTTCTCCCTAAGTGTAACAAAAAAGTCACAGACTGACGTCATCCCATTTATAACAATTTGACAAAGACAGAACAATCTGATGATAAGAACAAGAAAACCAATTGTTATCATACGAAGAGGACTTCGGAAAAACAGAAAGAATAAAGACAGACGTCTAACACCTGAAGAGGTCTCGGGTCAGGTATATATATCCTTCGTTTTTGTTTTGAGACCCTTGAATGGAGGTACAGTACTGAGTTTAGCACTCTAGGGATTTATCAGACGCGAGAAAAGAAGTAGTAAGTCGTGGAAACTTACAACTAAATACATAATAAAGGTCCCAAATATCGACATGAATCACACTTCTTATTCCAATAGTGTGGAGAAGGTAAAACAAGTCTTAATCTTCGATGAAAAAACAAAATTAGGACGAAAATATTTGTGGGACTACGGATTAGAAACAGTTTCATATGTAAAAAAATTTACAATTTTTCTAATGACTATATGTCAACTTGGAACTTATTTTACCCAAAGTTGACACGTCCAGCCGAATATGTACCTACAAAAAGTTATTTATGGATGGTTTCATGCCGTGTTAGACACCAATCAACTTAGACACCTAAGTCTTCGAGTCTATAATTTTTTTGCGCATATATCTTCCTGCTCATATTTCAATATGAGTCTAAAAGCTGTCGTGTCCACCACCACGAGGATCAGAAGTACAACAAGTCTCTAGTTGACAGTTACATCGTTCAAGTACTTTACAAATTGATTAATAACTCTCTTGACTGTTCAACTATTTTGACCAAGTTTCCCATTTAGTTCGTTAAGTCATATACATCCAGGACTTTCTTTAGACCGTATTCTAACGATTTAATCTATGTATTGACTAATTACCGGATATTCCGTTGTTTTGTGGTAACCCTAATAAAAAAGATGACCTTTTATTTTAGTGGATGGAGAGATATCCTGTTTCTAAATAATGTACAATTGCACATTGATCAATAGAACTGGGTGTTATTATCACTTACCGCCCCTTTTACTATATACAAGGATATATTAATTTATTGGGTACTTGTCTAGAAAATCTTTTATGAGGTGGTACTGTAACCTTTCCTGTAATTAAGTAAGAAGACGTAATAAAGGTTCAAAACGTTTTGAAAAGAGTTGTAAAAACCTGTACAACATAAGAAAAACCTATATAGAAATCTTCACTTCAACGATCTGACATAGAAGTGAAAGTAAACCAAGAATACGAGAACCCTGTCAAGCGGACATTTGGATCTTTACATTCATCTCCACCTCCTTCATCCCATCTTTCATGGTGACTGTTAGATAATGAAAAGAGTTACCAGGAAATTTGACGATTGTTACACTTTACTTTCAGTACCGACACCAAAGTCAGACAACCATTATTTTGAAAAATGAATTATATATTAAGAGTTGAACATGTGAACAGTATACGACCAGAGTGTATAATCCTAGACAGGAGACAGGTGAGGAATTTTTTCATGTGGTCTTTTTGGATAGTCTAACTTGTTTCTCTTCAAGTGACCTGTATGATGTTACTTCCTCTCATGGTGTGACTGTCACAATCACAACGAAGGTTTCTCCTTTGGTCCCATAAAGGACTCGACTTCTACTTATTAGTCTTTCCTTTGTCGTGTACTGGATAAATCTCTACTTTTCTCCTTTGTTTCCTTACCTTTATTGTACACTGTCGGATCAGAAGTGGTCTTTTTATAACGGTGTCTCTTTTATTTTTGAAACTTTATATAGAAAGATTTGTCATTTTGAGTCCTTTTCGTTTACATATTCTCGAGTACCTTTTATATGACTGTATCCTTTCTATAGAAGACTCGAGACAGTTCAGTATAAATTTTACCTTCCTTTTTTAGGTACCCTGAAACTTTCTTCCACCGTTTGTTTTCCTTAGTGTCGTTTGTTTTCTTTACTTTATTTTTTCGTCTTATGTTAATACATACGTAACCTGAGGGACTTAGGATTTCCTTTAGTCAAGACTTATAATTAACCTTCCTGACTACGACTTCGACTTTGAGGTTATGAAACCGGTGGACTACACTTCCTGACTGAGTAAACTTTTCTGGGACTACGACCCTTTCTAACTCCCGTCCTTCTTTTACCCTGCTGTCTCTCACTCTACCGACCTACCGTAGCGGCTACGTTACCTGTACTTGAACCTGTTTGAGACCCTTAACCACTACCTGTCCCTTCGAACCGTACGACGTCAGGTACCCCAACGTTCTCAACCTGTGCTGTCTCGCTGACTTGACTTGACTGACCTGAGGGAATTTATAGAGAAAAGAGTAAGTCGGAAAATTTAAGAAAAATAGGTAAATAAACGAGACCCGGTAACGAAATCATGAAATTACCAAAGTTTAGTTTGTAATTATCAAAATACAAAACAAAGAGATAATACTTACTATTAGAAAACGGACCGATAGGTTTCTAAGTGAAACTAAAACCTGTGTTTTACCAGTAGTGATTTTAGTTTATTGAAAAAGATTCTCACAGAGAAAGGACACTGTAACACCACACCGGAAGATTAAAATTTCGAAATATCTTTCTTCTGATGAAAATTAGAAGTTATAAGCGATGGAGAGTTTCTCAGCAACAAGGAATTTTTTACGAGACCAGTACGAAATAAATGAATTCCTGAAACGAACTGGTATAAACTTGTTTTCAAACCTCTTTACGGACGTTTTCGTAACTTACTTATAAGATCTAAAGTCTCTTATTCGGGAAAGAAATCTATTTATACTTTAAGTTAGTATATTTTCATGACCTTTTTTCTATTTTCTTGAGTAGTGTTATATGAATTTATATACTAACCGACTTTATGAAAACCTGTAAGTGTAAGACAAAATATTGATTAACTTTACCTTCCCTTTCTCTTCTCTACCATACTTCGTTATATTAAAGATGTGACAATCTTAAATATTGACACGACTAAAGGAGTAGAATATATCGACCCTCCAATGTAATAAACTGTACGATGACCTAAGTAAAATGATCCTAAAACGACTTTTTTAAAACGTAGATATAAGTTTTCCCTATAATAATTAGACATTAAAAGAACACAACAGAAATAGGCCGAAACCATAGTTCAATTACAATTTTGACTTTTCCTGTTCTATTAGTTATTTTTAGTCTAACGAAATCCTTTCCTTCCCCTTCTCCTTCCTTGTCGTTTATACGATTAAACTCTTCATTTTACAATTTGGTGAACATAAAGTTATATGTTTAAATTTAATTTCGACAATTACTATGACCCATTCGAAAGTGTTTAGGATTCTTTTTTTACAACTTAAATACGAATTTGTACAACCTCACCTTCACAAACGGAAACCCCTAATTATGAAAAATTCCTTAACAACATTAAACCGAGAAATTTCCTTGTCCCTATTTCTTCTACCCTCTTCTCTGTTGATACTTTTGTATGGGTGTGTAGAAACCGTCGATCCTTCAATGGTCGACCGTCTCCCCTACGGTGCCTTTCATAAGACCAAGTTCGACGACTGTTCCTTTGCGAGAGTGTTTTATCACATCGAGACTACCACTCGACTCCGTGCCACGACTTTTATTCCTTCAAAAAAAGTTTCAGACGTGTTACTGGGGGTCGAGGAAAAGGGAGAGGAAGATACTTAGGTCCTCTGGTGAGGAGGGTCTTGACGTGACCTTTGATTTCCGAATAAGACTTCTATGGAGTATGGTCTCTTTGAGAATCAAGGTCCTGTTGTCCGTGTCGTCAACTCCCTCTGACAGTGTAACTTTTCTAACTACTTCCAGAAGGGTTGACTTACTATTCCTGAGTGTTAGGGAAGAGTACGGGTGAGGATAATTACCGTTGGTAACTTGAATTGGGAAGATAGGATGTGACCTCTAATCCTGACAAGTTAAAGAGGTTTCTATTTTAAAGATCTCTTTCGGATAACTATTCCGGTGAACCACTCCGAAGTTGTTTGAAGACCTGGAATAGTCTAGTTACAGGTGACTTTGACATCTTTTGTCTCCCAAGGTCATCTCCACCAAAGTTCTTCAGTTTTCTAATCTAAAATTGATACATCAGTCGTTTTTACTCTGACCCTCGACTGACACCGAGTCTAGTACTTGAGGAATAACGGTTTAAGTCTGAATTTAACTTCTTTCATCCCTTTTGGTGATCTGGTGAGTCCATACTGGATTTAGTTTAGGAAATGTTAATTAATATGTCACCCTCACTGTTTATCTAAGTTCCCTAATCTAGACTATCTCATGGACTACTTGATATTTGTCTCCAAGCACTGTAACATCTTCTCCGTCACTAGTCCTGGTAGGGGTTCTTTTTCTTTACGTTTTTCCGTGTTACCAACGGACTCCTCCGGAATGTTTATCGACACTTTTCTTCTCTTCGCTTTCCGTTTCCTCTTTTCCTTTCTATATTCGTAGACTTACGTCTCTAGGTTTCTTATAGTTCCTCTCTACTCTTTCGGAAGGAGTCACTTGTTACTTTTCTTTATTTCCTTTTGTTATCTTACCGCTTCTGATCTCTAGAGAAGTTCTTTTAATCTCAATGGTTCCCTTGTAAAGTACGTTTCTACCTGACTTATTTCCTGTCTTTACCATACCTGGATTGTCTTTGTCTTCTATAATTCTTCTCCACCGTTCTTATGTGTCTTCTTGACACGTTTTTTCTAGAAGTACTGGGTCTATTAGTGGTACCACACGAGTAAGTGGATCTCGTTCTGTAGGACCTCACACTTCAGTTTACCCGAAATCCTTCGTAGTGACGTTTGTTTTAATCACCTCCTTGTTTCGATCGAGTTAAGGTCAACTCGATAAAGTTTGGGATTTTCTACTACGAGACTTTCACGACGTGAGTTATACGGTCGTTTAGACCTTTTGAGTCGTCGCCGGTGTCCTGACCTTTTCTAGTCAAAAGTAAGGTTAGGGTTTCTTCCCGTTACGGTTTCTTACAAGTCTAATGGTATACACTTGGTACTTGAAGGACTACAAGTTCGACCTAAATCTTTTCCGTCTCCTTGGTCTCTAGTTTAACGGTTGTAGACAACCTAGCAACTTTTTCGTTCTCTCAAGGTCTTTTTGTAGATGAAGACGAAATAACTGATGCGGTTTCAGAAACTGACACACCTAGTGTTGTTTGACACCTTTTAAGACTTTCTCTACCCTTATGGTCTGGCGGACTGGACGGAGGACTCTTTAGACATGCGTCCGGTTCTTCGTTGTCAATCTTGACCTGTACCTTGTTGTCTGACCAAGGTTTAGCCCTTTCCTTATGTAGTTCCGACATGTAACAATGGGACGAATAACTTGAATGTACGTCTCATGTAGTACTCTTTACGACCTGAACTACTTCGTGTTCGACCTTAGTTCTAACGGCCCTCTTTATAGTTATTGGAGTCTATACGTCTACTGTGGTGGGAATACCGTCTTTCACTTCTTCCTGACTTCTCGGAGGACTACTTTCACTTTCTCCTCTCACTTTTTCAACCGAATTTTTAGGTGTAAGTCTTTTGCTTCTAGTACCGTAGACCAGGGTAGTGAAGTACCCTTTATCTACCCCTTTGTCACCTTTGTCACAGTCTGAAATAAAAAACCCCGAGGTTTTAGTGACGTATACCACTGACGTCGGTACTTTAATTCTCTATGAACGAGGAACCTTCTTTTCAATACTGATTGGATCTGTCGTATAATTTTTCGTCTCTATAACTAAAAGGTTGTTTCCAGACAGATAAGTTTCGACATCAAAAAGGACACCAGTACATACCTACACTTTTGACCTGATATTTCTTTCGACTCAAGGCTTCTTAACTACGAAAACTAGACACCACAACCTCTTCTGAGAACTCCCAGGGAACCTGACGTTCCTCTTGTTTGGTCGGGTAGGGTTGTCTTTAGTCAGGACTTATAAGTAACCTTCCTGACTACAACTTCGACTTTGAGGTTATGAAACCGGTGGACTACACTTCTTGACTGAGTAAACTTTTCTGGTACTACGACCCTTTCTAACTTCCGCCCTCCTCTTCCCCTGCTGTTTCCTAAACTACCAACCTACCGTAGTGGCTGAGTCACCTGTACTCAAACGCATTTGAGACCCTCAACCACTACCTGTCCCTCCGGACCACACGACGTCAGGTACCCCAGCGTTTCTCAGCCTGTGCTGACTCCCTGACTTCACATGACTTGACTACATCTTTTTACATAAGTATCCGCAAAAGGTCAGGTCACATCTTGTATGTCTTGATCACTATTTCTTCGTTCTTTGATTCTTTTACTTTTTTCTGTTTCTGTATAAACAGGAACTCAACAGAATTCGACTCTGTCGATCTCAAAAGTGGTCAAGAATGTTTACCAAAGATGGGATCGGGTGCTGACAGAGGGTACAACCGTAGAGACCTGTTGTGACGGGAGACGACCTGTTGACCTACGACTTGTCACGACAGCGACGGAAGTAGGAATGGTGTAGAGGGTCTAATCTCGTAAAGAGTATCCGAAGGGTCCACCCTTAGATAGACGGTTACGTCCTCTGTATTCTCTCCGCTCAAACTAGGGACCCAGTCCTTCTAGGGGACCTCCTCCCGTACCGATGGGTAAAATCATAAGAATGGAAGTCTTAGGGTGACTGTCTCCTCGGACCTCGCGATATCAGGTACCCCACTGTTTCTCAACCTTTACAGGTCACGGACGACCGATGGACGAGACAAGGACCCACTGACAGGGAAAGTCGTGAATCTCGAGAGGAACGAAATGAAGGAAGGACCTTAAAAGGTGAAAGTAGACCTCCCAACATTGTGAAGGTGACGACTCAATGAGATAATCCTCTGATAAGGGTCATCATATTATAACTTTTGTATACAAAGACAGACATTTTTTACTCTATTTTTAAACTTACTCAAATTAGAAAAAAAGGTCATCTTTTGTCTACTTTCTCTTTCTTTACTCATAAAATGACACAACAGTATGGACACCAGTACCGAAGTCTTCAGTTCTGTTCATACTGTTTATATATATAGACTTATCACTTTATAGGATTCCACCTAACAGGAACATCACATACACTTTTTCTACCGGGACAAGACACCCTTTTAATACGTACGAAGGCGAATTTCTAGTTTAACGTTTTACCTCCCTTCTTCCTTCTCTTTCGGTATGTATTGAGTTCGAATAGAAAAAAAAAAAAAAAAAAAAACCAACGTGACGTGTCGAACGGACTAGAATCAAGAGGTTGGTCCTTAACTTGGGGACGTGGGACCCCACCCTGTCGTCTCAGGGTTGGTACCTTGACGGTCCCTTAAGAGAGTTCGGTTGGAACCCTCTTTCCTGGTCACACCCACGGTGTCATACTGTACCTCTTCCCCTACAGGTCTGTAAACGTTTGCCGTTTCTACTTTTCAATGCCCCTTTTTCTAGTAGTTACCTTATTACTAACACGACTTTCATTACGTCTCTGGCCTCGGTCGTTGACGATCATACCGAGTTTTTGACTTCCCGGTGAACTCAATTCACGAGTTTTTCTACATGGTTTACCGGAGTCCAAGGGAATGGTAAGACCGTGAGCCTAAGACTCAGACAATTGTTCCTTTTGGGTCTTTTGTGACTAGGTAAGGTCTTACTCAGTGACTAATACGAGGGGTTACTCCTCTTTCATACCTTCTGAAAGTCTAAATCTCTCGGTCTCTTTGACTGTAGAGGTGAATCCACGAGTCCTGGTGGCGATTCTTATAAGGATAATCAGAGGTACCCTTTCCCTTACATTCTGTAGTGAGTCTTCCGTTTCCTCTTTACAACTTTTACTATTTACGGCTCACTCCCTCTTTTCCGGGACGGTGGGAAAAGAGAACGGGAAGAAGGAAGAGAAGGAAGAACAATCGTTTCTCGTGTGGTAGTTATATAGGACTGTTACACACATCAAATCCTGTAAGTCGTATTCTTTTTACAGTAGAACGTCAGACACACTATGTAGTTTGTTATGAAAAATCCCGAATTGTTAAGACACTTTTTAACTCTTACATGTCTTCAGATAAAGTTGTGTATTTCGACTTCGTATATTACCATCATAGAAACTCAAACTTTTCCAAACGGAAATGATTACTGACTATTAATACGTTAATTAATATATAATTAGACTATTAATTTATAGTCTAAAGGTTTAACAAAGAAAACTTTGATATGTTTATATATTGACTTTACTTTCCTTTTTGTTCCGTTTACTTAAAGTCCTTACGTTATCTTCTCACGACTTTTCCTTAGTGTAGTATGGTGAATCGAAACATCTCTTAGTATTATTAGTATTATTCCTTTTATCATTTATGATCAAATTGGTCTTTAACTATATTACAATCTCCACTCCCCCCCAACCGTAATACATTCTCACGATTTAGGAGTAGAGATTATCGAGTCAACTACTTTATTTCAAATCTTTATATTACCTTTTTGTACAAATCAAAGTAACATTCAGAACATCAGATACAATTCAAAACTAGTACATTATTGAATGTTTTTTATCCTAAAAAATTTTTTGAAAAATAAAATACAGTCTCATATCGGTAATTACCCGAAGGGAACACCGAGTCGACCATTTCTTAGACGGACGTTACGTCCTCTGGGCCCAAACTAGGGACCCAACCCTTCTAAGGGTCCTCTTCCCTTTCCGATGGGTGAGGTCATAAGACCGGACCTCTTAAGGTACCTGATATTTCAGGTGCCCCAGTGTTTCTCAGCCTGTGTTGACTCGCTGAAAGTGAAAGTGTATATCGGTTAATTTTACACTATCAAAGTCCTCCTGTCCCTTCCCTGAGTGTGTATATGTGTAACATAGGTAAGAGGGGGTTTGAGGGGAGGACAGAACCGACGGTGTATTGTAACCCGTCTCAAGGGATAAGACATGTCATACCGAAACAACCAATGGGTAAAATTTATATAGTCGAACAAGTACAGTCAGGGTTTGAGGGATTGATAGGGAAGGGTGGGACCGTTGGTATTCAAGTATGAGATTCAGACACTCAGACAAAGACATGTTTCTTGGCTTAAAATTTTAAGTTTATCATGAGTACTATGACAAAGTATATCAGAGTTAATTTTTTTTTTAATATACGAATTCTTTTTATTTTCTCCTTTATTCTGTGTAAAGTCAACTCCTTAAAACCTACTAAAATTAAAAAATCACGAAAAACACACAAAATGTTCAAATATTTTATAAATGAGCATACAAGAGTTTGTTTTAGTTAATTGAACGGAAGAGGGTTCAACCCTGTCCCAACTCCCATCTAAGAGAGGTCAGAGTTCGGACGAATAAGGAGAAGTATGTCTAAATCGGACCTCCGGTTCTCAAAGGGACAAAAGGACTCAAACCAGGTACAAGAGGGTCTAAGACCAAGAGAGACCCACAGAAAGACGATAAAGATTTCGTAATGGACTTATCTAAAATTTACTTGTCTCTACTCTCAGAAAACAGCAGATGTACACTGAGGATTTCGGTCCCGTACTGTCATAGTCGAAAGGAATCACTGAGAAAAAGAAGAAGTCAAGTTAAACAAAAGTAAGAAAAAAAAAAAAAAAAAAAGGCGAGATTCTTCTACGACGGAAGGTATCCGAGCACAAGAAATAAATACTTAATTAATATGGTAGGGTGCCTCCAACCCGAATTTGAGACCTGGAGAATTTTAGAAAAGTCTCCTCTGCATTCGGGTGAACAGATGACCTACCGACCCCATGGAAGGATAGAATCCAGTGGATCGTTCCTCGACTGAATCGTCTTTTACGACGATTTAGCGATCGACTAAGGTCGTACCCACACGTTTAAGGGGATACACGGACTACAAACTCTCACCCGAGAAGAAGAACGGTTCTTCCAGAAACAGACTGATACACTCGAGTTTCTCAAAGTTAACGACAAATGTTCCGAGCAACCCATGAGGGACAGAGAAGGGTTTTCACTTTCAGCGAGTCAACACAGGTTGAGAAACGTTGAGGTACCTGACTGGTCCAAGTGGAAATAGAAAGAGATAGGAACGGGAGTGAAATCTTCACGAGAAAGAACCCACTAACCGAGAAAACGAACCACAGAGAGAGAACCGGTTTCCGTACCACAATAATGTGTCGCTGTCTTGTGATTCGAAAAACCACTTGACTATACCTCTGTATTGTTAGCTTCGGTCAGACACTGAAGAGAGACAAGAGAACCCGGAAACCGTCCTGAAAGGATGATCTACCCGAAAACGACGGTAGAGGACCGTAGGACAGTGGTGTTGGTTCGCAGTAGTCCTTTGACATCAGTATGGAGACGACGACTCCCACCTCAGGTCCCTTTCACCTTCTTATCTTAAACAAGTTTTTAGTCGTCCGTGACGACCAGAAGCAGGGAACAACTACTGTCCCGTCTTTTTCGTTCATAAAGGTCTTCGTCATTTTACTTTAACGAGAGTAGAAATTAATGGTTTGTGATTTAGAACTACAATGAGATAATGGTATCGAAAATACTTTCCGACTTTACGATCGATTCCGATCGAGGAACGGAGAGACGACTGATGTCGACGTTCGACATGATGTAGAAGGATAACTACTTGTAAATCTGATAAAGGAAAAAAAAAAAAATGGCAATGTTTATTATGATGGTGCTTGTAGGAACATTGTGAAAAGGACTCGTGTCGAGGTCATCATGATGTTAACGTTCGTAGTTATCTCGTATGAAAAGACAGTGTGAGCTCACTAACAGGTCACCCGTCCTTGATCGAATCCCCAATTTTTTATAAAAAAAAACAACACCACTTTAGATGTGTTCCAAAATGGTAGAATTGGTTAAAAATTTTAAATGTTTAGTCACTGTAATTCATGTGAGGGTAACAACAGGTTGGTAGTGGTGGTAGGTAGAGATCTTGAAAACATAGAAAGGTTTACCTTTCAGATATGGGGAATTTGTAGTTGAGGAGTAAGGGAAGAGGGAGGTCAAGGACCATTGGTGGCAAGATGGCAGACAGAGATGCTTAAACTGGTGGTATCCATGGAATATATTTACCTTAGTACGTGATAAACAGGAAAACACAGACCGGAAAAAGTGAATCGTAGTACAGGAGTTCCAAGTAGGGAAAACATCATGTACAATCTTCAAATAAAAAAACTCACCAATTTATTATAAGGTAACATATGTATATTTACACGTCTTTTCCTCTTATATTATTTGTAGGTAAATATATTTTTACGGTCTCTTTTATCCGTTTTAATTCTTCACTTTGGAACATCTATATCCAATTAAGGAAAACAGAAGGAGTTAGGGTTAGGGGAAGGAGGAAGGGATTTCCGTGGGAGACACAACTTGAACAACGTAATATATAATAATATATTGTATAAATCAAAAGGTTTTGGTTATATATGATGACACGAAAGTAAACATGTATTTATCATATGACACACACAGTAAGATTTTAAAAAGATAATAAAAATTCTAAGTAGAAACAACTATGTACATTGGGAACAATTAAGTCGAAACGACGAAATACGATAAATTGGGTTACTTTTGATCAGTAGAAGTATAACTACTTGTAAACCTTAAAAAAAAAAAAAACGACAATGTTTATTATGACGGTACTTGTAGGAACATTGAAAAGGATTCGTGTCTGTAAAGGGATCCAGATCTCACATATGGGGTTTAATCTTAATGACGGGTAAATATAGAAGTGAAAAGATTCCATAACGATTTAACGATGACCATGTTGTTTTATCGTGAAGTTTACACCTGTCGTCACAAACTTTCAAGGGTAAAAAAGTATAACAACAGTGGTTAACCATAGTCCGAAAAATTATAAACTATCAGACAACCTATATGTCACCATGGAGTAACCAAAGTAGAACTAAAGATCTCTGTTACTCGTAAAAAAGTATACAAATAATCAGGAAACCTCAAAGAAAAGAGATTTTGAGGATCTTGACCCAATATAAACATGTTAAACTTTCCCAAGATTTTACATCGACTAATTTGAGAACACTACCCACAACTGTTAAACGAAGGATTTTGTAATTTAGTCTGGTGAAGTACAAAGTCCCGGACGACGGTGGTCTACGGTCGTGACATGGTGTCAGAATTTCCGGACGAAACGACCCTTCAACAAAAGATATCCTAAATTCTACCACCCAGAATTAGTGTGTCATGGTGATACCCAAAGACCTTAAATACATTTATTGAACATTTTTAATTTTATCTGACTTTGTTTACGATAATAAGAAATCTTGTTTTAAAGTCTCGTTCAATTCGAGACTCAGATTTATAAAGTCATTTATAATCTAAAAAATAAAGATGACACGGTTAGAATTTTAGGTTACTGTTTTTTTACAACTTTCACAATGTCTCTTTTCGGTTAAAACTGAGGTACAACCTCAAAAAAGAAACTGAACGAAAATCAACGAAAACAATAATATTAGTATGTATTACCAGATGGAGTCTCTTAGGATGAGGAGGACTGACAATTTAATTCCACGGAAAGAAGTCTTGGGACAGGTGGACACCTACCGTCCTTCCTTCTTTAATTGTGTAGGGGACGGACTCCGAACGGTAAGATCCTCTACAAACGTTCTAATTACCGGAAAAATGAAACGAAGGGGAATAGAGACTAGATATTTTCTTGGACCGTAAGTCTGGGGTTGTTCAGTCGATTAAACTCTACAATCAGACGTTAGAAGGAACAGTTGGCTTAAAGAACGGAGTTGTCGAGCAGAGGTCAAGTTACCGGACTGCACCCCGTTCGAACCTGAACCATTGTTTTCGTTTGTAGAAAACTCTTTAACACACGGTCCTTGACGCGATTCTTATAAAGTATATAACGGTACAATTAAGAAAGACGTCAATACACTCCATCCGTAGGAATGGAGTAGATAGTTTATCTCTCTTGACCCTGGCTCCCACCAACTCATTTAGCGAGTGGTCGTGTCTCAACCGATATGCAGTGTAGATACAGAAAGTTGTTTTCGTCTGACCAAGGTTTCAAACATAAAGGGTGATAGGACCGTAAGACCGAGAGTTGTACACGTTAAGACGTCAGTTCGGTACAGGGGTAGCGGATCCGGCAAACCCGAATCCCTATTCTTATTTGAACTCGATTGTTCCCTCTTAGGCAAGATTTTGACAGAGGACCACCATCTCTGTGTAGACGAATAAAGACTCCAGTCGCCAAAGAAGATCATTGTTCGGAAAGAAGAAAAAAATTAGAATGGGGAAAGTGTTAGGTAAAGATTTTATTATTGGGTGTAAAAGAAAGGGAGACGGAAAAACGTCTGAAAGAGACTTAAAATGGTGTAGGTCCTACTTTTGTGAACAAACGGTTGTGTCTTACATAGACACATCAAAGGTCGTTACGACAGGGGGTGGGTGGGTGGTTTTTTAAGGTTCAGAAGTAAAGATGAGAGAGTGACCTCGACACACGAGGCAAATATTCACAGAAACAATTAAAAGTAATCACTGACCCAAAGGAGATGGAAAGATTCAAGAACGACTCTGGGAACATTATTTTCTGTATAATTGTTCTCTTTTTGTTCGCCTTCACATAACTGTCCATATGTTCCCTCTTTGAGTCTCTTTTTACTCATTAAGACACTCCATCGAATCTTATGTCCGAATTCACGGTAGAACTGATTTCTATTTTCCTTTCTTTCCACACTTCCCCTCCGACCGTTACCTCCACTGGTACTTTTGTGTCATTTGTTCCCATTTACCAAACGATACGTCTAAATTCAGGAACGAAAGAGGTAACTATTCTAAGAGGACATTAAATAAAATAAAAAATTAAATTTTTTTCGAAATTTGAAATAAAAATAAAAACCGATACGACCCGGAAGTAACGACGAGTACTCGAAAGAGATCAACGCCACTCACCCCCGACGAGAGATCAAAACCACGTTCGCAAGAGTAAAGACACCGAAGAGAACACTTCATGTCCGAGGTCCACAGCACCCCGAAGTCGTCAACACCGGATGCCCGAACGGTACACCTTAGAAGGACCTCGTCCCTAACTTGGGCACAGGGGACATAACTGTCCACCTGAGAATTGGTGAACTGGTGGTCCTGTCAGGAGAGAATATTAACTCTCAGTAGGTAGAGAAGGACGTGTCTCTTTTTCTGTGACAATGTTTACTATTAAAGGGAACATTTACGTTTACAGAGAATGTTTTCTCATTGAGATAAGTCAAAAGTCTAGAAGAGGAAACGGCCGACGACGACGATTACCAATTAACGAGTCAGCACAGACTGAGAAACACTGGGGTGCCTGACATCGGGGGGTCCGAAGAGACAGGTACCCTAAGAGATCCGTTCTTACGACCTCACCCAATGGTACGGGCGGAGGTCCCCTAGAAGGGTTCAGTTCCTAGTTTGGACTCAGACGACGTAACGTCCGTCTAAGAAATGGTGACTCGGTGGTCCCTTCGGGAGAGGAAACGGATGATAAAGAGTTTTGTTAGTCGAGTTTCATTAGAAATACGGTATCTCTGTATAAAACCCCACCGTATAAGACGAGTGGAAGTCGAGATAGAAACTGTTAAACCATTATGATGAAGGATGAAGGGACCACCGAGTCTGTCATTTCTTAGACGGACGTTATGTCCTCTGAGTCCAAGCTAGGGACCGAACCCTTCTAGACGACCTCTCCCCTTACCGTTGGGTGAGGTTATAAGAACGGACCTCTTAGTGTACCTGTCTCCTCGGACCACCCGATGTCAGGTCCACCAGTGTGTTTCAGTCTGTGATGACTTGTTGATTGTGAAAGTAAAGGGTGTCGTCTTGACTTTAAACCGTATTTTCTCTGGAGAACCCGCAACGACGTGTCGAAGAACTGAGGTGGAGAATAAGGTCGATGACGACATCACCGGTCAGGACTGGTCCGAAGTCAGTGACACGTGTCCGGGTGTGACTCAGGAGGGACGAAAGACAGGACCCCGAAAAGACTTAGACTGAGTATAACATGTTCCCTTAGTTGTGGTCATCTTACAGAGAACTAGTTTCCTCCTGTCCTTGATTACCCGATTATGAAAGGAGAAAAGAAGGGATCTATTCATTGAGAATGTATGTGAAGTATTCCGAGGAGTCTTCCAGGATTTCTAGTTCGTAGTCAGGGGACGTTATCACCGGTTAAACTATATATAGGAATATAACTTAAAGGGAGGAAGGTAGTGGGGTGGCGACCAGGAAGTGAGGACGAGGAACCATTGTAGAGATTTATTTAACGACAATCTTGAGTGTTGGTTTATGACGATCCTAATGTGGACGTTATCGTTGTTACTTTTTCTCTCCAGAGTACCGTTAGGTGAGGTTATAAGAACGGATCTCTTAGGGTACCTGTCTCCTTGGACCACCCGATGTCAGGTATCCCAGCGTGTCTTAGTCTTTACTGATTTCACCGAATCGTACCGTAAATGAAACGACGTCGCTCCCTCTGCGTGAGGTCCTTCTAGAGTCATTCTCCCCTATTCCACCTCGAAGAATGTCCTACGTCTCGACACGACTTACTAGAATTCCTTCTAAATTCCCTTACCCCTGGTCAAGACTAAATCCACAGTAGTCTTTCTTCTTTGTCAAGTCAATAACCAATAAAAACATATCAAAAATAAAACCACCACCCTCCTAATTTCACCTCGATCTCAACAGTAACTCTTGTCATTAAGTGTAGCCAGTCTTTTCCCTACTGGGACCCTACGGACCTACACATTTGTACACTAGTAACTCACCGAAACAAGGAGAGTACAAGGTTTGTACCAGTATCTTATGAATAGACTTACAATGAATATAGGACCCTTACAGTAAATACAAGTCAATCCTTCTAGTACCAGGTCTGTAATCGTCATAGTAAAAAGTGAAAGAGTAAGGGATGAACGTTTGGAAGCGAGTCCAGGGAGGTTTCGTCTCGGATTCCCCTTTGTTTTGTTTAGTTTTGTTTTGTTGTGTTTTGGCCGTAACTCCACCCTGATCAAGGGAAAAGTTAATCCGTCAGGTCAAAAAAGAGATCACGAACCAGACGGAAACGTGTACAATGAAAAAGACTCTTATATGAAAACAACACCGACCATTTTCCGATAAATGACAAGTTATAAAACGAATAGATAGTGAAGTAGGTACGACAGAATGACCTAAGGTGGTCCGTCTCGGTCTTGTTCTTCTAAGACGACACACGGGTCTTTTACGGTATGGGCGAAGAGACTGTCGTGAAGAGTATAACAAAGTATCAAACCGAAAGACATTGTTTCGTACTCCTTGTTTCGACAAACTCTAGTCTCGTAAACAGGCCCAGTAGAAAGATAGCGTTCATTTACCTTTTTATCATATTTTTCACACTTTTATACGTAAATTATGAATGATCTATGATCTATACCACGATCCTAGGACTGATGTTTATCCTGACCAGCCCTTACGACATTTACTATTTCTGTGGTTTAACTATCGGACTATCAGTTTTGGTAGGTGGTAACTCGGTGTTCGACGTAAAGAATACGTTTAAGAAGGTGTGAGAGAAATTCCCAGTAAGACCCAGTAAATCTCACTAGTTGACTGACAGGGAAGTCGTAAAGGGTATCAGGGTGATTCATGGACGCGAGTGTTATTTGGGGAGTGGACCTTTCTTCCGTAACAGGAAAGAGAGAGAGATAGAAAAGACCAGTATTGTCCCATCACGGTACACATTCTGCCCATGTCTCTTTTTTTCTCGTTCGACCCGTTAGTCTGTTCTTTTCCTTTAAAATAATCTCCCTTTTCTCTCTCACTGACCAGGAATTCCTCTTGGTCGCAAGAGGGAAAGACTGTTCCAGAAAGAATATGGGGTGGTTACTTTTTAAGAGACTTACCTACGAATTAAAAATCGGACATCAGGACACCAGTGCCTCGGTCTCCAGACCTTAGACCACCAGAGTGTCGAAACTCTTCCATCCGTGGTCACTCTTTTGTCTTGTAGTGAACCCGTTAAACCAGTCAGAGTTCCTAGTGACACTAAAAATAAGAAACAAAAGCTCCAGTTGTATTACTCGGTAGAATTGTTACTCTGAGGTACACGTGGAATAATAAGGTCGGAAAAAATAAATCCTAATCACGGTTTCCAATTAGAAGACATTGACGAAGGACGTCCTGTCCCCGCAGTACTCCCACTCTATTCTTTTTCGACCTTACACCCAGTTCCCCTAAACACACCCCAGTTTCGAAAACTATTAGAATCACTCAATCTTCATCGAGCACCTATCAAACCAACCACTTCCGAACATTCACCAGGACTTCTTTAAAACTTTTTTCTGTGTAATTTGTTCACGGTTTTCAATCTTATTCCCATTCATCTCCTCTCCTGGATCTCTTCCATCCCGTGTCCCGTAGGTTAAGGTTAACGAACTAGTCATAAGGGTACTTAATGACTCCACAACCGCATAGGAGCTCCGGGACAATCTAAAGAACGATAAAGGAAATGTTGCGGAGTAAATAACCACATCATCGTCGTCCGAAGGAGGTTTTTATGCGTATCCGGAGAAAAAAGACGAGAAGACAAAACCTCCTGGTGCCGACGGTCCCTTAGATGGACCAAAACCTATCACTATTCCGACAATCGATAAAGAAGATCCGACTGTCACTCCAGAAACCTTTCCGAAACTATCATTAAATTTCTCCAACGCTCAGGGCACCAGGGACAGGACAAGGATTTGACTAATTATCTACTTACTTAACTTAACGGGCAGACCCAGTCAATACTCAATCACCCTATCCTTCCTAGACTAACAATTCTCGTTATCTTTATAGACCTCGACCTATATAGTCCTACGTACAACGACAGGTCAATCATCCTTCTGTCTTTGTCACCACCAAGGTGTATTCTTTTTATAAAGTCCTCATTCTTATGTTGTCGACTTTAGCTATCGTCTACCCTCAGAAAGACCCTTGAACAATCATCAGAGACTTTGACTGTCACTTGAGTGGTGACATCGGGGATGTTCTCTTCATAAATGTGATATACGTCTTCCCTCAGAGGGACTCTTTCATTCTCTTACAGGACGTCAAGGACTCTGTACCATCTGTCTAGCCGGACTTCCCTTCCTCTCTACACTTCACACTAATGTCTCCACACCGCCATATCAAGGATCGACTCCCATTCTTAACAAATATCTTAAAACAGACCTCTTTGTCTTTCCTTGGATAACAACATCTGTTTACAGTCTCCACCACCCAGGAGGATATCGACCAGGAAATATTTACTCTAGATATTCCTCCCTTCAGTCATAAAACAGTTCTAACACTTAAAATAGTTAATTTATATTTATACATACTATTTTTTTCTCTAAGAGGAGATATACACGCCATTTCTCTTTACAAATACACTCAGGTAAATAGACACCTTTACCCTTCACGACTAGGAGGTCCACTCCTCTATCTATTCGTTTAGGTTTTTAGTGACCGGTCCCAGCTCAAACTTCATAACTCATTTACTATCCAGTCTAAATCTCAAGACTTATACATCCGTTCCAAACCCCGTCCAAAGGGAGTATCGAGTCAACCATTTCTTAGAGTCCTCTGGGTCCAAGCTAAGGACCCAGACCTTCTAGGGACCTTTTTCCTTTACCGCTTCCTTTACCGTTGGGTGAGGTCATAAGAACGGACCTTTTAGGGTACCTGCCTCCTCGGACCTTCCGATGTCAGGTACCCTAACGTTCTCAGCCTGTACTGAATCGTTGATTTCTCTCTGTCAATATCCTTCCCATAATTACACTTCAAACCTGATATTTTCTTCTCCCTCGTTCTTATTTTAATACTACACTGTAGAGTACAGATTCCCCTCTTTTACTATTTTTATTCTTAGGTCCACATCTGTAGTTAAACCCAACCACACTTGAGATACTTCAGTGGGACCTCGGTCTCTAGCCAATATTTCAGTTTCTCATTTCCCTCTAGTCAATGTCACCACAAAGGTCCTTTCCATTCCCAAACACAATGGTACACTTCCTTTCATCTATTACTTAAGTAGATCCTACTAGTGTCATTCTCCTCCCGGTGTCGGGTTTTTTGTTCTTGATACCTCTTCGTCCATTTTGTCTCCCTTTCGAAAACTTACTATCCGGTGAGTCCCCCTCTGTGTCTCATCTCAGGATAACACTTATCCCATTCATCCCCTTTAGAGTCAAGTTATTCATTGGTTACTTCGTCCCGTTTCCGATCATCTCAAAACGGTTCTCCTGTGTGACCAGTGTCGTTTGTGGGAGAAGGTTGTTGTGTTCTCTTCTGAGGTATGTACCTATAGTGGTCTACCAGTTGTGGTTTTAGTCTAACTAATATAAGAAACGTCGGTTTCTACCTCTTCGATATATGTCAGTCGTTTTTGTTCTGGTCCTCGACTGACACCGAGTCTATCACTTGAGGAATAACGGTTTAAGTCTGAATTTAACCTCTTTCACCCCTTTTGGTGATCTGGTAAACCCATACTGGATTTAGTTTAGGGAATACTAATATGTCACCTTCACTCTTTATCTAAATTCCTTGATCTAGACTATCTGTCTTACGGACTACTTGATACCTACCTCGAAACACTGTAACATCTCCTCCGTCACTGGTCCTGGTAAGAGTTCTTTTTCTTTACGTTTTTCCGTGTTATCAACAGACTCCTCCGGAATGTTTATCGACACTTTTCTTCTCTTCACTTTTCGTTTCCTCTTTTCCTTTCTATATGGGTGAACTTGCGTCTCAAGGTTTCTTATCGTTCCTGTCTATTCTTTCGGAAGGAATCGCTAGTCACGTTTCTTTATCTCCTTTTGTTATCTTACCCTTTCTGATCTCTAGAGAAGTTCTTTTAATCTCTATGGTTCCCTTGTAAAGTACGTTTCTACCCGAGTTTTTTCCTGTCTTTACCATCCCTGGATTGTCTTCGTCTTCTATAATTCTTCTCCACCGTTCTTATGTGTCTTCTTGACATGTTTTTTCTAGAAGTACTGGGTCTATTAGTGTTACCACACTAGTGAGTGGATCTCGGTCTGTAGGACCTTACACTTCAGTTCACCCGGAATCTTTCGTAGTGATGCTTGTTTCGATCACCTCCACTACGTTAAGGTCAACTCGATAAAGTTTAGGATTTTCTACTACGACACTTTCACGACGTGAGTTATACGGTCGTTTAGACCTCTTGAGTCGACACCGATGTCCTGACCTTTTCTAGTCAAAAGTAAGGTTAAGGTTTCTTTCCGTTACGGTTTCTTACGAGTTTGATGGTGTGTTAACGTGAGTAGAGCGTGCACTCATTTCATTACGAGTTTTAAGAGGTTAGGTCCGAAGTCCTTATGTACTTGGCACTTGAAGGTCTACAAGTTCGACCAAAATCTTTTCCGTCTCCTTGGTCTCTAGTTTAGAGGTTGTAGGTGACCTAGTAGTTTTTTCGTTCTCTCAAGGTCCTTTCGTAGATAAAGACGAAATAACTGATACGATTTCGGAAACTGACACACCTAGTGTTATTTGACACCTTTTAAGACTCTCTCTACCCTTATGGTCTGGTGGACTGGACGGAGAACTCTTTAGACATACGTCCAGTTCTTTGTTGTCAATCTTGACCTGTACCTTCTTGTCTGACCAAAGTTTATTCTTTTCCTCATGTAGTTCCGACATATAACAGTGGGACGAATAAATTGAATATACGTCTTATGTAGTACTCTTTACGACCCGACCTCCTTCGTGTTCGACCGTAGTTCTAACGGACCTCTTTATAGTTATTGGAGTCTATACGTCTACTGTGGTGGGAATACCGTCTTTCACTTCTTCTAGATTTCTCGGAGAACTACTTTCACTTTCTCCTCTCACTTTTTCAACCGAATTTCAAGTCGTAAGTCTTTTGATTCTAGTACCGTAGACCAGGGTACTGAAGTACCCTTTATCTCCCCCTTTGTCACCTTTGTCACCGACTGAAATAAAAACCCCCGAGGATTTAGTAACACCTACCACTAACGTGGGTACTTGAATTTTCTGCGAATGAAGAACCTTCCTTTCAATACTGGTTGGATCTGTCGTATAATTTTTCGTCTCTGTAATGAAACGGTTGTTTCCAGGCAGATCAGTTCTGATACCAAAAAGGTCCTCTGTACATACCTACACTCTCAACCTGATATTTCTTTCGACTCACGACTTCTTAACTACGAAAACTTGACACCACAACCTCTTCTGACAACTCTCAGGGAACCTGACGTTCCTCTACGTTGGACAAGTAGGATTTCCTCTAGTCAGGACCCACAAGAAACCTTCCTGACTACAACTTCGACTTTGAGGTTATGTAACCGCTTCTCGACTGAGTAACCTTTGTCGACTGAGTAACCTTTTCTGGGACTACGACCCTTTCTAACTCCCGTCCTCCACTTCCCCTGCTGTCTCCTATTCTACCAACCTACCGTAGTGGCTAAGCTACCTGTACCCAAACCTACCTGAGGCCCTCAACCACTACCTGTCCCTCCGAACCGCACGACGGCAAGTTCCCCATCGTTTCTCAACCTGTACTAACTCGTTGACTTGACTTGACTTGTTGACCAAAACAAAATGAATAGTTATAAACAAAAACCGAAAAGACAAAGAAGACCTTAAACTAGGAGAACTTCGGACCACACAGGGTCGTCCATGTGTCCTTTACAAAGAACCGTCTCTACCTCTCAGAGGACCCCGGAAGAATTTAGATCCCTATACTTTGGTTCTCCTTACTGGACGATCAAATCGTCGACAACCACACCAATCTTACTGGAGTATACCTGGTTAGGTAGCTCCGACCTCTAGGAATACCACATTCCAAAATTCGTCCTGAGTTAGAGGCCCATACTCACAATTCAGCCGACTTAAGCAAACTACTCGGAAACCTTCTCTCACTAGACGTACAAGAGAGTACTCCACAGATTATTCCAATTCCTACCCATCTATCAGAGGGTCGTTCCCCGACCGTCATCCCTTGACTAGATTCTCTTTTCTCGCAGGTATGTACTCGAGATTTCCTGACTCCTTTCTGTTGCGGACACCTCATCGGGATTACGATCGGTTTCGGTACCCTTCCTCAGACCAGGGACCGGAAACATCAAGATCTCTCTCAAACCAATCCACGTAAAAGCCTCATCTTAAACGGAAAAGATGAAAAGGGCCCCTAACCCCAGATATTACTTATATATCAAAGGTCCAATACGATTCCCTAACCCTATGAACAACTCACTAAACCTTCTATTTTCGACCGGCCAATAGTCTAACCTCTCTCTCACCCTCCGGTTTCG
Source organism: Capra ibex (assembly GCA_006410555.1). NCBI lineage: Eukaryota > Metazoa > Chordata > Mammalia > Artiodactyla > Bovidae > Capra > Capra ibex. Next base: position 25,175,013 of record SJYO01038709.1, read on the forward strand.
TTCCCTACTAAAGAGAATACTCTTTGACACAATGGAGACTCCGTCAAAGACTAGAACATCCTTTTCGGAGTTAGGTGGGACTTTTTCACAGATGATCTCACTCGTACTCAAAATAAAAAGCACAACCTCCGCACACTCACTTCAGTTAAACGGTCAGGAGAGGACCCTATACAGGAGCTCGGACTACACAACCTTTACTCCCTTATCCGAAATCCCGAGGGACGTAACTATGACTCCTCGACTATTACGTTCTCACTCACTAAACAACATCCTCACTTTCTTCCAATCCTATCCACTATTCTCCAAAATTCTCTACTATTTCTCCAAATCACGGATGACATCCCGGATTACTTACAGACATTCTTAGAGACACCGAACTCTAACCCCTTGCTGTATCGCCAGGACAAAAACATTGGTCAGAGGAACACCAACACGAGGGAAAACATTGTTAGTACAAAAAAGAAACCCCTCCATTTCGCCGAAATACAACCCCTAATGACATTTAACAACTCGACCACTAACCACATTCCGAACAAAACGAAGAGACAGACACCGTAGCAGCGGGGTACTTTACCCTAGACTCCGGTGGACCACTGGAGCCGTCACATACTACGGATGAAGTCAACCGTACAATCGACGAAAATTTTCAACCTCATATTCGTCCCGCAATCAATACCCTCTCGGAAATCATCTATCCTCGGGAGCAAGGAAGGTTTACCGTCGTACACTGACATACTACACCTGTCATATAAATCTTAGTCACATATACAAACGAAAGAATAATCGACGCTCCCATTCCCGAGATCAATGACGTTATTCAAGACGGAAAACCCTTGTCCAAGGGTTCCCCTCTCCAACCCTAAGTCATTAAAGTCACAGTCTCTGTTAACGTATAGGTCGATGAAAAAAAGGAAGACTACAGCACCTCCTCGACGGTAGTTATGGTTCATTTCAGTCCCAATAAATTTCCCCAATTCCTTTACACCCTCTTTACTCCGTAGTCCAGAAGATTACGGAGACACGTTTATACCTACCCCCGATTCTTCTTAATCCCTATTCCCACCGTCCCAACTCTCATCCTGTCGTAAGTTTCCTGTTGAACCCTCTAAGCTCTTCCCATTGTACTTAACCAACCTACACACTTCCTCAATCTTCCCAGTACCTAAACACTCTTTCATTCAGGAACTTCACCACTTGAAATTTACACCATTTACTTACTGTCACCCACGAGGTTTTCATTCAAAAAATGAATGGACTCGTTCCTCACGTCGATGACGGTCTGGTACATCCTTCCGACCGGTAGGAACTTGACACCATAGATTAACGAAATTATCTATTAGCTGTCCCCACTTCCTCCCCGGGACTAAAACAGGGTTTTGAGGATCCCGTTAAAACAAAGAGAGTCATCACATCTCATATTTCCCTGTTCTTTCGAGTCCTTCACAATGTCGACCCCGACTCTCTTACCGAACGAATTCCCACAGTTTCCTATAAACTAAAATCGAGATTCCCAAAACTTTCTAGAAGAGACCACCGAACTATATCCCCAACACGTTCTCTCACTTTAATCCTTAGGTCTCCGTATCTATAGGTCGATTGGGGTTCTTCCTGTCCTAGAGACAAAAACTACATGTCTCACCATCCCACCTATATTCCCTGAGAGATAGTCATCATTATATAGAAAAACAACCACAATTTTCCTGAGGCTCTATCCACTGAGATCCTTCTCTCTCGACTTGAAACCACCCTCTATGAGCTATCGGAGTTAGTCGATCTTTCAACTCCTCAACATATCACATAACAACTCTCACACATTTACTTCCTGATGTTTCCTCCTCTAGTAGGTGTATAACTTCCCGTCATGACCTCATTCCAGTTCTCTCCAATCCAGACTACCATCTCGAACTGGTTTCTTTACTCCCGATAGCACTTTCGGAACACCATCCTGACAGGTACAGTCGACAACCCTTGCTACTAACAGACCTAGTCAAGTCCATTTCCGTTTCTCCAGAACTCTCAGACCCACATTTCCCTATCATTTCCTCCGTAGAAACTCCAGATCTTGTCATTTCACCCATCACCTTCTCCTTTACTCTTTTTCTCCTCATATCCCTAAACCTTGATGACCCACATACCCCTATTGTCGATGTAACCATTCAGAGTCCAGGACCTGGTCCATTATCCTTGGTAAACCGAAAAACCGTCCATCCTATCCCCACAATGTCCCTTTCACTCATCCCGTGTTCTCCGGGACTGTATCCTCAAGTCACTACTATTCGAAATTGGGAACTACAAAAACCCTCTACCTCATAACACCAACTAACCCCTTAAATTTGAAGGTACCACCGAGTCTTCCATTTCGCAGACGGATGTTACACCCTCTGGGCCCAAGTTAGGGACTCAACCCTTCTAGAGGATCTCTTCCCTTACCGTTGGGTGAGGCCATAAGAACGGACCTCTTAGGGTACCTGTCTCCTTAGACTATCCCAACGTTTGTCAGTCTGTGATGACTCACTGAAGTGAAACTCTATCTATCCTTAACCTCGTACTACTCTCCGTTGTCTACCCAATAGACATAGGGTTTGACACCCCAAAAACCTACTTCTCCCGTGACCCCGGCCCCTTCTCCTCCACCCCAAATCCTCGTCATCTATCCGATCTAGTCTCCCACCCGAACCCTATCATTGTCTCCGAACCTTAAAACTCTCTTCCAGAGAGGGTTCTTATCCTCACCCCGTAAAACCTTCATACTCTTTTCTTACCCTTTTACCCCATAGGACTTAACACGTTCCATCTCCGAACCAATAAACACCGTATGTATAATTTGGCAGTTGGGGGCATTGTCTTTGGACTCTTGAACCAAATAGGCCTCATCCGTCCGTATCGTCTCATTCACCGGGGGCACGGTTACTCTTTCCTCTAACCAAATCGACGGTGACATTCGCAATGAGACCCGAGACATCTACACTACTCTCAGTCCCGGACCCCGGGGCCCGTGGAAGTCAGAAGTCGTCACTCAGACTCCTCCGACCCGTCTCGACCCAGTCTCCTGAGAACGATCTCTGGTCCTCTCCTACAGACCTAGGGATCTCCCCCCCGGTCACCGGGTCACCGGAAGAAACGGGGTAAACTTCGTCCCGGGTCCCCCGAAGGAAAGAAACAACCAACTACCTCCAAACCTCGGTACATCCCGTCACCGATTTTCCACCATAACCGGACTAGAGTAACCCGGAAGAGATCGAAACGGACAAAAAGGACCAATAACTTTTAGAATTTCCGATTTAACTTTTCCAGAGTAACTCCCCAAAGTCCCGGAATAAGACGGAAAAAATCAAAGAAAGCTAATAGACCCCTACTGATCCTCTATTTTACCCACAATTCCTATTGCCACGGGAGACGACTTCACCCCAGATTAAAACATATAAAAACATCCCGAAGACAATTGGACCGATCTTTAACACGGTCCAAAAGTAGATCAGAAACTCAATAAAGGGTCTCGAATAGTTTCAACTACCGCAATACGGGACGGAAAACTTCCGGGTATTACTCCGTTCGTTGGAATACTAATGCCCGATGAGTAGGTCCAGAGGGACGGACTATTAGGGTCAAACCTAGAAGTGCCCCCTGTCGGCAACGGGGATGCCCGAATCACAACAGACAGAACACATAAAGTAGTCGTACATGGACTCTCCGAACGGTATGAGCAAGGAAGAGAAGACCCTCTTCTCACCTTCCTTCATACTACATTTATAGTACGGTCTAATTTAACATTCTACCCCATTCTATGAACTTAAGAAAATCTATTAATAGTCCTAGACTCCTCTTCCTTGGTTCTGCGAAAAGTTAGACTCTATCTAACTACTCCCTCTTACCCTGTACTTGGACTTGTGACGGAAGACGAGATCGATGAAGGACATTTCCCTCCTCATCTCCTCCCTTTCCTCGTCCCGGGACGGTACTTCTCCCTAGATCCCTCCAACCCCATTTCGGAACCTTAGGAGTCACATCTCCCACCCCGGCTCCAGAGTCTAGAACGGAGATCGTGTCCGTCCCCTCCCCACAAACGTCGAAGTCACCACCGTCGGACTCCTCCCTCCCTCCTCCCCTGTATTCCACCTCCAACACCTTGACTAGACCTCCCCGACGTTGCCCAAACCCTCACTATCCCCCACCCGACACCAACCTTCCCAGTTTCCTTCTTCTTCTTTTCAGTTGTCCCCTAACCCCCTGTAACATAATCCTCCTACACCGAGTCTCACCTGATTCTCATAAACTCTTCATCTCGTCCTAAGTGTCTCTCTCCCAACTCTCACTTCTCGCTTCTCACGGACTTGTATTCCCTAAAGATTGGTGAACGACAACGCGACCGTGTTCAATAGCTCCAGGGTATCTCACAATATTAGCTCTCAAGACAAAAGACCGGTAATCCTGGATAATAGATCAGACATAACGTCGGTCCGTCACAATCTTATCATTTATTCAGAAAAATCAAAAGAGAAGGGAACCTTCCGGATCCGAAAATCCAAAGTCTCTTCCGTAGGATCTCCTCATCTAAAACTCCCGACCCTAATTTTTAAAGGATAACACCGGTTTATCTTTCCAATCTGTTCCCGCTCTCTTTCACTCTTGTGTCCAGGCTCTCTTTTCCGTAGGGGTAAGAGTCCTGAAAGAGTCTCTCATTATTATCAGACGAAACTTTACCCTCAGGGGATAAAGTTTCAGTCTACCCCGTGTTCCGATTCCCGGACTTCCGGTACCCCCAGTAGGGCGGATCACGATCCTGAACCTTTACTCCACTCTCTCTCCTAGGTTCCCTTACCCTAAAGTGAGTAGGAACATTGGTTACCTACTTTACACCCGACCACACACCTACAGTCAGGACGTTCCGTTCACCTCTCAAGGCAGAGTCACAGAGTCGTTCCAGGCTCCCTCCCCTAGTGACCTTCACCCGAGCACCTTCTTGAGTGGGTGAACACCACCTAGGAAGGAGGATCCAAAACCGTGGTTTTACATTCCACTTACGTCTCCTTTTCTCTCGCTTGTCCCGTTAGTCCGTTCTTTTCCCTTTAAATAATCTCCCTTTTCTCTCCCACTAACCGGGAATTCCTCTTGGTAGTAGGATGGAAAGACTGTCCCAGACAGAATATGGGGTGCTTACTTTTTAAGAGACTTCCCTACCAATTAAAAATCGGACATCAACTCAGGACACCAGTACCTCGGCCTCCAGACCTTAGACCACCATAGTGTTGAAACTCTTCCATCCATGGTCACTCTTTTGTCTTACAGTAAACCCGTTAAACCAATCGGAGTTCCTAAAGACACTAAAAATAAGAAACAAAAGTGCCAGTTGTATTACTCGGTAGAATTGTCACTCTGGGGTACACCCGGGATAGTGGTACGTCTATTGTCTATACTTCCTTACACCAGATTTATTATTCTTCTCCATTTGTGTAGATGGGGGTCGAGAAAAAAAGTTTTTATAGTAAATAAAAAATTTTAATAAGAATTATAAATAATAAATAAACCTACACAACCCAGAATCAACGTCGTACACCCACCCTAGATCAAAAGACTGGTCTTTAACTTGAGTCCGGGGGACGTGACTCTCACACCTCAGAATCGGTGACTCGGTTGTGTCTTCAGGGGACTGGGGTCGAAACTTCACAATCCTGGGAACGGGGAGTGAAAAGGTCAACAGGTCGGTGACGAAAAATGACTTGTACCCGGTCATACTAGACCCGTACATATGACTATTAGAGAGGTACTCAAAGTACGGAGACAAGTCACCTCGATTCCCAGTGGTAAAAGAAGAAGTCACTCCCTGGATCTTCAGATGATTCTTTATTGGGGAGTCTTGTTCGGCCTAAAAGAGTTGATAAGAAGGTTTCTTGGTGTAGGGACGGATTTTCTCAACTCTACTGAAAACTCATAGTTGTACCAGAGGGTAAGTCGGTCAGGAAGTCAGGTCGGGGTGACTGGTTACAGACTCAGGACCCCACTCTTCAGACGTCCATTTTTACTCCTCTTACCAGTGTGACTTCACAAACCCTGAGTCCTGAAGTTTGTTACGTCGAAATTAAGGTCTCATTACAAATTTTGTGTTTCTACTCCCCTCTCCCTAACAGGAGTGAAGACTCTTTTATATCGGGACGATGTTACCCTGTCTCCGAGACGAATTGGGTCACTCAATGAGGTATTCAAGAGAATTTCCCCACCGTCACGGTCCCGGGAGTCGAGACTACCGTCTAACAATATTTGACTTCCTATAACGGAGAGCTCCCGTACTCACCCAACTGTAGAGTCGATGTCTCTTCGTGTCGTCCTCCTCTCTCTTTACCGATTACGGTACCTCACTGTTTCTCTTTATAAGGACACTCAAGTTCGTCACAGGGACCTCTAAGGGGTTTTATCTCGGAGAGAGGAGCGGAGAGGGAGGTGGGTCCGGACTCCTAGACCGAAATCGTCCGTACCCCTTTTCTAAGTCTCTTTACAATGACTGTTAACACTGAACATGTTAAGATGTAAGTTTATCCTTGGAGTCCTCAGTCCTGTCCAGTAAATTTTTGTTTAATCTCGTTAAACGGGAGTCCCCAAGAACGACCCCACACTGTTGTATCGAAAATACAATTGGAAAAGACTTAGTGAAATCTACGGTCCCGTTTGTTATAGGGTTTCATATTACGGGACTCGAAGTGAACAGAAGGACATAAGTATAATTGTTCCTCAAGTCGGAAAAACAGACCCAAGGACAAAAACATTATTCGGGTTCTTGTCACCAAATCAATCAAACTTCTCAGGTAGGACTAACACTATGAAAGCCCTTCTCTTTTCGTTTTGAACCACCTTTGAGGTTCCTGACGGTTTACAGTAAACTGAGTTAAGACAGAGATGGATAGTTCACTGGAAACTATTAACTCCATGGTAAGAACTAGATCTCCAACACGGAGGGTATAATAGGTGTCAATATCTGACAGAGTCTGAACGGACCTAGAGACTGAATTGTCAAGAAATACATATTACGAAACGATTAATCGTAGAGGAGAATATCCGTGTAGAGACCCAGTTTAAGGTGGTGGCCCTCCTCGAAACCCCGTCTTAGAAGTCATCCAGAAAAGTGTTTGGGTACAAGGGGAAGTCGTTACCTTTAGGACCACATCTTCGGTAGTAATACCAGGTCAGAAAAAGATAAACTTCCTCCCGAAATCAGAGTTCCACACCGACAGAAAGGATAGTGGTCCAGTATCGGCCTTTATGGACAGTGGTGATTTTACCTAAAGTCATTGAAATTCAAAGTCCTTTATCAGACAACAGAATTGGAAAAGACAATGTCTTCCAGGGGTCGTCTTAAAGCGTACGGAAAGAGTCTTCTGTCTTAAAATGTCAATTACCTTTTCCAGTTCCCAACCCCCACCGTCCCACTAAGACGGGGTTGATACTTTTCTCGATGTCGAGGTTTAGAAGAAGGGAATTGTGACTCGAGGATAAACGTCGGTTTCCTCTCGTAAACCAAATAAAGGATGTCTTGTTCCTCCCAGACGAGGTTCTACTCAATTACAGAGGTAACGATATGTATCTTTTCTAAGAATCTTTTTACTAATGAAGATTCAATAGTCCTTTCTTTGTAGTAAACCGGAATAACTCACGGGACGTTTAATAAGGAAAACCAAGATATCTTACATTTCCTTTGAAACCCTCAAATAGCTAAACAAATGACAACACCAGTAACCACAACGAGTTAAGTCCGAGAAGCGAAAGGTCTGTGTGCTATCCTAACTTGAAGGATGGGGAAACACCAATCCACCCTGGTACACTGGGTAAAACCGATTACTTAACGCTCGAGAATAATCACACTTTGACTGATCTCGATAGTAAGATGGTAACGATAACCGTCACCAGGTCTACCACCGATACGAAAATCAAACCGAGAACTTGAACTCCGTTTTTATCTTATCTAGGTGTCTGTTACCTACTTCTACATTGTACTAGTTCTTTTCTTGGAAACGACGAACATAACGTCAGTCTCTATCTGAGCCACTAACACGGTTGGTACCTCCACACAATTAACCTAGAGGGTAGTCACTTTTTGAACGGTTAGTCGTCACTCCACTCCTCACACCGATCGACTGTCGGAGGTCGAAGTCGTGGTGACTCTAGGTAACGTCGTAAACTCGGTTCCGGTACGAGAAGAGTCCCTCGTGACTCTGTTACTGACTCGTACTGTCCCTACATAATCCCGGACTGACGACCAGGGGTTAGAAACGAAGTAACGAGAAACGACACAACTGGTCTAGACAGGGGAGAGGTAACGTAAAACTCCGAGACGGACGACCTGAGACGAAGAAAGGAGAGTGTCCTCAAACTAACCGGAGTGCCAGAACTTAGAGAGACACGGATTTGGCCGGAAGAGGGATAAATAGAAAGTATCCAATAATGAGGTGTTATGGTCATTGTACGAATATAAAAACCTCCACGGCCCACCGAACACCCTAGAATCAAAGGGTTTGTACCTAACTTGGACATGGGGCACGCACCCTTCGTACTTTAGAATTGGTAACCCGATGGTTCCTTCAGGGGGGTACAATGAGAGAATTGAATAACAGTCACAGACGAATGGTCTCTTGGACTTGATTGTGGTAAGACGATACCGTCTTGTGATGCATAAAACACATGTGTCACTCATCCTGCATACATGACATCGTACTCTTCTTTCTCTCCTTTGTACTCTTTACTCGTCCCTACTTTACTATAAGAAGTCCCCATTGACTGTCAATGAAAATTTGGTGACCACAGATTTTGGTCGTCTCGTCAACCCTTCTGAATTTTGACAACCCATATATCAACGGGACAGAGTCTTCTAAAAGGGGGAAATAAACTTCCCGTGACAAGGTCGGAAAAAAAAGTTCCAGTTTAGGTTGGAGACAGAGGATTTAATAGTTACAGAGGGGACAGACCCCTGAGATTACACTCCCACAGGTGGTTTCATTCTTCGTCTTAGTAAAAGTGTCAATTTTATCTTTTATTTGAGTCCCCCTCTTTCCTCTTTTAGAGGACGGTACTTTCAAAGGGTAAATCCTTTTGTGTGAAACCTGTATATTACAAGGAGTTATTACTCTTCTCAGTCAGCAAAGGAGGTGAGGACTTACCAATAATAAATCGACCCTTACTCTCATGTTTTATCCAGTTTTCCTGTATTAGACATCGAAAACGTGTACCACTATTTTTATTATACGAAACCCAAAATTATTAGTAGAATCCATCGATGACTGAGTAATTCATACGATACGGGATGTCCAACAGGAATGACTGTGACTTGGTCTTCAATACCGGGGCACGAATTCACAAGGTGTTAATGGAAGAAGTCCTACAATTAATAGGTGAACCTAAAAAGAGGACCTACTGAGTCACTCGACATTATCGGGACTACCATTTATGGATACCGTCCTGACACTTCGTTAGTAGAGGTATTTCTCTCTGACCTAGTGATTCTGTCTTTACCAGGGTATTTAGGATCGCGGACTGTCCAGAGTCCCTCCGTGAGGGAGGTCGATTCTCCTCGGTAAACCGTATAAGTCGTGTTAGACGAAGTCTCTTGAACTTAATGCAACGAGCTGGCGTCGATTGAATACACACATCCTTTTATACAGTACGTTTTCTTGTTAAAAGGAAACGGAAGATGAAGAGAACGAATAAGTAAGTGATAAAACACACGGTCAAACCCAGAAGGTCTTTTGTCTACGACTCTGTCACAAGTGTCACGTGTCATCGAATAACCCCCCTACTTACGTGTACCTTCTATTCTGTCTCCTTCGTCCTAATCCGTCCGTCTCGGAAGTCTGGTACTACGACTCGACTGAGAGTTCCTTTCCCTGACTCTTCGTCCCGACCTGTTTTCTCGAACTCAGACACTACGTATAAACTGTTTGGGACCGACTAGGTCACTCCTCGGGCTCATTTCCATCGAGTAGCGTCCTTCGGGCCTGACCTGTCTTGACTGGAGACGGTAGCAGTCAGTCGTCGACCCCGAAGGGTCCTTTGGAGTTGAGTTTTACTGTATATATGTGACGGTACACATTTTATCTATCGATCGCCCTTCGACGACATATCGTGTTCCTCGAGTCGAGTCACGAGACACTACTGGGTCTCCCCACCACACGCCCTGACCCCACCCTCCCTCCGAGTGCTCCCTCCCCTATGTACATATCTTTACCGACTAAGTGAAGTAACATGTCGTCTTTGATAGTGTTGTAACATTTCGTTGATATGGAGTTATTATTATTATCATTATTGTTTCTCGTTTTGACAGTCAAATTGACGTCAGGAGTATCGACTTACTATTCATGAAAGATCTATCCTCTAAACGCACTATGTGAAGGTGTACATAACAGTAGAAAAACAACTCATGTTCTTCCTAAAATTCCAATGGGAGTCCCCTATGTATTTACGTTTTCATTACTGCCACAATTTATACTGGAGTATCTCCACCGGTCCCTAACTTTACCTACCGTGAACCCGATTCGGAGAACGAAACTCTAGTAGACACCGAAATGGTGACTATCAACCCATTGGAAGTCGTTAAAGAGACTCGGAGTCAAAGGACTATCTATTTTACCCTTATAGATAAAACTTTCTTTTAACACTTCCAAGGTAATATCAAAAATTCTGAGAGAAACATTTCGTAGACTGTGTTAAAAAATCATACAGGTGAAAGAGAATAAATCCACTTTCGACTGGAAATTTAATTTGAGTTAATCGGACTGATTCTGGTCAAACCCTCGACCTCCAAGTTTTTCTCTTTACGGATTAATAAAGTCTTAATAATTTATCCTATAAAATTAGTCACAAACGTACAATCCAAAGAAAGTGAACGTTGCTTTTTAATCCATTCCGTTCATTCTTAAATAACTGAATACGTTCGTTAGACATTTTCGTGTCTCATTTATTACCTAAGTGTTTATTAACTTTGGTCTCTAACTTTACGGTCTACTGGGAGTGAGAAGTGGAAGAAAGAGACGAAGAAACAAGGTCGAGATAAGGGAGTCCGATAGTAAAAGGGGGTCCGTTTTTTTAGTTCCGAGTATATAGAGACAACCACTTCGACCCTTCTACATACATTCACTTAGTACCGTGACGATCGTTTAATATAAAGGAATTAAGGTTAAGTCTTTTAGAACAATTCCCGTTAGGGGTGGGTTTAGTCTATTTCACTCTCTTCCATCTCGTCAAATAGTTCTCATCCTAAATGGGGTTTGGTGAACGAAGTTCCCGTCGTGGGGTATGATCTCTAAAGACTATATGGTCGAACTTCTCCTTCGTCTATATCGAAGACACAGTAGTTGAGAGAGAGAGAGAGAAAAAAAAACGTAGGATTAGAAATCGTTACTAGACATCTTAAATACCACCACTCGTCGAGTCCACCTGATCTTCTATAACACTAGTTCCTGTCAATAAAAAAGAAAATTTTTTTAAAAGTGACCTCACACCTCTGGGTCCAAGTTAGGGACCCAACCCTTCTAGGGAACCTCCTCTCAAACCGATGGGTGAGGTCATAAGAACGGACCTCTTAAGGTCCCTGTCTCCTCGAACCGTCCGATATCAGAAACCTCAACGTCTCAGTCTGTGTTGACTCGTTGATTGTGAAAATGAAAGTATCAACGAAATGTTACAACACAATCAAAGAGATATTTCATTAGTCAATATACATATGTACATAGACAATGGCTCAAGTCCGATCGAGACGAGTGATGTTCTGTCCGGTTACTTAGGTTCTCCTCCACGACTCCTCTCCTTATACTGAAATAAGTCTTTCGGTCGACTGACATCTTCTACCGTTTGATTACAGAGTTTCATTGGTAGGACAGGAACCTAGACTTACGGTCCAAGAAAATATCCTGTCTCTCCCCCTCCTCATCTCCTTCATTTATAGTAATAGAACGTTCATAGAGGACCTTACCGGTTGAAGTCCCTCCCCTTCACAATTAGAGAAGTTCGTCTCCCCGTCCGAGGGACTCTGTCCAGTAATACAGACTAATATTATTGTTTTTGTTACCTTTTGTTTCCAATTTCAGTTTCTTTGTAGTACCTCAGTCTTAACCGAAGAGGGACGTTATAGTCAAGTCATCGAGTCAGTACAGACTGAGAAACACTGGGGTACCTGACGTCATACGGTAGTGGTTGAGGACCACAAATGAGTTTGAATACAGATAACTCAACCACTACGGTAGGTTGGTAGAGTAGGAGACAGTAGGGGAAGAGGAGGACGGAAGTTAGAAAGGGTTGTAGTCCCAGAAAAGTTTACTCAGTCAAGAAGTGTAGTCCACCGGTTTCATAACACCAAAGTCGAAGTTGTAGTCAGGAAGGTTACTTATAAGTCCTGACTAAAGAAAATCCTAACTGACAAACCTAGAGGAACGACAGGTTCCCTGAGAGTTCTCAGAAGAGGTTGTGGTGTCAAGTTTTCACAGTTAATAAGCCGTGAGTCGAATGAAATATCAGGTTGAGAGTGTAGGTGCGTACTGGTGACCTTTTTGGTATCAAAACTGATCTACCTGGAAACAACCGTTTCTTACAGAGACGAAAAATTATACGATAGATCGAACCAGTATTGAAAGGAAGGTTCCTCCTTTTAAGAAAATTAAAGAAATTAATTTTAATTTAAATTAAAAATTTAATAAATTTTAAGAAAATTAAAGTACCGACGTCAGTGGTAGACGTCACTAAAACCTCGGGGGGTTTTATTTCAGAGAGTGACAAAGGTAACAAAGGGGTAAATAAATGGTACTTCACTACCCTGGTCTACGGTACTAGACTCAAAAGACTTACAACTCGAAATTCGGTTGAAAAAGTGAGAGGAGAAAGTGAAATTAGTTCTCCGAGAAATCAAGAAGAAGTGAAAAACGGTATTCTCACCACAGTAGATACATAGACTTCAATAACTATAACTTTATCGAGTTGACCTTAAGGTAGTGGAGGTGATCGAAACAAACATCACTACGAAGGATTCCCGGAGAACCGAAGTGTAAGGTCCTACAGACCGAGATCCACTTACCAGTGTGGTAGCACCAATACACCCAGTACTTCTAGAAAAAAACATATCAAGAAGACACATAAGAACAGTGGAGAAGAATTATAGAAGACGAAGACAATCCAGGTATGGTAAGACAGGAAATAACACGGGTAGAAACATACTTTATAAGGGAACCATAGAGATTAAAAGAACTTCTCTAGAGATCAGAAACGGTAAGATAACAAAAGGAGATAAAGAAACGTAACCAATGACTCCTTCCGAAAGAGTAGAGAGGAACGATAAAAAACCTTGAGACGTAAGTTTACCTATATAGAAAGGAAAAGAGGAAACAGAAAACGAAGAGAAGACGACGACGACGATTCAGCGAAGTCAACACAGGTTGAGACATGTTGGGGTAGCTACCGTCGGATGGTCCGAGGAGGCAGGGACCCTAAGAGGTCCGTTCTCATGACCTCACCCCACGGTAGTGGAAGAAGCCGAAGAGAAGATGAGCGTCGATAAACATTCCGGAGGAGTCTGTTGGTAAAACGGAAAAACGTAAAGAAAAAGAACCCCTACCAGAACTAAGGACGGAGGACATGTTACAACGTTTATGACAGGTATTAAGAAGTCCGTGAGACAGATAGTCTAGATTAGGGAACTTAGATAAACAGTGAAGGTGACATTTTAGTATTCCCTAAACTAAATCCAGTATGGACTAACCAGATCACCAAAAGGGATGAAAGAAGGTAAATTCAGACTTAAACCGTTATTCCTCAAGTACTAGACTTGACGTTGTATCGGTGAGAAAAAAAATCTAAAGGAAGGGTAAATCCAGTGGTGTCTAATAACTCATCTCAATGGACAAGATATGTCATCCAGGAATAGTTAATAGATAAAATATACATCATCACATATATACAGTTAGGGTCAGAGGATTAAATAGGGAGGGAGGAAAGGGGAGAACCATTGGTATTTAAACAATAGATGTAGATACTGAGACAAAGACGAAACTGTTACAAATAGATATGGTAAGAAGATCTGAGGTGTCTATTTACTATAATATGTTATGAACAAGAAGAGAAAGACTGGATGAAGTGGGACGTACTATCAAAGATCTAGCTAGACACAGAGACGTCTACCGTCATAAAGTAAGTAAAAATACCGACTCATTATAAAGTGACATACATACATTGTGCAGAAGAAATGGGTAAAGAGACAGGTACCTGTAAATGGAACAAAGACACAGAACCGATAACATTTACCACGACGTTTCCTGTGACTCCATGTATGTGAGAAAACTTAATACCCAAAGAAGTATATATACGGATTCTCACCCTGACGACCCAGTATACCATCGAGATCAAAATTAAAAAATTTCTTGGAGGTATAACAAAAGGTATCACCGACATGGTTAAATGTAAGGGTGGTTGTCACATTCTCTCAAGGAAAAAAAGGTGTAGGAGAGATCGTAAATAACAAACATCTAAAAAAAAAATACTACCGACTGGTCACACTCCATGTTAGAGTAATATCACAACTAAACATACAGAGATTATTAATCACTACAGTTCGAAGAAAAGTACAAGAAAAACCCGTAGAGATACAGAAGGAACCTCTTTATAGATAAATCTAGAAGGGAGTAACCCGAAGGGGACACCGAGTCGATCATTTCTTAGTCGGACGTTACACCCTCTGGACCCAAGTCAGGGACCCAACCCTTCTATAGGACCTCTTCTCTTTCCGATGGGCGAGGTCATAGGAAGAGACCTCCGAAGGTACCTGACATATTAGGTACCCCAACGTTTCTCAGTTTGTGCTGACTTGTTGAAAGTGAAGTGAAGTGAAGGGAAAAAAACTAACTCAATAAATAAACAAACAAAAATATAACTCGACGTACTTGACAAACATACAAAACCTCTAATTGGGGTACAACCAACGAAACAAACGTTTATAAAAGAGGATAAGACTTCCGACAGAAAAACAAAAAACAAAGGAAACGACACGTTTTCGAAAATTCAAATTAATCTAGAGTAAATAAATAAAAGAAAAATTTAAAAGTAATGAGATCCTCCACCTAGGGTTTTCTAGTACGACGTTAAATGTAGTTTCTCACAAGACCGATACAAAAGGAGATTCTCAAAATATCACGGATCAGAATGTAAATCCAGAAATTAGGTAAACCTCAAATAAAAACACATACCACAATCCCTCACAAGATTAAAGTAAGAAAATGTACATTGACAGGACAAAAGGGTCGTCGTAAATAACTTCTCTAACAGAAAAGAGGTAACATATAAGAACGGAGGAAACAGTATCTAATCCACTGGTAATCCACTTACCCAAAAAAGAGACCCGAAAGATAGAACAAAGTAACCAGATATAAAGACCAAAACACAGTCATGGTATGTCAGGACTACTGATATCGAAACATCATACCAGACTTCAGTCCCGATACCAGGTATCCCCACGTTTCACAACCTGTGCTGACTTCGTTGAAGTCAAGTCAAGTCAACGAGTCAGCACAGGCTAAGAAACACTGGGGTACTTGGCGTCGTGCGGTCCGGAGGGACAGGTAGTGATTGAGGGTCTCAGGTGGGTTTGGGTACAGATAACTCAAGCACTACCGGTAGGTTGGTAGAGTAGGAGACAGTAGGGGAAGAGGAGGACGGAAGTTAGAAAGGGTCGTAGTCCCAGAAAAGTTTACTCAGTCGGGAAGCGTAGTCCACCGGTTTCATAACCTCAAAGTCGAAGTTGTAGTCAGGAAGGTTACTTGTGGGTCCCGACTAGAGGAAATCCTACCTGATCAACCTAGAGGAACGTCAGATTCCCTGAGAGTTTTCAGAAGAGGTTGTGGTGTCAAGTTTTCGTAGTTAAGAAGTCACGAGTCGAAAGAAATATCAGGTTGAGAGTGTAGGTATGTACTGGTGACCTTTTTGGTATCGGAACTGATCTGTCTGGAAACAACCGTTTCATCACAGAGACAAAAAATTATACGACAGATCCAACCAGTATTGAAAGGAAGGTCCCTCATTCGCAGAAAATTAAAGTACAGACGTCAGTGGTAGGTCACTAAAACCTCGGGTCTTTTTCTTTCAGTCGGTGACAAAGGTGACAAAGGGGTAGACAAACGGTACTTCACTACCCTGGTCTACGGTTGAATCGTCGTCGATTTCAGTCCCTCGGACTAAGGAGGTCGAGGTGACAAGAAAGAGTTCTAACGAAACCGATAAGTTCCAGAAAGCATAAAGGTATGTTTAACGTTTTGAAAAACAAGATTAAGACACTTTTTACCGTAACAATAAACTATTCATAACTCAACTTAGAAATCTAACGGAACCCATCAGATCAATGAGACTACAAATACGTAAAATAACCGTATATCAACGAGTATCATCAGAGAATACTCGGAAACATAAAGAGACAACAGACAACATTGGAGAGGAAAAAGTGAAGATCATAACTAAACTCAAAAGAGGGGAAAACAAAACTACTCAGACCGATTTCAAAATGGTCAAAACAAATAGAAGTGTTCCTTAATAGAAAATCAAAGTACCTAGAAACGATGATAAAAGAAACAGAGATGTAAATAAAGACGAGACTAGAAATTACTAAAAAAAAAGGGGAAGATGATTGAAACCCAAAGTAAACAAGATAGAGACCAACGGAATCCACATTACAATCCAACAAGTAAACTCTAAAAAGAACAAGGAACTCGATCCTAACATAACGATATTTGAAGGGAGAATATTGACGAAAACGACGTAGGGTAACTAAAACCCAGTACCACAAAAGTAAAACTAAACAAAAATCCATAAAAAAATAAAGGAAAAACTAAAGAAGTCACTAGGTAACCAATAAATCATAGTACAACAAATCGGAGGTACACAAACACAAAAAAATTATCGAAAAGGGGAAATTAACTAAAGATTAGAATATCACAACACCAACCTTTTCTACGAACTGTATTAAAATCAAAAGAATTTAAAGAACTCTGAACTGAACCCCTGGGTTTTACACCAGATAGGACCTCTTATAAGATACACGTGGATTCTTTTTTCACATAAGACGACGAAAGTCCACCTTACAGGATATTTATAGTTAATCAAGAAAGACAAGACTACACAGTAAATTCCGAACATAAAGGAATGACTAAAAGACAGACCTATTAAACAGGTAACCACATAAACCCCACAATTTCAATAACACAATGACAACTAAAGGGGAAAATACCGACAATCGTAAACGAATACATAACTCCACGAGAATGCAACCCAGGTATTTGTAACTGTGAACAATATAGAAGAAGAACCTAACTAGTGAACTAGTAATACATCACAGGAAAGAACAGAGAACATTGATAGAAATTTCAGATAAAACAGACTATACTCATAAAGATGAAGTCGAAAGAAAACTAAAGGTAAATGTGCTTTAAAAAAAAAGGTAGGGGAGCGAAAGTCAGACATACAGGGATCCAGACTTCACCCAGAGAACATCTGTCGTATATATACCCAGAACAAAAACATAAGTAAGTCGGTCAATTACAGAAAACAAACCTCGTAAATTAACTAGATGTAAATTCCATTAATAGTTTTACATACAAAGAAAAGGGTAAAATAATTAACAAAACCCAACCAAACACGTCCAGAAAAAGAAAGGGAAGGAGAAAACAAGAGAAGAGAACACAAAGAACGGATCTCTCTAAGGAAATTGTAGAAACATTTCGATAAAGTCAACACGATTTAAGACAATCGAAAATGAATGGACATCTCAAAAACTAAAGAGACAGTTCAAACTTACTCTCTGAATGACCCATGTCATTAGAACCAACATTCAAAAAGGGAAAGTAGTGAGATTTATATAGAACGGTGAGGGAGACCGGACGTTTCAAAGACGACTTTTTAGTCGACTATTACAATACCCTTACGGGAACATACAATAAAAGACGAAAATTATAAAAAAGAAACATAAATTAAAAAAATCAAACTAATCATACACAGAACCGTACAAGGAGGTACCCAAATAGGACATACCCTGAGACACGTGAAGGACCTGAACTCACTGATAAAGGAAAGGGTATAATGCCTTCAAAACCTGATACTAGAGAAGTTTATAAAATAGTCCGGGAAGAGAAAAAGAAGAAGACAACAACAACAAGTCAGTGATTCAGTGCAGGCTGAGAAATACTGGGGTATGTGATGTCGTGCGATCCGAAGAGACAGGAAGTGATAGAGGGCCTTAAACGAGTTTAAGTACAGGTAACTTAACCACTACGACAGATTGGTAGTACTTAACCAAGAAACGTAGTCTACCGGTTTCATGACCTTGAAGTCGAAGTCGTAGTCAGGAAGGTTACTTATAAATCACAGTTAAAGGAAATCCTAACTGATTTCCTTAGAATCAAGCTAAAGGAACGACAGGTTCCCTGAGAGTTCTCAGAAAAGGTCGTGGTGTTAAATTTTAGTTAAGAAACCGTGAGTCGAAAGAAATACCAGGTCGAAAGTGTAAACGTGTATTGACGACCTTTTTAGTATCAAAACTGATATGCCTGGTTTCACTACAGAAACGAAAAATTATGCGACAGCTCCAAACAGTATCGAAAAGAAAGTTCCTCGTTCAAAGAAAATTAAAGTACCGACGTCAGTGGTAGGTGTCACTGAAACCTCGGGTTCTTTTCTTTTAGGCAGTGACGAAGTGAAAAAAAGGAAGATAAACGGTACTTCACTACCCTACTTTACGGTACTAACATCAAAAAACTTACAACTCAAAATTCGGTCGAAAAAGTGAAAGAAGAAAGTGGGAGTAGTTCTCCGAGAAATCAAGGAGAAGTGGAGAAGAAGAAGACCCTGGGGACATTAAACTTACAACAATGTAAATCACAACAGGGTCTTCAGAGACTTTTGACAGGAGTAAAGAAAAGTAATAAAAACGAAATAAGATAAGGTGTCGTCTTTAAAGGTTACAAGACAGAAGATCCAGTGAATATACAAGAAGACGGAGTTAATAAGACGATAACTAAGAGAAATCACATAAAAAGTAAGGTAGAAGACAGAACAAATAGCGACAAATAAGAAATGGAGATCCAGAAACGATTTGAAAAGAACATAGAAGAGTTAGGTACGGAGGTAAGATAAAGACTCTAGAATCTAGTAGAATGATAGTAATGAGACTAAAAACCCCCTATCTAACGAAAAGAGAAGAAGTAAATCAACAAGAACATCCGAAAATAAAACGAGGAAGTAACCTTTGTATAAAGAAACAGTGGAGTAAAACAGTCTGAATGACACGAACACCAGAGGAAAGGTGTCCGAGGTCCTAACATTAAGGATAACGAAGACCACAGACGGAGTACCACCCACTCCAACCAGATCTCCGAACACGGTAATAGGTGAAGTATTCCCCAAACTGAACACGACACCACTTGTCTCGGACGGGACTTATAACTCACTCAGTCAGTCAAGTCAGTGAGTCAGCACAGGCTGAGAAACACTGGGGTACTTAGCGTCGTGCGGTCCGGAGGGACAGGTAGTGGTTGAGGGCCTCAAGTGAGTGTGAGTGCAGGTAGTTCAGTCACTACGGTAGGTCGGTAGAGTAGGAACCAACAGGGGAAGTGGAGGACGGGAGTTAGGGAGGGTTGTAGTCTCAGAAAAGGTTACTCAGTTGAGAAACGTACTCCACCGGTTTCATGACCTCAAAGTCGAAATCGTAGTAAGGAAGGTTTCTTTAGGGTCCCGACTAGAGGAAGTCTTACCTGACCAACCTAGAGGAACGTCAGGTTCCCTGAGCGTTCTCAGAAGAGATTGTAGTGTCAAGTTTTCGTAGTTAAGAAACCACGAGTCGGAAGAAGTGTCAGGTTGAGAGTGTAGGTATGTACTAGTGTCCTCTTTGGTATCGGAACTGATCTACCTGGAATCAACCGTTTCATTACAGAGACGAAAACTTATACGATAGATCCAACCAATATTGAAAAGAAGGTTCCTTATTCGTAGAAAATTAAAGTACCGACGTCAGTGGTAGACGTCACTAAAACCTCGGGGGTTTTTATTTCAGACTGTGACAAAGGTGACAAAGGGGTAGATAAAGGGTACTTCACTACCTTGGTCTACGGTACTAGAAGCAAAAGACTTACAACTCGAAATCCGGTTGAAAAAGTGAGAGGTGAAAGTGAAAGTAGTTCTCCGAAAAAACAAGTAGAAGTGAAAGACGGTATTCCCACCACAGTAGACGTATAGACTCCAATAACTATAAAGAGGTCCGTTAGAACTAAGGTCGAACACAAAGAAGGTCAGGTCGTAAAGAGTACTACATGAGACGTATATTCAATTTATTCGTCCCACTGTTATATGTCGGAACTGTATGAGGAAAAGGATAAACCTTGGTCAGACAACAAGGTACAGGTCAAGATTGACG